>JAMPIV010008669.1:0-206584 GCA_024509875.1 Oreohelix idahoensis
TCAAGCTCTAGGCTGCTGAAATTAAATAGTTTGGCTACGTTGGCAAAATCTGCTCAGGAGAATTATTCTGAAGGAGCCTACTGCCCTTTCAACCTTGCTGTGGTTGACGATGTGTGCTGGCCGTTAGAACTATAGGCTGACCTGCCATACAGATTTGCACTGGCCTGTTGAATTGTGTCGTTTTGAGTCTGAGTTTCTACTTCCGTGATGTGCTGTGTGTGCTGTCTACATCCTTTCATGAAGTCACCAGGAAAGACAAGTGTGAACAACTACTACGAACATTGTTTTTCAGCCTAGTGGATTGTCAAGTTTACCTGTACTATAAGATACGTATTATGTTTTATAAATTAATATTGATTGCTTGTTCATTCGTTTTCTTTGGTTATCGTTTGAGTAAGTTGTTTCATGCGGTGTGTTTTCATCTGTTTTGCTCAGTTTGTTTATTCTTTTATTTTTGGGTGAATCTGTTGTTATCGTGAGTTTTTGCATTCTTCGCTGTGTTATTTGTACGTTTGTAAGTGTTGTTTGATGTAGGCCTACATTATAATACTTGCCTTTACTTTTTCATGTCTATGCAGGCCTAATTAATTTGTAGTACATTAGGATAGATATGTTTTCTTGTTTGAAGTAATATACTTCTAGTTAGCCTACTGGTGTACATTTAACTAGGTTAGACCTAGATTATAAGCATTATCTTTACTTCTAATTTGATGTTTAGTACTGTAAACATATTTTACATCAGTATTAGTGTTGATATTATAGTTCTGATTTGATGTTAATAGTTTTCTGTTTCTTTTTATTCAGAATTTGTGTCAGTAAGCTGGAGTGCTATCGCCCAGTACTTCTTATACTGTTACTGCAGACTTTCAGCGTCTTGATTGGACCTGCCATTCAAGACACTACTTCAGAGATAAGTTGATTTATTTCGTGCAACAAATACTCTTCTCAATTTACATACCACGTAAACATTTTCAGGTGGTTATCCCTTGTTTGCAGTGTTTGTATTCGTTGCGTTTATTTTTGGCTATATTTTTGTGAGATTAATACATCTTTCTTCCCAGGAAGGAATCTGTATTGATCTATCTATAGGTCTTGTGAAATTAATTCCATTTTGGTCTGCCGGTCTCAGGATGTGAAATTAATTCCATTTTGGTCTGCCGGTCTTGGGATAGACTCGGAGGTGTTGCCAGTTGTTATTAATTGAACATTTATTTGCGTTAGCTGTTTAAGTCTTGTTTGCATATCTATTGTCGTGTAAATAATAGTATTTCTCATGTGGTGTTTACATATGGTTTTCTTCCGTCAGTTCTTACTATCACTGTAAATAAGTTCATTTTACAGTTCAATTGTTGTTGTTTTGTTTGCAGGCGTGGTATTATACACCTATACATATTTTCCTTTTACTTTCATCTGTCATCCCCCCGCCTGTGGGTTATTGTTTGTTGTTCTTGTACTCGTAGTGTATTTCATCATCATCAGACCCATCTGTCTTCTTGGATATCATTTATATAATTTATGCATGACTTGATATGTGTGAGTATTGAGAGTGAGTGCTATAGGTTAGGCATTTGTAATTTGTTATTTAAGTATTCATTATTTCATTAGTATTTCTTGCTTTGCTGTTGTAGCAAGAGTCTTAAGTGGGACTAGTTTCATTAAAAAGTCTTACCCACTTTCGCTTTCAGTGGCTATAGTTAGTGCTCAAAGAAATTTAGACATGGGCAATTCTGCAGGTTCTATGGATGATTCATTTTCATCATCATCATCATGTGATGATCCGATGCAAGAGTGCAGTAGATATTGTGAGAACAGAAGAAGAAGGATAGCTTTGCAAGAGTTGGCATTAGCAATAAGGAATGGTGATGCATACGAGGTGTATGACTCTCGTATAAAAGTAAGAAAGAGAGATAGTGTGAAGGTCTATCAGTTAAAAATGAAGAGTACTATTGAGACTAAGGTACAACCAAAATGCAGTCAATACAAGGAGAGACCTAAATTGGATTTGAAGAAGAAATCTGATCCAGCGGTGACTAAGGTTAAAACTGAAACAAGGAGTGTGTCAGTGCAAACCGAGATGCATAATGTTGCTGTTGTGGCACTAGTAGTTATATTGATTTTTATTTAGTCAGAGTTAATCTTTTATATGTTGTTGTGGTTCAAGTGCTAACTGGCCTTCCGACAGAGATGGTAATACCTGACCTTTACTCATTTTTTCTTCTTCTTCCCAGGTAGGTTCTTCCCTTTGAGTTTGGTGATAAGCAAAACAGTTTCAGCACAAGAACGTATATCCAAAAGAAATTACTGTAAATTTCCACAAACATCAATTCACTAGAAAATTAGAGTTTATTGATGTCATTAGACAAACACTGTAAATTTTACAAAATGATTGTTGTTTATCCAAAAATGAAAAATATATAATCCAATTGAATAATATGCACACTTGTGTACTCAAAAGAAACTTGTCTTGATATCCTCAAATACGAAGTTCACCTAACGCTATCTGTAAAAATCCTCTAGTCTAAAATCATGGTATCATTGGAATCATAAATCCTGAAATCTCTGCCTATAGCAGTAGCAGTAACGGAAGCTACTGAATCTGCTAAGAAAGAGGTTTGGAAGACAGTAATAGATGGTCTCAATGGAGAAGGTGCTGGAATTACAGCCCAATTAGAATTATTACTGGCTTACAATTTCAAAGGCAGATGTGCAGCAAATAGTAAAGAGCCACTGAAATTATTAATGTTTGATGCTATCAAGAGGTTACCATCAGATAAGTGGGACATAGATTGTGACATATTATGATAATAGCTTTCATATATCTATTTCATCATCTACATTTTTCTTTCACCTACGCACGTTTGTTAACATAAATACTCTCCTACATTCAGAGATCTGTCTCTTTTTCTAATTAAACACGCATATTTTATTGTTGTTTGCTATTTCCTTTGATGAATGTTTACCAGCAGAACTATTAGCTAACGCTGAGCCGGTTACCTGTAATTTTTAACGCCAGCGATTGAAAATCTTGTAATAGATCAGACAGCGATCAGGGGAAATAATTTGAGTAAGAAGAGCAGATAATTTGGAACCAAGGTGAGACAATTTATATTACCCCCCTTTGAATCCGTTCGTTTGAAACGTAATTAACTATAGAGGGGCGGACTAGATCAAAGGACATTGCTCGCTAGAATGGCCCATACGAGCAGAGACGTGTAAAATTTGCACTGATTAGCAAACTGCAGATGCCTGATCTAAGCAAGAGCTTTAGGTTCTGGTTTTTAGTGTGAAAAAATTCCTCTGATTCACAGATTAAACGATGAATTCTCCAAAGGCGTAAAAGTAACATGTCTAAGCAAATTTCTTCCAATTTAATACATAAACCCCAGCATTTTGACTCAAGTTATCGAGTACCCACAGATCTTAAAGAAATAGCTTCGATTTCTAGAATCACTAGTATTAGTGAAGTTTCTTAGTTTTTCGTCGGAGATAGTCTTAGAATTGCTGTGTTTGAGGTAATTATATTTACTAGTATTTTTGAGTGATTTAAGTGGTAAAATCGTCAATTATATTTTACTAGGTTTTTTTCTGTGCAGAGTGATTTACTAGATAGGTCCGTCATTTATATTTCTCTAGGTTTTACTGTGTTACAGTGGCTAGCAGAACAAATAATAATTTCTAGCTAAACTATGCCAGCTATAAAATAGATTTAATTAATTGCTAGTAACCAGTCAGAGAATATTTTAACCGACTAGTAAATGCACTGTTCATTATGAGTATTGACGAAATATATATTTATTTCTAATTCATGATGATTAATTTTTTAAATGACTAGAATTTATTTCACGGGAGTTTTTAAACGATAAGACAAGCTCTAAGCTTGTAGTTTATAATTTAAAGTTAAATAACCGAAGTGGATAAAAATATTATATTTTACATGGGTTAGGGATAGGATTGAGAATACTATATTATGGTTAAGTATTTGTATTTTTACTCCTTTACACAGTATTGGGTCAAACCCCAAACCTTACCAGCGGCTTCCATATATATCTGAGAATAACCATACGGAAGAACATTTTTGTACTTAATACCTGGGTCTTCAAGGTAACCCTGTCTGGCATCGTGTTTTGCACCCAGAAAGAGACAGAGTACCAACCCAAAGAACATTAAGAATAAATATTGTAACTGGGCCTATAGATCCAGATTATATTCTTTCCCAAATCTCATTTACATTCAGCCCGTAGTGGCGAAATCACAAACATTTACATTTCCCGACGTTTGACCATTTGTGGTGTGACAAAGAATTTTATACTGAGAGAAGTTACCAACCTGTCATTTCTATGTACTGGAAATCTCAAGCTATTGACACTGTGAGCGCTGTTAAATTTCTTACCTGGACAAATTAAATGTGACATAAACAGTAATCCTAAATAAAAAAAATAACAAAGGGAACGCTGCCCGGAGAAGTGAAGTTAACCTGTCTTTGAGGAGCTGGGGTTCCCTTTGCCAAATATAACACTGAATTTGCTGTGCGTGTGTGTCCTAAAGATTGTTCCAGAAGAAACAATACAAGTATTAGGTAAGAAAGAATGTTCGTGGCCACGGTTGTCTGAGAAGAGAGGAAGGGTGAATGAATAATTCTCATATATATATCTTGTAGAATCCATGTACTCACTTTGTGTATTTTTTTTTGGCAAGTTTTGCTAAAGCTGTCCCTTTCAGAATAGAGTAACGTATAAACTCCGTTCTTTACTGTAGAGGGAAATCCTAGACCATAGCGTATACATCTTTTGACTCTTTGGGGGTTAACAACTTTCTTCTAACGGGATCTTGTCTCAACAGAGGGAGGGAGGATTACACCTATGAGTCCAACTCTATAATTAATTCATTAACTATTGTTTATTTGTTTTTGATTGATATTCAAAATATTGCTGTTGTGAAGTTCTTTTTATGATAAATAAAATTTACATAAACTTTATTTACATGTGTTGGTCAGCTTGTCCCAACATATCCCTACCTCCATTAAGATAGTTTTTCACGTTTGTGCGTCTAATTGTCGTCACTTATCTGTGTGTGTGTAGAGGTGAGTGGTTGAATATATATATATATATATATATATATATATATATATATATATATATATATATATATATATATATATATATATGTGTGTGTGTGTGTGGTAAAGTGGGATGATATAAATATTTATAGGGGACTTAGTGTACTGACTGAGATCAGCTGTGAAGGTATCTATATCTAATAAGTGTGGTGTATTACAGATGACCTTACTTGCTACCACATTTATACCTCAGTCAGAGATATTCTGGAATATTGTGATGACTACGTTGAATGTCTAGGGTTATGAAAATGATGAAGTGTAAGTCACAACAACAACAGACAGATAAACAATTTAGTTTAATCCACAACTCTTTACAACACTGTGACACTCACACACATAAAACACTCTATAAGACTATCTTAATAAGTCAAGTTTTAAAGTTTAAAAATATATGTATTAATTCCTTCAAATATTAGATAGCCTGATTCAACAACAAAGTGAACCAGGAATCACAATCAAATGTAATCACAAGTTATATGTACACAATTTATATATATAATCTTTGTAGTGACATATAGTATTATTATTATTATATGTGTGTAAGTTGTGAAGTAGTACTATGAGGTAATACTGGCTTTTTCAAGCTAGGTTGTTGTTTGTCATCATGACTTCAAGTGTTTGCTTATGGTGGAAATCATATTGGGAAAAGTTCACAGTTCCTGTCATTTGAAACAATTTATTGTCCCTCTTTAGTTAATCTACTGTCAATTTTAGAGGGGGTACATAGGATTGAGCTGCTCTGGCCACAGAATCTTATCTTCTGTGAGGGCGGCAGGAAAAAGTCTCCTCTGTTCGCTTGCTTCAATGTGTTCTTGAGACCTCTCACTGGTCGCTATCTGGACCAAGGGGTATGCTATCAGCCTCTGGATTCAGCAAAACTCAGACCAGGTGCTGCTTCAATAAGTTAGGACCACGGTCCCTGAAACAAGAAGGTTGTACCTCCTACTTCAGAACTAATTTACAATCTATTTCCACACTGAGCACAATACATAACAAACACTGAGTTCAGAGCGGTAGGCCAACTGCTAGCTTCATCTGAAACAATTTACACCAGTATTCTTCTCCCTAATGGTTACTACGCCTCTGCAATTCCAGCATTATTTCCTTCTATACAATAAGATAGGTGTCACAGTACTGTTTGGCAATTCCATGCAGTTATACTTTTCTCCGACAAGTTTTGTTCAGGTTGGAGCAATATCTAGGCTTTGCCTCATGTTTGCTACTGAACCACACACATATACAGACATAAATTATCAATTTACATTCAATTTTCATCAAAAAGATATCAAATATGTCAATCTTACCACAATTCATGGAAATAATAAACAAATACGTTGACTGGCGATGAATTATGGCACAAATTCCGATCTGCCTCTGTCCCAGGCTTTTATTTAGAAAAATATGAGCTGAATCTCAACGCACTGTTTCTTAGTAAGTTTATTTTAAAATGTGGCACTGAACAGACGCTCCTAATTGACTATATTAACGGGTCTAGCCAATAGGACCATGTTTACAAACGCTTTTGAAAAAAACTTACCCTTCCTACGTTTCCCCTAACAACCAAAATTAGTATTTGCAGTCCGACTAATCGTGTTTCGCCTTACATATACTTCCCGCCAATCAAATAGGATTTAACATGGTAGCCTATTTCCCGTAAAATGGTGGTTTCAAAACATGCCACTGCGCAATTCTGATTTGGTGCTGTCAGACAACCTCACTATTTTCTTTTGGCTATAATTTGTTAATTCCTAGACTATTTGCGTAACACTTAACATATTCTTTGTCAGCAAGTCCTAAGGAACCCAAATATATAAATTTAATGGAGCTAAGTGGCTGCGTTCAAAATATGCATTTTCTTCTACCTCCCGTTCACTTCGATACGATATGGTGTCTCGGTACTGTCAGGCTTTCAGACATAAAACAGTATAATGTCATGTTTACTAATAAGCATTAAACAGGTTTTTAAACCTAACCCTCGTATTGGTAGTGTTTTTTATCACTGTCTATTTGAAGAAAAAAAAGTTAGTGCTTCATGCCTTACGCTTGGGGTGGCATTAATTTTATATCGCGAGACGCGTGTTAGTGTTGCATGCGTTCCTCCGTTCAGCCCTCTCTCTTTCTATCCTAAGTCCATCTGTCCTTTCGTTTATGTTAACGTAGTGCATAAAATGAAATTAATGGAATATTAATCTAGGTCTTTACGCAGTGTGTTTATCTCAAGGTTTTCTTAGAAATACAGTACACGTTTTATTGTTGAAAGCGTGTATTGATGCAGTAGGCTTTACTATCAATGTGAAAGCGTTACAATATGCAGACGAAGCAGAAAAAGGGGGATCTCGAGTACAGTCATTGTGACAGCACTGTTCTTTACCATTCTTCTTTCCCTTTTATTGAATTTATGTGTTAGGCTTTACATTTACCTTTTAATTTATATATGTGGATTTAGAATGTCTCACGACAAATTCTCCCCTCTTAAAACAGACGTTATATGTCAGTCTATAATTCTATATACACATAGAGAAATTTATTATTATTTCTGGGGCTTACGGTGATTCTCATCACACGGATGGCGGCTTAAAAAATCCGCTCCCAGATTTGTTTTTCCAGAAATACACTCTATGCTAAACTCAAATGGCTGCATAAGTAAGGACCATCTGAGTAACCTAGAATTTTCATGTCTAGCCTGCGCTAGAAACGACAAGGGTTTGTGATCCGTTTGCAACTTGAATGCCTTCCCATACAGATAAATATTGAATTTCTTTATCGCCCATATTACTGCAAGACATTCTTTTTCGCTAGTTGAGTAATTGGTTTCAGCTTTATTCAACTTTCTGCTAGCATATGCCACTGGGCTTAATTCCCAATCCAGTGCATCTGATTTCTGTAACAGGGTCGCGCCTAACCCGATATTACTGGCATCCGTCCTTACAATGAATTCTTGACTTAAGTCAGGTAATTTCAAAATAGGTTTGCTTGTGAGCTTTTCCTTCAATTCCTGGTAAGCCAATTCACATTGTGCTGTCCATGTAATTCGATCTGGATTTCCTTTACGTGTCAAATCAGTTAACGATGCACATATGGAATTAAAGTTTTTGATATACTTTTGGTAGAAACCACATAATGAGACAAAGGATCTCACGTCTTTCTTGGTTTGTGGTCTCGGGGCTTCCTTTAGTTTCTCTAAATTCTTGAGGTCAGGGGTCATGTTTCCCTGATGGACTGTGTGTCCCAAGAAATCTAATTCTTTACATCCAACGCAACATTTGGTTGGTCGGGCTGTTAAATTCGCTTCTCTAAGTCGATTAAACAGCCTGTTCAGAGAGTCAATGTGTTCCTCAAATGTTTCTGTTGCTATAAGGATATCATCCATGAAATTTGTGATGCATGGATTATTCAGAGTATCCAACAATTTTCTCATCATTCTAGAGAAGACACTAGGCGCATTCTTCAATCCAAATGGCAATCTGTTAAACTCATAGTGTCCCTCTGAGGTACTAAAAGTTAGGTATGGTCTAACCTCAGGCTTTACTGGAATCTGATAGTATCCTTTACTCAGATCCACTTTTGAGAAATATTTAGCTTTATTTAGCCTGGCAAACAACTGATTTGTATCCGGCAATGGATCCACCTGTCCTTCTGTGATAGCATTCAGTCTCCTGTAATCTATACAGAGTCTATGTTCTCCAGAGGGTTTCCTTAAGAGCACCACACTGGAACTATACGAAGATTCACTGTGTGAAATAATTCCTTCCTTCAACAAATAGTCTATCTCTTCCTTCAAAGCTTTCTCCTTAGCAAAAGGAATCGAATAGGGTTTCATACAGACAGGTGTGGGGTCTATCAGTTTCATATCATATTCCAATAAGTTTGTATGCCCCGGTTGGTCTGTTAACACCTCTGTATGATTATCTAGAACCTGTTGCACTCTCTCTTTCTGATTTTTCGTTAAATGTGTACTGATTTTCACGTGTGCCGCTGTCTCACAGGGATGTAATGGATATTGAAATGATGAAAGTGGTTCCTTTTTCATCTCCATGGCAATGGACAAGGTCAACAAGTGTGTCTCTTCCTGATTTTCTCTTTTCAAATATTTCTTCAGGAGATTCACATGATAGATTTTTTCTTTCCCCTTCTTATCTATCTTATAATTGGTTCTAGACACCTTCTCTAGAACTGTATATGGACCTTGCCATCCAATTTGTAATTTATTCTGACTACCGGGTAGAAGAAGCAGTACCTTCTCTCCCACAGCCAATTCTCTGTCTTTAGCTTTCCTGTTATAATAGGCAGCATGTTTCTTTCTGGCTTGTCTCAAATTTTCATTGGCAAGTTTCCAGCCAGTTTTTAAACGAGTGGTCAGCTCATTCACATATTGGTATGAGGATGTAATATTTTCCTCTGCCTTTTCATCAGTCCACGTTCTTAACAGCGCTCCATATGGACCTTTAATTTTGTGGACCTATTTGTCCCTGCACCGGTATGGTCTCTTCCACTCGAAGCTCTATAGTGATGATTTTTCTTCCCAGAATTATCATGCACAAAACGACCGCTACCAATTCTTTTCTTGGGGCTTTCTCCCCACTTAGAATTCTTGATGAGAGATTTTCTCTCTACATCCTCTTCCTCCAGTTTACATAAGTCCGATTGAGGGATTTTCGGCTTATCCTGGGGTAAGACATTTTTTGCACTCGCTGTATAGTGGCCATTGTAAAACAGATAATTGAAGCTTGTCCGTGAAAAGGGGCTTCCCATTCCACTTGGTCCACTTTATTTAATTTATTTTTCTTTTCAGTGTCAGGCCTGCGTTTGCCCCGTGGCGTTTCCAGGTCCTGATCAATGTTCCCACTTGTGGGTGTTCCCTCATGTGCTATGCTACACCTTTCTACAAAATTCTCAATGTCCCACCTTGCCTTGGGCCAATAATAATTGTGAGCCACCTTTTGGATGATGGTACCAATTTTCTCATGGTCCCCATCTTGTTTCACATGTAGGCTCCTTATTAAGTCTGCCCTATATGCCTTTGGAAGAACCAACTGTCCGTGACCATTGGATCTAGTTCCGGCCTTCCTGTAAATCAACTTGTTTTTCATGTAAAAATCTCCCTTGCCTGGAGTTGTATGACAAGTTGACAATTTCCTGAAACAAGGCTTGAGGGTCTTATCCCCAGCCTGTGCCTTCCTCATCTCATTTGGAGTGGTATCTATCAGGATATCCTCCTCCTGTCTTGAGGTCGACCTGACCTGAAGGGTGGCCATATACACAGGTTTCCTTCTACAACGGTCAGTATCATGATTGTCCATCTGACAATTTTTACACCACCTCCTTCCTTGGTTGAAAGATTTTCTTTCATCAGATTTCCTTTCATCGAATTGTGGGGTTTTATTTTTATTGTCATACCGTGGTCTATCAAACTGGTGCTTACCTTTGTTTTGATCTCTAAGATCAAATTTATTAAAGTTCTGTGGTGCCTTAAAATTTTCTACCTGTTTCTTTTTATTACCTGATACCTCTGCCTGAGCTGCTTGATACCTTTCTGCAACATTTAGTAACTCACCCAGTCTCTCTGCACCTTGTTCCATGAGAAACTTTCTCAGATCTGGAGCCATGGACTCTCTTAGTTGTTCTATAAGGATCATTTCCTTAAGATCTTGGGTTTTCCCCAGAGAAGTCCATTTCTCCAAGTATGTCTCTAACCGTGCAGAGAACTGGTGATAGGTTTCACCTGACAGTAGTTTAGCATTCCTAAATTTTTTTCTATAAAATTCACCATGCTTTTCATATCTTAACCAAAGAGCCTGCTTTAGCATGTCATAATTTTCTTGAACACCTGTGCTCATTTTGGCAAAAACTTCATAAGCTGCACCACGAAGTCCTTGAGATAACTTTAAGCTCCACCTTTCTCTCTCTAACCCATATGTGGTAGCTAATAGTTCATATCTATTTAGATAGCTCTCGATATCATCGTCTTTCTCAACAAAATGATCTAAATGAAAGTTCATAGCTGAGGTTGAGGCTCCCTGACTAGCAGTAGCATCGGAGGTAAAGGGACTGGCACCATTTTCAGGAGCATGGCCTTGAAACTCAAACTCCCTTAGTCGTAACTCATGTTCCCTTTGTAATCTCTTCTCCTCCTTTTCTGCTTCCCTCTCTGCAGCCTGTCTTCTTTCCTCGGCTTCCCTTTCTGCAGCTAATCTCTTTTCTTCTCTTTCTGCCTTTTGTTCTTCTAATTGGAGCCTCTTAATCTCTCTATCTGCCTCCAATGCCTTAGCCTCAGCCTCAATCTGCAACCTCTTAATTTCCTTTTCCGCCTCTAACCTCTTATCTTCGGCCAATCTTTCAGATTCTAATTTTCTTTCGGCCTCTTTTTCTAATCTTCTTTCTTCACGTTCAATATATTTGTCACATTCCGTAGTGACATAGGCAATCATAACTTGCCCGTCCATTCCTAACTCTTTTGCAGCCTGCATAGCAGCATTTCGAAATTTTGCCAGGTCGGCCATTTTCTAACAGGCAAATGTAAACAATATCTAACTAAACAATTCAATCTCTACTAAATATCTAAGGACAACCACAGGCACTGAGAGCTCAACCTTATTTATTTCCACCCAAGGATACCTTTTAAATTTTTATTATTCCCAATATATATAATAGGAGAAAGTTCAATATCCCGGGAGCGAGACCCCAATATATGTGGTAAAGTGGGATGATATAAATATTTATAGGGGACTTAGTGTACTGACTGAGATCAGCTGTGAAGGTATCTGTATCTAATAAGTGTGGTGTATTACAGATGACCTTACTTGCTACCACATTTATACCTCAGTCAGAATTATTCTGGAATATTGTGATGACTACGTTGAATGTCTAGGGTTATGAAAATGATGAAGTGTAAGTCACAACAACAACAGACAGATAAACAATTTAGTTTAATCCACAACTCTTTACAACACTGTGACACTCACACACATAAAACACTCTATAAGACTATCTTAATAAGTCAAGTTTTAAAGTTTAAAAATATATGTATTAATTCCTTCAAATATTAGATAGCCTGATTCAACAACAAAGTGAACCAGGAATCACAATCAAATGTAATCACAAGTTATATGTACACAATTTATATATAGAATCTTTGTAGTGACATATAGTATTATTATATGTGTGTAAGTTGTGAAGTAGTACTATGAGGTAATACTGGCTTTTTCAAGCTAGGTTGTTGTTTGTCATCATGACTTCAAGTGTTTGCTTATGGTGGAAATCGTATTGGGAAAAGTTCACAGTTCCTGTCATTTGAAACAATTTATTGTCCCTCTTTAGTTAATCTACTGTCAATTTTAGAGGGGGGTACATAGGATTGAGCAGCTCTGGCCACAGAATCTTATCTTCTGTGAGGGCGGCAGGAAACAGTCTCCTCTGCTCGCTTGCTTCAATGTGTTCTTGAGACCTCTCACTGGTCGCTATCTGGACCAAGGGGTATGCTATCAGCCTCTGGATTCAGCAAAACTCAGACCAGGTGCTGCTTCAATAAGTTAGGACCACGGTCCCTGAAACAAGAAGGTTGTACCTCCTACTTCAGAACTAATTTACAATCTATTTCCACACTGAGCACAATACATAACAAACACTGAGTTCAGAGCGGTAGGCCAACTGCTAGCTTCACCTGAAACAATTTACACCAGTATTCTTCTCTCTAATGGTTACTACGCCTCTGCAATTCCAGCATTATTTCCTTCTATACAATAAGATAGGTGTCACAGTACTGTTTGGCAATTCCATGCAGTTATACTTTTCTCCGACAAGTTTTGTTCAGGTTGGAGCAATATCTAGGCTTTGCCTCATGTTTGCTACTGAACCACACACATATACAGACATAAATTATCAATTTACATTCAATTTTCATCAAAAAGATATCAAATATGTCAATCTTACCACAATTCATGGAAATAATAAACAAATACGTTGACTGGCGATGAATTATGGCACAAATTCCGATCTGCCTCTGTCCCAGGCTTTTATTTAGAAAAATATGAGCTGAATCTCAACGCACTGTTTCTTAGTAAGTTTATTTTAAAATGTGGCACTGAACAGACGCTCCTAATTGACTATATTAACGGGTCTAGCCAATAGGACCATGTTTACAAACGCTTTTGAAAAAATTTACCCTTCCTACGTTTCCCCTAACAACCAAAATTAGTATTTGCAGTCCGACTAATCGTGTTTCGCCTTACATATACTTCCCGCCAATCAAATAGGATTTAACATGGTAGCCTATTTCCCGTAAAATGGTGGTTTCAAAACATGCCACTGCGCAATTCTGATTTGGTGCTGTCAGATAACCTCACTATTTTCTTTTGGCTATAATTTGTTAATTCCTAGACTATTTGCGTAACACTTAACATATTCTTTGTCAGCAAGTCCTAAGGAACCCAAATATATAAATTTAATGGAGCTAAGTGGCTGCGTTCAAAATATGCATTTTTCTTCTACCTCCCGTTCACTTCGATACGATGTGGTGTCTCGGTACTGTCAGGCTTTCAGACATAAAACAGTATAATGTCATGTTTACTAATAAGCATTAAACAGGTTTTTAAACCTAACCCTCGTATTGGTAGTGTTTTTTATCACTGTCTATTTGAAGAAAAAAAAGTTAGTGCTTCATGCCTTACGCTTGGGGGTGGCATTAATTTTATATCGCGAGACGCGTGTTAGTGTTGCATGCGTTCCTCCGTTCAGCCCTCTCTCTTTCTATCCTAAGTCCATCTGTCCTTTCGTTTATGTTAACGTAGTGCATAAAATGAAATTAATGGAATATTAATCTAGGTCTTTACGCAGTGTGTTTATCTCAAGGTTTTCTTAGAAATACAGTACACGTTTTATTGTAGAAAGCGTGTATTGATGCAGTAGGCTTTACTATCAATGTGAAAGCGTTACAATATGCAGACGAAGCAGAAAAAGGGGGATCTCGAGTACAGTCATTGTGACAGCACTGTTCTTTACCATTCTTCTTTCCCTTTTATTGAATTTATGTGTTAGGCTTTACATTTACCTTTTAATTTATATATGTGGATTTAGAATGTCTCACGACAAATTCTCCCCTCTTAAAACAGACGTTATATGTCAGTCTATAATTCTATATACACATAGAGAAATTTATTATTATTTTTGGGGCTTACGGTGATTCTCATCACACGGATGGCGGCTTAAAAAATCCGCTCCCAGATTTGTTTTTCCAGAAATATACTCTATGCTAAACTCAAATGGCTGCATAAGTAAGGACCATCTGAGTAACCTAGAATTTTCATGTCTAGCCTGCGCTAGAAACGACAAGGGTTTGTGATCCGTTTGCAACTTGAATGCCTTCCCATACAGATAAATATTGAATTTCTTTATCGCCCATATTACTGCAAGACATTCTTTTTCGCTAGTTGAGTAATTGGTTTCAGCTTTATTCAACTTTCTGCTAGCATATGCCACTGGGCTTAATTCCCCATCCAGTGCATCTGATTTCTGTAACAGGGTCGCGCCTAACCCGATATTACTGGCATCCGTCCTTACAATGAATTCTTGACTTAAGTCAGGTAATTTCAAAATAGGTTTGCTTGTGAGCTTTTCCTTCAATTCCTGGTAAGCCAATTCACATTGTGCTGTCCATGTAATTCGATCTGGATTTCCTTTACGTGTCAAATCAGTTAACGGTGCACATATGGAATTAAAGTTTTTGATATACTTTTGGTAGAAACCACATAATGAGACAAAGGATCTCACGTCTTTCTTGGTTTGTGGTCTCGGGGCTTTCTTTAGTTTCTCTAAATTCTTGAAATCAGGGGTCATGTTTCCCTGATGGACTGTGTGTCCCAAGAAATCTAATTCTTTACATCCAACGCAACATTTGGTTGGTCGGGCTGTTAAATTTGCTTCTCTAAGTCGATTAAACAGCCTGTTCAGAGAGTCATTGTGTTTCTCAAATGTTTCTGTTGCTATAAGGATATCATCCATGAAATTTGTGATGCATGGATTATTCAGAGTATCCAACAATTTTCTCATCATTCTAGAGAAGACACTAGGCGCATTCTTCAATCCAAATGGCAATCTGTTAAACTCATAGTGTCCCTCTGAGGTACTAAAAGTTAGGTATGGTCTAACCTCAGGCTTTACTGGAATCTGATAGTATCCTTTACTCAGATCCACTTTTGAGAAATATTTAGCTTTATTTAGCCTGGCAAACAACTGATTTGTATCCGGCAATGGATCCACCTGTCCTTCTGTGATAGCATTCAGTCTCCTGTAATCTATACAGAGTCTATGTTCTCCAGAGGGTTTCCTTAAGAGCACCACACTGGAACTATACGAAGATTCACTGTGTGAAATAATTCCTTCCTTCAACAAATAGTCTATCTCTTCCTTCAAAGCTTTCTCCTTAGCAAAAGGAATCGAATAGGGTTTCATACAGACAGGTGTGGGGTCTATCAGTTTCATATCATATTCCAATAAGTTTGTATGCCCCGGTTGGTCTGTTAACACCTCTGTATGATTATCTAGAACCTGTTGCACTCTCTCTTTCTGATTTTTCGTTAAATGTGTACTGATTTTCACGTGTGCCGCTGTCTCACAGGGATGTAATGGATATTGAAATGATGAAAGTGGTTCCTTTTTCATCTCCATGGCAATGGACAAGGTCAACAAGTGTGTCTCTTCCTGATTTTCTCTTTTCAAATATTTCTTCAGGAGATTCACATGATAGATTTTTTCTTTCCCCTTCTTATCTATCTTATAATTGGTTCTAGACACCTTCTCTAGAACTGTATATGGACCTTGCCATCCAATTTGTAATTTATTCTGACTACCGGGTAGAAGAAGCAGTACCTTCTCTCCCACAGCCAATTCTCTGTCTTTAGCTTTCCTGTTATAATAGGCAGCATGTTTCTTTCTGGCTTGTCTCAAATTTTCATTGGCAAGTTTCCAGCCAGTTTTTAAACGAGTGGTCAGCTCATTCACATATTGGTATGAGGATGTAATATTTTCCTCTGCCTTTTCATCAGTCCACGTTCTTAACAGCGCTCCATATGGACCTTTAATTTTGTGGACCTATTTGTCCCTGCACCGGTATGGTCTCTTCCACTCGAAGCTCTATAGTGATGATTTTTTCTTCCCAGAATTATCATGCACAAAACGACCGCTACCAATTTTTTTCTTGGGGCTTTCTCCCCACTTAGAATTCTTGATGAGAGATTTCCTCTCTACATCCTCTTCCTCCAGTTTACATAAGTCCGATTGAGGGATTTTCGGCTTATCCTGGGGTAAGACATCTTTTTGCACTCTCTGCATAGTGGCCATTGTAAAACAGATAATTGAAGCTTGTCCGTGAAAAGGGGCTTCCCATTCCACTTGGTCCACTTTATTTAATTTATTTTTCTTTTCAGTGTCAGGCCTGCGTTTGCCCCGTGGCGTTTCCAGGTCCTGATCAATGTTCCCACTTGTGGGTGTTCCCTCATGTGCTATGCTACACCTTTCTACAAAATTCTCAATGTCCCACCTTGCCTTGGGCCAATAATAATTGTGAGCCACCTTTTGGATGATGGTACCAATTTTCTCATGGTCCCCATCTTGTTTCACATGTAGGCTCCTTATTAAGTCTGCCCTATATGCCTTTGGAAGAACCAACTGTCCGTGACCATTGGATCTAGTTCCGGCCTTCCTGTAAATCAACTTGTTTTTCATGTAAAAATCTCCCTTGCCTGGAGTTGTATGACAAGTTGACAATTTCCTGAAACAAGGCTTGAGGGTCTTATCCCCAGCCTGTGCCTTCCTCATCTCTTCTGGAGTGGTATCTATCAGGATATCCTCCTCCTGTCTTGAGGTCGACCTGACCTGAAGGGTGGCCATATACACAGGTTTCCTTCTACAACGGTCAGTATCATGATTGTCCATCTGACAATTTTTACACCACCTCCTTCCTTGGTTGAAAGATTTTCTTTCATCAGATTTCCTTTCATCGAATTGTGGGGTTTTATTTTTATTGTCATACCGTGGTCTATCAAACTGGTGCTTACCTTTGTTTTGATCTCTAAGATCAAATTTATTAAAGTTCTGTGGTGCCTTAAAATTTTCTACCTGTTTCTTTTTATTACCTGATACCTCTGCCTGAGCTGCTTGATACCTTTCTGCAACATTTAGTAACTCACCCAGTCTCTCTGCACCTTGTTCCATGAGAAACTTTCTCAGGTCTGGAGCCATGGACTCTCTTAGTTGTTCTATAAGGATCATTTCCTTAAGATCTTGGGTTTTCCCCAGAGAAGTCCATTTCTCCAAGTATGTCTCTAACCGTGCAGAGAACTGGTGATAGGTTTCACCTGACAGTAGTTTAGCATTCCTAAATTTGTTTCTATAAAATTCACCATGCTTTTCATATCTTAACCAAAGAGCCTGCTTTAGCATGTCATAATTTTCTTGATCACCTGTGCTCATTTTGGCAAAAACTTCATAAGCTGCACCACGAAGTCCTTGAGATAACTTTAAGCTCCACCTTTCTCTCTCTAACCCATATGTGGTAGCTAATAGTTCATATCTATTTAGATAGCTCTCGATATCATCGTCTTTCTCAACAAAATGATCTAAATGAAAGTTCATAGCTGAGGTTGAGGCTCCCTGACTAGCAGTAGCATCGGAGGTAAAGGGACTGGCACCATTTTCAGGAGCATGGCCTTGAAACTCAAACTCCCTTAGTCGTAACTCATGTTCCCTTTGTAATCTCTTCTCCTCCTTTTCTGCTTCCCTCTCTGCAGCCTGTCTTCTTTCCTCGGCTTCCCTTTCTGCAGCTAATCTCTTTTCTTCTCTTTCTGCCTTTTGTTCTTCTAATTGGAGCCTCTTAATCTCTCTATCTGCCTCCAATGCCTTAGCCTCAGCCTCAATCTGCAACCTCTTAATTTCCTTTTCCGCCTCTAACCTCTTATCTTCGGCCAATCTTTCAGATTCTAATTTTCTTTCGGCCTCTTTTTCTAATCTTCTTTCTTCACGTTCAATATATTTGTCACATTCCGTAGTGACATAGGCAATCATAACTTGCCCGTCCATTCCTAACTCTTTTGCAGCCTGCATAGCAGCATTTCGAAATTTTGCCAGGTCGGCCATTTTCTAACAGGCAAATGTAAACAATATCTAACTAAACAATTCAATCTCTACTAAATATCTAAGGACAACCACAGACACTGAGAGCTCAACCTTATTTATTTCCACCCAAGGATACCTTTTAAATTTTTATTATTCCCAATATATATAATAGGAGAAAGTTCAATATCCCGGGAGCGAGACCCCAATATATGTGGTAAAGTGGGATGATATAAATATTTATAGGGGACTTAGTGTACTGACTGAGATCAGCTGTGAAGGTATCTGTATCTAATAAGTGTGGTGTATTACAGATGACCTTACTTGCTACCACATTTATACCTCAGTCAGAATTATTCTGGAATATTGTGATGACTACGTTGAATGTCTAGGGTTATGAAAATGATGAAGTGTAAGTCACAACAACAACAGACAGATAAACAATTTAGTTTAATCCACAACTCTTTACAACACTGTGACACTCACACACATAAAACACTCTATAAGACTATCTTAATAAGTCAAGTTTTAAAGTTTAAAAATATATGTATTAATTCCTTCAAATATTAGATAGCCTGATTCAACAACAAAGTGAACCAGGAATCATAATCAAATGTAATCACAAGTTATATGTACACAATTTATATATAGAATCTTTGTAGTGACATATAGTATTATTATTATTATTATATGTGTGTAAGTTGTGAAGTAGTACTATGAGGTAATACTGGCTTTTTCAAGCTAGGTTGTTGTTTGTCATCATGACTTCAAGTGTTTGCTTATGGTGGAAATCGTATTGGGAAAAGTTCACAGTTCCTGTCATTTGAAACAATTTATTGTCCCTCTTTAGTTAATCTACTGTCAATTTTAGAGGGGGGTACATAGGATTGAGCAGCTCTGGCCACAGAATCTTATCTTCTGTGAGGGCGGCAGGAAACAGTCTCCTCTGCTCGCTTGCTTCAATGTGTTCTTGAGACCTCTCACTGGTCGCTATCTGGACCAAGGGGTATGCTATCAGCCTCTGGATTCAGCAAAACTCAGACCAGGTGCTGCTTCAATAAGTTAGGACCACGGTCCCTGAAACAAGAAGGTTGTACCTCCTACTTCAGAACTAATTTACAATCTATTTCCACACTGAGCACAATACATAACAAACACTGAGTTCAGAGTGGTAGGCCAACTGCTAGCTTCACCTGAAACAATTTACACCAGTATTCTTCTCTCTAATGGTTACTACGCCTCTGCAATTCCAGCATTATTTCCTTCTATACAATAAGATAGGTGTCACAGTACTGTTTGGCAATTCCATGCAGTTATACTTTTCTCCGACAAGTTTTGTTCAGGTTGGAGCAATATCTAGGCTTTGCCTCATGTTTGCTACTGAACCACACACATATACAGACATAAATTATCAATTTACATTCAATTTTCATCAAAAAGATATCAAATATGTCAATCTTACCACAATTCATGGAAATAATAAACAAATACGTTGACTGGCGATGAATTATGGCACAAATTCCGATCTGCCTCTGTCCCAGGCTTTTATTTAGAAAAATATGAGCTGAATCTCAACGCACTGTTTCTTAGTAAGTTTATTTTAAAATGTGGCACTGAACAGACGCTCCTAATTGACTATATTAACGGGTCTAGCCAATAGGACCATGTTTACAAACGCTTTTGAAAAAATTTACCCTTCCTACGTTTCCCCTAACAACCAAAATTAGTATTTGCAGTCCGACTAATCGTGTTTCGCCTTACATATACTTCCCGCCAATCAAATAGGATTTAACATGGTAGCCTATTTCCCGTAAAATGGTGGTTTCAAAACATGCCACTGCGCAATTCTGATTTGGTGCTGTCAGATAACCTCACTATTTTCTTTTGGCTATAATTTGTTAATTCCTAGACTATTTGCGTAACACTTAACATATTCTTTGTCAGCAAGTCCTAAGGAACCCAAATATATAAATTTAATGGAGCTAAGTGGCTGCGTTCAAAATATGCATTTTCTTCTACCTCCCGTTCACTTCGATACGATGTGGTGTCTCGGTACTGTCAGGCTTTCAGACATAAAACAGTATAATGTCATGTTTACTAATAAGCATTAAACAGGTTTTTAAACCTAACCCTCGTATTGGTAGTGTTTTTTATCACTGTCTATTTGAAGAAAAAAAAGTTAGTGCTTCATGCCTTACGCTTGGGGGTGGCATTAATTTTATATCGCGAGACGCGTGTTAGTGTTGCATGCGTTCCTCCGTTCAGCCCTCTCTCTTTCTATCCTAAGTCCATCTGTCCTTTCGTTTATGTTAACGTAGTGCATAAAATGAAATTAATGGAATATTAATCTAGGTCTTTACGCAGTGTGTTTATCTCAAGGTTTTCTTAGAAATACAGTACACGTTTTATTGTAGAAAGCGTGTATTGATGCAGTAGGCTTTACTATCAATGTGAAAGCGTTACAATATGCAGACGAAGCAGAAAAAGGGGGATCTCGAGTACAGTCATTGTGACAGCACTGTTCTTTACCATTCTTCTTTCCCTTTTATTGAATTTATGTGTTAGGCTTTACATTTACCTTTTAATTTATATATGTGGATTTAGAATGTCTCACGACAAATTCTCCCCTCTTAAAACAGACGTTATATGTCAGTCTATAATTCTATATACACATAGAGAAATTTATTATTATTTTTGGGGCTTACGGTGATTCTCATCACACGGATGGCGGCTTAAAAAATCCGCTCCCAGATTTGTTTTTCCAGAAATATACTCTATGCTAAACTCAAATGGCTGCATAAGTAAGGACCATCTGAGTAACCTAGAATTTTCATGTCTAGCCTGCGCTAGAAACGACAAGGGTTTGTGATCCGTTTGCAACTTGAATGCCTTCCCATACAGATAAATATTGAATTTCTTTATCGCCCATATTACTGCAAGACATTCTTTTTCGCTAGTTGAGTAATTGGTTTCAGCTTTATTCAACTTTCTGCTAGCATATGCCACTGGGCTTAATTCCCCATCCAGTGCATCTGATTTCTGTAACAGGGTCGCGCCTAACCCGATATTACTGGCATCCGTCCTTACAATGAATTCTTGACTTAAGTCAGGTAATTTCAAAATAGGTTTGCTTGTGAGCTTTTCCTTCAATTCCTGGTAAGCCAATTCACATTGTGCTGTCCATGTAATTCGATCTGGATTTCCTTTACGTGTCAAATCAGTTAACGGTGCACATATGGAATTAAAGTTTTTGATATACTTTTGGTAGAAACCACATAATGAGACAAAGGATCTCACGTCTTTCTTGGTTTGTGGTCTCGGGGCTTTCTTTAGTTTCTCTAAATTCTTGAGGTCAGGGGTCATGTTTCCCTGATGGACTGTGTGTCCCAAGAAATCTAATTCTTTACATCCAACGCAACATTTGGTTGGTCGGGCTGTTAAATTCGCTTCTCTAAGTCGATTAAACAGCCTGTTCAGAGAGTCAATGTGTTTCTCAAATGTTTCTGTTGCTATAAGGATATCATCCATGAAATTTGTGATGCATGGATTATTCAGAGTATCCAACAATTTTCTCATCATTCTAGAGAAGACACTAGGCGCATTCTTCAATCCAAATGGCAATCTGTTAAACTCATAGTGTCCCTCTGAGGTACTAAAAGTTAGGTATGGTCTAACCTCAGGCTTTACTGGAATCTGATAGTATCCTTTACTCAGATCCACTTTTGAGAAATATTTAGCTTTATTTAGCCTGGCAAACAACTGATTTGTATCCGGCAATGGATCCACCTGTCCTTCTGTGATAGCATTCAGTCTCCTGTAATCTATACAGAGTCTATGTTCTCCAGAGGGTTTCCTTAAGAGCACCACACTGGAACTATACGAAGATTCACTGTGTGAAATAATTCCTTCCTTCAACAAATAGTCTATCTCTTCCTTCAAAGCTTTCTCCTTAGCAAAAGGAATCGAATAGGGTTTCATACAGACAGGTGTGGGGTCTATCAGTTTCATATCATATTCCAATAAGTTTGTATGCCCCGGTTGGTCTGTTAACACCTCTGTATGATTATCTAGAACCTGTTGCACTCTCTCTTTCTGATTTTTCGTTAAATGTGTACTGATTTTCACGTGTGCCGCTGTCTCACAGGGATGTAATGGATATTGAAATGATGAAAGTGGTTCCTTTTTCATCTCCATGGCAATGGACAAGGTCAACAAGTGTGTCTCTTCCTGATTTTCTCTTTTCAAATATTTCTTCAGGAGATTCACATGATAGATTTTTTCTTTCCCCTTCTTATCTATCTTATAATTGGTTCTAGACACCTTCTCTAGAACTGTATATGGACCTTGCCATCCAATTTGTAACTTATTCTGACTACCGGGTAGAAGAAGCAGTACCTTCTCTCCCACAGCCAATTCTCTGTCTTTAGCTTTCCTGTTATAATAGGCAGCATGTTTCTTTCTGGCTTGTCTCAAATTTTCATTGGCAAGTTTCCAGCCAGTTTTTAAACGAGTGGTCAGCTCATTCACATATTGGTATGAGGATGTAATATTTTCCTCTGCCTTTTCATCAGTCCACGTTCTTAACAGCGCTCCATATGGACCTTTAATTTTGTGGACCTATTTGTCCCTGCACCGGTATGGTCTCTTCCACTCGAAGCTCTATAGTGATGATTTTTCTTCCCAGAATTATCATGCACAAAACGACCGCTACCAATTCTTTTCTTGGGGCTTTCTCCCCACTTAGAATTCTTGATGAGAGATTTTCTCTCTACATCCTCTTCCTCCAGTTTACATAAGTCCGATTGAGGGATTTTCGGCTTATCCTGGGGTAAGACATTTTTTGCACTCGCTGTATAGTGGCCATTGTAAAACAGATAATTGAAGCTTGTCCGTGAAAAGGGGCTTCCCATTCCACTTGGTCCACTTTATTTAATTTATTTTTCTTTTCAGTGTCAGGCCTGCGTTTGCCCCGTGGCGTTTCCAGGTCCTGATCAATGTTCCCACTTGTGGGTGTTCCCTCATGTGCTATGCTACACCTTTCTACAAAATTCTCAATGTCCCACCTTGCCTTGGGCCAATAATAATTGTGAGCCACCTTTTGGATGATGGTACCAATTTTCTCATGGTCCCCATCTTGTTTCACATGTAGGCTCCTTATTAAGTCTGCCCTATATGCCTTTGGAAGAACCAACTGTCCGTGACCATTGGATCTAGTTCCGGCCTTCCTGTAAATCAACTTGTTTTTCATGTAAAAATCTCCCTTGCCTGGAGTTGTATGACAAGTTGACAATTTCCTGAAACAAGGCTTGAGGGTCTTATCCCCAGCCTGTGCCTTCCTCATCTCATTTGGAGTGGTATCTATCAGGATATCCTCCTCCTGTCTTGAGGTCGACCTGACCTGAAGGGTGGCCATATACACAGGTTTCCTTCTACAACGGTCAGTATCATGATTGTCCATCTGACAATTTTTACACCACCTCCTTCCTTGGTTGAAAGATTTTCTTTCATCAGATTTCCTTTCATCGAATTGTGGGGTTTTATTTTTATTGTCATACCGTGGTCTATCAAACTGGTGCTTACCTTTGTTTTGATCTCTAAGATCAAATTTATTAAAGTTCTGTGGTGCCTTAAAATTTTCTACCTGTTTCTTTTTATTACCTGATACCTCTGCCTGAGCTGCTTGATACCTTTCTGCAACATTTAGTAACTCACCCAGTCTCTCTGCACCTTGTTCCATGAGAAACTTTCTCAGGTCTGGAGCCATGGACTCTCTTAGTTGTTCTATAAGGATCATTTCCTTAAGATCTTGGGTTTTCCCCAGAGAAGTCCATTTCTCCAAGTATGTCTCTAACCGTGCAGAGAACTGGTGATAGGTTTCACCTGACAGTAGTTTAGCATTCCTAAATTTTTTTCTATAAAATTCACCATGCTTTTCATATCTTAACCAAAGAGCCTGCTTTAGCATGTCATAATTTTCTTGAACACCTGTGCTCATTTTGGCAAAAACTTCATAAGCTGCACCACGAAGTCCTTGAGATAACTTTAAGCTCCACCTTTCTCTCTCTAACCCATATGTGGTAGCTAATAGTTCATATCTATTTAGATAGCTCTCGATATCATCGTCTTTCTCAACAAAATGATCTAAATGAAAGTTCATAGCTGAGGTTGAGGCTCCCTGACTAGCAGTAGCATCGGAGGTAAAGGGACTGGCACCATTTTCAGGAGCATGGCCTTGAAACTCAAACTCCCTTAGTCGTAACTCATGTTCCCTTTGTAATCTCTTCTCCTCCTTTTCTGCTTCCCTCTCTGCAGCCTGTCTTCTTTCCTCGGCTTCCCTTTCTGCAGCTAATCTCTTTTCTTCTCTTTCTGCCTTTTGTTTAACTAAACAATTCAATCTCTACTAAATATCTAAGGACAACCACAGGCACTGAGAGCTCAACCTTATTTATTTCCACCCAAGGATACCTTTTAAATTTTTATTATTCCCAATATATATAATAGGAGAAAGTTCAATATCCCGGGAGCGAGACCCCAATATATGTGGTAAAGTGGGATGATATAAATATTTATAGGGGACTTAGTGTACTGACTGAGATCAGCTGTGAAGGTATCTGTATCTAATAAGTGTGGTGTATTACAGATGACCTTACTTGCTACCACATTTATACCTCAGTCAGAATTATTCTGGAATATTGTGATGACTACGTTGAATGTCTAGGGTTATGAAAATGATGAAGTGTAAGTCACAACAACAACAGACAGATAAACAATTTAGTTTAATCCACAACTCTTTACAACACTGTGACACTCACACACATAAAACACTCTATAAGACTATCTTAATAAGTCAAGTTTTAAAGTTTAAAAATATATGTATTAATTCCTTCAAATATTAGATAGCCTGATTCAACAACAAAGTGAACCAGGAATCACAATCAAATGTAATCACAAGTTATATGTACACAATTTATATATAGAATCTTTGTAGTGACATATAGTATTATTATTATTATATGTGTGTAAGTTGTGAAGTAGTACTATGAGGTAATACTGGCTTTTTCAAGCTAGGTTGTTGTTTGTCATCATGACTTCAAGTGTTTGCTTATGGTGGAAATCGTATTGGGAAAAGTTCACAGTTCCTGTCATTTGAAACAATTTATTGTCCCTCTTTAGTTAATCTACTGTCAATTTTAGAGGGGGGTACATAGGATTGAGCAGCTCTGGCCACAGAATCTTATCTTCTGTGAGGGCGGCAGGAAACAGTCTCCTCTGCTCGCTTGCTTCAATGTGTTCTTGAGACCTCTCACTGGTCGCTATCTGGACCAAGGGGTATGCTATCAGCCTCTGGATTCAGCAAAACTCAGACCAGGTGCTGCTTCAATAAGTTAGGACCACGGTCCCTGAAACAAGAAGGTTGTACCTCCTACTTCAGAACTAATTTACAATCTATTTCCACACTGAGCACAATACATAACAAACACTGAGTTCAGAGTGGTAGGCCAACTGCTAGCTTCACCTGAAACAATTTACACCAGTATTCTTCTCTCTAATGGTTACTACGCCTCTGCAATTCCAGCATTATTTCCTTCTATACAATAAGATAGGTGTCACAGTACTGTTTGGCAATTCCATGCAGTTATACTTTTCTCCGACAAGTTTTGTTCAGGTTGGAGCAATATCTAGGCTTTGCCTCATGTTTGCTACTGAACCACACACATATACAGACATAAATTATCAATTTACATTCAATTTTCATCAAAAAGATATCAAATATGTCAATCTTACCACAATTCATGGAAATAATAAACAAATACGTTGACTGGCGATGAATTATGGCACAAATTCCGATCTGCCTCTGTCCCAGGCTTTTATTTAGAAAAATATGAGCTGGATCTTGTGACGTACGTCTAGTTTGACAAGTGAATTCTCCCTGATATGATGGATGATTTAAAGGGACTTTTAGCTTTTCATAACATTAGAACCCCTGAACATTTGTTGTAACTTTTCGTTTGCCAGAACTCATTCCACCGGGACTCATTTAGTAGGCGGCACGAGATCAAAGAGTCGGACCGAGGGATTTTAGGGGAGACTATCGGCGCTATCAAAGACAGTAGTGGTCCCTGATACGAGACGCAGTTGCTTGCCGCTAATTTCGCGTCTCGATGTCAATCGAGGAACCGAGCGAACGGGGGAAAGCGAAACGGGCAGCAGCGAGCGGATACGAAGACCAGGGGGCGGCTTCTTCTCTTGATTTGGCGGTCAGATCCCCAAAAGTTCGTGAGATCAAATAAGTTGTCAAGTTTATCATGTCCCACTCAACTTACATTCCATTTTAGCTAAATAGACCATTAAGACTAGACACGTTATCACTCGCTGGCCAGACCTTTACAGAAGCACTAGCTTTATTGAAATCTTGTTATAGATTTTCCCCTGGATTTTATATATATATATATTTGCAGTGTTTTCTATTCTGTGCAGAGCGGTAATATATATTGTGTAAAGTGATCAGTGGTCTAGTTCAGTCATTCTATTTCAATGGATTTTGTGTTAATTTAAATCTATTAAATTAAACCATCTCAATAGTTCCAGTGGTAAATAAAATGATCTATCTATTATATTATTTCAAAAGATAATAGATGCTTAAATTAACTTTTAAAGTCGCGAAGGAATTTATAATTAATAAATTCAGTTAAGTCCTAGTTTTATAGATGTGGGTTTTTAACCACTAGAATTCGCGCAGTGTTTATTAAATACATAATTAAATACTCGAGTGTATTATAGGCTTAACGGGAAATTCATCGCGCTTTAGAAGGCTATTTGTTTTCGGTATATTACATGTCTTTTTTTCTTTCATACAGAGTGACCGTAACCTGTGCGATCCCAGCATTAAGAAAGCAATAAAGAAATCAATCTAAGCAAGGCAAAGCATAAACAGTGTGTAGAGTTCCCCTGACGCAGAACTTGTTGAGACTGTGTAAATTTTTAATCTTTGAGGCGATTCTATGTTTGGAATTCCGCTATCTAACTTATAGCAAAGAAAGCACACCCAAAGACAAATTTAACGCACCATCAAACAACTTAAGTCGTAACGGGAAGAAGAACACTGGCCCGAGCTTGGTTAGTTTACTGACACAGAGAGATAATTCCTAATTTCCTGAACAGTGATGTGACTAGTTTTCTCACTGGACTTAAACCATACCTCACGGATAAAGTGTACCAGCACGCGTAAGAATTTTATTATCAGCGGCATAGTCAAATAGACCACACCATCCTCACCCCGGTATCAGAGACCGTGCCCTCCCATAGAAACTGTTATTAAGAAAAGAGACACAACTACAGATTCATTTTCCAGCGATTACGGGATCCTTTTATGTGCTGACCGCCTACCCGCTAATCTGGGGCTAGAACTTGAACAAACACTCATACATTTAGTTTGAGGTGTAACTGCTGTTGTGTTATTCTATGGAGTGCAAGATTTTTTCACAATCGGTAAGTGAGAGCAAGATGAGTGAAGGCCTTTGCTAGCGCGTGTATGAATGACAGGAAATTAATTCTTTTGTGTGACCATTTTGTTAACTTGCTTACCTGGTAATATATATCTTTTCTGTATACCCTACATTGTTCCTTTAAGTGGGATAGTTGATAATTTGTTAACTCTGTTTAAAACCACCTCCTTTCCATTTGCTTAGTAAAGGGAAGAACAGCTGGGAAGAACAGGTTTTTTCTATCACCTATACCTAATTTTGTAACACCTCTCTCAGAAAAATTAACTTCACTGTTAGGTTAACGTACCTATGTTCCTGATATTATCTATCTTTGGACTGGGTTTATCTTTGTCTAATAAGCGGGAAGGGCTTAGTCGATACCAATCTTCTTCACCCCTTCCAAACTTGTTATTTGCATTTGTGTACTTATGATAATTTATGTAATATCTGATATTTTTAGTGATTGATGTTTAAAGTGAATAAAATCACATAAACTCATTTAGTTCTGTGTGTTGGATATACCCAAAGCCCAACTTTTCCCCTTATTCGTTTAATATAGTTTGTATCAACGTCGCCTGTGTGTGTGAAAAAAACACCAAATCGGTGTGCGCGCAGATGCGAGTCTGGAAAACTGGCAAATAATTGTTTGACCAGGAGAGCGGAAGAGAAGATTGAGAGAAGCGATTTGTCGTAAATAAGTCTGTCTTTACTCTCCTCCAGCTCGCTATGAAGCAACTATTAAATCTCTACATTTTCTATCACGGAGCTTTCCATCATCATTTTTCACTCTAAACCGGACCACTATTTCTAAGACTCTTTTCTCTCAAAATAAATTTACGACAGATCTCAACGCACTGTTTCTTAGTAAGTTTATTTTAAAATGTGGGACTAAACAGACGCTCCTAATTGACTATATTAACGGGTCTAGCCAATAGGACCATGTTTACAAACGCTTTTGAAAAAATTTACCCTTCCTACGTTTCCCCTAACAACCAAAATTAGTATTTGCAGTCCGACTAATCGTGTTTCGCCTTACATATACTTCCCGCCAATCAAATAGGATTTAACATGGTGGCCTATTTCCCGTAAAATGGTGGTTTCAAAACATGCCACTGCGCAATTCTGATTTGGTGCTGTCAGACAACCTCACTATTTTCTTTTGGCTATAATTTGTTAATTCCTAGACTATTTGCGTAACACTTAACATATTCTTTGTCAGCAAGTCCTAAGGAACCCAAATATATAAATTTAATGGAGCTAAGTGGCTGCGTTCAAAATATGCATTTTTTTCTACCTCCCGTTCACTTCGATACGATGTGGTGTCTCGGTACTGTCAGGCTTTCAGACATAAAACAGTATAATGTCATGTTTACTAATAAGCATTAAACAGGTTTTTAAACCTAACTCTCGTATTGGTAGTGTTTTTTATCACTGTCTATTTGAAAAAAAAAGTTAGTGCTTCATGCCTTACGCTTGGGGGTGGCATTAATTTTATATCGCGAGACGCGTGTTAGTGTTGCATGCGTTCCTCCGTTCAGCCCTCTCTCTTTCTATCCTAAGTCAATCTGTCCTTTCGTTTATGTTAACGTAGTGTATAAAATGAAATTAATCGAATATTAATCTAGGTCATTACACAGTGTGTTTATCTCAAGGTTTTCTTAGAAATACAGTACACGTTTTATTGTAGAAAGCGTGTATTGATGCAGTAGGCTTTACTATCAATGTGAAAGCGTTACAATATGCAGACGAAGCAGAAAAGGGGGGATCTCGAGTACAGTCATTGTGACAGCACTGTTCTTTACCATTCTTCTTTCCCTTTTGTTGAATTTATGTGTTAGGCTTTACATTTACCTTTTAATTTATATATGTGGATTTAGAATGTCTCACGACAATATATATATATATATATATATATATATATATATATATATATATATATATATATATATATATATATATATATATATATACACACATGGTGTTTATAAAGTCGCTGTGCAGTGAAATTTACGCCCGGGCGAGACAACGTCACCAGAAATGTGGTTTTCAATTGGGGCTTGTTGTGTAATGCTGCACACGGGATTGTGGAACACAGCATTGGAACACAGAATATTATGACGTAAATTTGCATCATTCGTAACGTAATGTCTAAAATATTTTTCAAATTCACTGCACAGCGACTTTATAAACACCCAGTATATATTTATAGGAAAACTGTCTGATCTAAAAATCTCAGTCGTAATCGATAGGCTGGGTAGATTATCTCTCAAATCCAGGGACAGACTTTACCTTTCACCATTTCACTTGTGAAAAATCTATTTCTTTACCTTATCTCCCCCAGAGCTATCACCTGTTCTAGTTCTATTCAGACGGGACCATAATTGATCTTAAATACCTATCGGAAAATCTACGACAAAGACGATTATATTATTGAAGATACTTTGCTATCTGGAGATACTTTTGTGATCTTTGTGGTGATAGTTGATGAAATTACCTGAGTGCTGGCAAGAGATGTGTTAGATGGTGTGACACATTTTATGTTGTAAGATAGTTGAGAGCTGATGGGAAGACAGTGCAATTGGTGACCCATGCTATGAATTGGAAATTTATTACCCTGTTAGTCAAGACACAGTATGTTGGGGGAGAACGTGTATGTTAGATTTATCTCTCAGGTCATGTCCCTGTCCATCATTTATGTATGTTTACCACGGAAGAGAATGTTTGAGTGGTATGGACAGCGGAGTATAATGTGGCATGAAAGGAAAGAATGCATTTTGGGAAATGGCCAAATGCTTTCCTAATCTGGATCATTATTTATTTCCAGAATTTAGGTACCCAGTAGTGTAGGTAAACCTGGGATTGCCACTACTTGAAGCACTTTATGCCACCACTGAGAGTGTCTTGACATGGTCATCGGTCGTCAGGTTGCTGATATGGTCTACAGTCTCCATGTTGTTAAGAAGTTATCCCATAATTTGATAATCTGTACAGAGTAACTGATGCAGGAGTGCATTATTTTTTTGGTGTTGCTGATGGACTTAGTTTAGTTTGGATGAGATTGTATCCTTAAAGTGTGAAATGTTGGCTGCTTAATTTATTTTGATCATAGTACAGAACGATTGTATATGGATTGATTGCATACATTTCACATTGGTATGATTAATTTTCGGGCATGTTTATGTTTGTTGAATGAGATTCTGCCTCATGATGTTATTTAGTTGTAAATATCAACAATTATGCAGTCATGGCATGATGCATGACCCTTGTGATAAAACAAATGCCCTTAATGATAGCAATCTGTATAGCATTTACTGAAATTGTAGTGGATGAGACTTAACATTTTTGAGAGAAAATGTTGATAATTTTCGTGCAATGATGTATTTTTGATAAAAGTAGCTGATATGCGAGATTTTTTTCGAAACTGTTGTGTAATTGCATACACCTGTATAGTTTGTCTCAATTTGTTGGAATTGAGTTATAGTTCATACTGTAATTTTGAAATGGTAATGTATAAACTAGTTCGATACATTATTATTTTTTTTTAACCAAAAGAGAATCAGTTATTGCTAAAAGACTTGCATCTTTTACAGTGAGAGGTAATATTTTTTGTAACACTTGCTCTTACAATGTAATTATTTTTTTTCAGTAATGTAATTGTGATGAAAGCATAGCTGACGTCTAGCTTACGCTATTATGAGTGCCAGGTGTAGACAAAACACCAGCATATTTTGTAGAATAATAGCCCCTTTAATCATAACTGACTATGGGAAATTTTGTAGAACGGGCATGTAATTCTATGCATTTACATACTTTTTTTGAATTTGTTGGAATGGTATGACAGTATGCTGTAAGCATTTGCTCCATGTGATAGGTAGTATGGATAACTGTTGTATGGGTTAGAGTGTGGCTCACCCAGTGAAGTTTATTGTGTAAATGTTCCAGTCACAGTAATATGGAAATTTGTTCAGTGACACAAGACGTTTGCATCCAGTCATGTGTTGGTACATGAGGGGTTCTGTGGCTTGTACTCAAGTCTTCGGTGCAAAACTTCGTTTTCCATCTGGAGAAGGGGTTGGATGTCACAGAACAGTTTCATGAGTGTGAATGATGATAGTGGTTGGTGTTAAGGGTCACTGAACTGATGTTGTAAACACTTGTTTAAGTGTATCTCAGCTACTGAGTTAATGTCTGAATTTATGTCAGCATTGTTGTGACTTGGGCGTGCCCTGGGAGAGAGCGTTTTAGTGAATACAAGTCTGGGGTGACTGAGACATTCTGTGTTTGGCAGCCGAGCTGGGCGCTCGGGTCTGTGATTGATAGCCGAGCTGTGCGCTGGAGGCTGTGATTTGTGGTCGAGCTGGGTGCTCGTATTATGTGACAGATGAGATATTATATAGTGATTATGAATATAGGAATTATACCTTACATATTATCAACTTACCTCTTCATACTCCTTATGGACGATGTCATGAAGGCATGTAAGGAGAGAACAAGAAAGTATTCAGTGGGGTACTGGAAGATGAGACAGGTCTATATTTCGGAGCTGGCATTTGCTGATGATGTTGCCCTGATTGCTAAATCAGAGGCATATCTTCAATCCAACCTGCAAGTCTGGAAGGAAGAGCTGGAGAAGAGAGGGATGGTCATAAGCAGCTCTAAAACAAAATCCATGGTGATATCACGAGAAGAAAGAAGACATCAGATTAAGCTGGGAGAACAGGTCCTGGAGCAGGTCGACCACTTTAAATACCTCGGAGCTATTATAGACCGAAAGGGAGGCATCAAAGAAGAGTTGGCCACTCGAAAAGCAGCAGCTGGGAGACTTTTTCAGGCCATAAATCGAGGATTCCTCAGCAAGAGAGAGGTTGGTAAGAAAAACGAAGATGGCTGTATACCGCTCCACCTATGTCCCAGTCTTGACATATGGATGCGAGTCATGGGCAATGACTACAACCCATAAAAGCCAGATCCAAACCTCAGAAATGAGGTATCTGAGGAAGGTGGTTGAAGTAACAAGAAGAGACATGGTACGCAACCAGACGATACGTCAAGGCTTTAAATCCTACCCCCTGCAGACCCAAGTAGAACAGTCCCAATTAAGATGGTTTGGCCATGTCTGCAGAATGGGAGAAGATCGGATACCACGACAAGCATGGGAAACAAAGAGCCAGGGATCCAGACCTCCAGGACGACCCAGAGTCCGCTGGGAGGACAACATTAAACAATCTTTGAAGGACCGAGGACTAGAATGGAACCAGGCCAGGAGGAAGACAGCCGATAGGATAGTCTGGCGCTCTCTCTTCCAAACCTCTACACCTCACGGTAGAAGGGGAACGACTAAGTAAGTAAGTGTTACATATTGTTGTATAGGCGACGTCTTCCCGCCTAGGAGTGTTCTGGAGGAACTTTGGGTAATGTTCATGGAGAACATATTAAGGCGACGAGTTGGTCCTGCCTTTGGAGCTACGGTGGAGTAAGGCGTTGAGTATTGTCCCCTTGTAGCTATATTGAAGTAGAGTTTATATGGCGATGTTGCATGCCGCCAGTCATTTGGGATAAGTGATTTACACCTGTATGGTGAATGGATTCGTGCGAGGATTGAATGCCGCACATAGAAACGCGTTGTGTGTATTGTTAGTGTATGGACGGTCAGCCAGTCCGTGGAAGTATAGTTAAGAGTTATTTCCTACAGGCAGTGTCAGTCTGAGTGTGATGTTATGCATGCGGATGGGTTTGAAAAAAAATCGAAAAAAGGTGATTCGTCTTACGAGGACAAAAGACAAAGAAAGTAGTCTACGTTACGGCCACAAGGCCTGCGTCAGGAAAAGAAAGAAAGTGCAGGCTAGATAGGAGACATAAGAACTTAAATGAATATACAAATAAATATAAAAAAATAAATAAATAAAACCTAGGTACTTCCCTGAAGGCGAAGCATCCTATCACGCTTGGCTGAAAGGAAGTGACTTGTGTTTTATTATATCATGTCAGTACATTTCAATGTATTTTCTGGAGAATAAAGATTCTGATATGTATGTATGTATGTATATGTGTGAATGTATGTATAAATGTTTATGAATTCTAATGATTCTCGTATTTGGTATGTGTGTACACATATACATAAGGTCAGTAAACTATAAAATAGACATCAGGTGGCTGCGAAACACGGTGGACAGGTGTAGAAAAGAAAGACACGTCTTCTTCACTGTTCACTCTCAAATAACCATAACTTTCTCTCTCATAACGCAGGCAGTCCGTCTCAAGCTTCTCTCCTTACCATGCAGCGTCTCCCTCATCTGGGTTGGAGACGGCCATGCTGCTATCCTGCTTCTCTCGTGGAGCCGTTGGTTTTGGAGTCCGTGTTTGACTGTTTGTTTGTCCTACCCACATAGGCACATAATTGTCTGTCAGATTTTCAATTTGTTGTTCAGATGATGTCTAAATCTGCAATGGCTGGTCCTTAGTCTGAAAATTATACTTGGTAATGTATAGTATGGTTCTGCAAAATCGGAGTCTGGCTGCTCCTTATGCCATTTCTCTCTATAGTTTTTTTTTTTAATTATTGCTTTTATCTCTTCATATGTAGTCCTGTCTTCTGTTTGAATTTTATTTCCTCCCCCTATGGCGGTTTCATCTGCCTTCTCATTGCCACATATATTACAGTGGGCTGGGATCCCGTGTACGTTTACCGGACCGAAGAAACTGAATATGGGATGACTGGGGTTGTGCTCAGGAAATGAGGAAGAAAGCCCACACAATAGACGCACCGGCGTAACGGGAGGTGAGGAGAAGACGTTGGCATTGAATAGGACACACGTTAGGAGAAAAAAAACACACCAGTGAATAGTGTTACAAGGTGGTTCGTGCTCTGGAATCCCCAAGGTAAGAGACAGAGAGAGAAACAAAAAATACACATACAAACGAAGAAGAGAAAGGAGACGTACATGAAAATGAATACAGAAGGCGTGGAAACATCTTTACTGGATGTCACAGGCAGCACAGCTTGACATATTTTTGTTGAGGACGTGTGCTTTACGGAGAACTGACAGGTATTGATGAAGATGGTATTGATGAAGATGGTGGTGATGAAGATGATGGCGATAATGATGATGCTCTTTGTGATGATGATGACGACGATGATGATGATGATGAAGTTTGTATTATTGATATAAACATACAGCTGATAGTACATTTTTATTGTCGCAGGCCCAAATATTATTGACCTTTATACCACGACTAACATCACAGTGTATCGTGTGTCAGGTACCTGAACTTGTTAATACAGTACAGTAGTTTATTAAATATCCAACACAATGTCCATACAGATGAGCCAGTATAACGCAGTGGGTCCATTTGTAGATGTCATTGATTATTACTTTAGCTGGTTACTTCAACAGAAGAACTTTATGGCCGACCAGTAAGTGCGATTGCCTTTATTACGTCAACGAACACTGAAACACTGCAAACGAATACCAAGTAGTCTATATTGTGATTGAAAAGCCACGTGCTATTTTTAAACTTGTATATCCGGTCTTGTATCCATTGGATATACATGAGAAAAAAAAGTTAAAACAATGCCCAATAACTGCCATTTGATGAAACACTTTTTATGTTTGAATCCCAGAAACAAAATAAAAGAAGCTAACATATAAACTAACGTTACATGAGATAACAAAAATTGGTGTCCGCTGTGCCATCTTGCCTGGAACAAACAGAATTTCACGTTGAGTTTATATGTTAATACGACATAGCATGGGAGAATTAAGGTGCCAATCGCACCCAGCGGCGATGCTCCCTGCAGCGACACCTCAGATTGGGCGAAAAAGAAGCTCTTAAAAGAACACGCCGATAGTAATACCAGAAAAAACAACAACTGAGGGCTATCACCTCAGGGGCACATTCCCATAGTCAGTTATGACTGAAGGGCGCTACTAGAAGCGACATAGGATTTATGTATGGCTCTTCTGTTCATTCAACGAAGTGATAATGGTTCAGAATATTATTCATGGAATAACGCAACGCATTCCCGTCGGAGATTATTATATTCGACATAATCATGTAAATACTAATTGATTCTTATTCATTCATTTCCCTCCCCCAAGGCGCGTTAACTTTTAACTTCATGCCAAGTTCTGCTCTACTGTACCACAGCGGCATAACTAGGGTGAGGCAGGTGGGACAGGTGCCCTGGGGAGCCAAATTTGGGAGAGGGGGCGCCATTTTTATGGTTAAAAAAAGGAGAAAATTCCACTTCTCATTTATGACAACACCATTTACCACACTTCACATTTATTTGTAGATATATGTATTTATTTGAAAGAGTCAGGTGACGGTGTGCTGCAGAGATGAGCAACAGAATCAGTCAAGAATTTCCAGCTGTGGGTGATCTTTTACAAAGTTAAAATTGATCTTATCATATTTGAGAACTTCGATGAGGCAAGAGAGACTCTCTGCTTTAGCCGTTATCAACATTGCACGTGAGGAAACTGAAAAAACAACTTTTGATGACACTACTGAACAGTCTGCATCAGCAAAAGTAAAAAAAAAAAAAAAAATCCATTTTTATCGTAAATTTCCAGCTCATTAAAAATATCTAGTAAAATATATATTCAATTCTTTTATAGTTTTAAGATTTTTTTTCGAAATAGCAGCAAAAATGTTTTCATATACGCACTGATAGTTTTTGCAATTTCTAAAATGAAATGGCATTGTCCACGTCAGAAATGAGTTTCTATATAAGTTTCATTTTTTTTAAATAATAAAATTATATTTTGTTTTCATTATTTTGTAATCCGTATTATTACGAGTAACAAGCTTAAGTAGCAATATAAGAATTCAGCCGCCAGGAATTTAAAGACCAGTTTTCAAGGGGCACCATTTGTTTGTATTTCCCTGGGCGCCATCTACCCCAGTTACGCCACTGTTGTACCATTCCGCTCAAGGTCTTTGCATTTCTTCTTTATCTAGCGTCTATTGTATTTGTCTACTTCTAGAAGCTTATACTGTTTATCATATTTCAAATTTAAACAAGGAGAAGTTTTGGCGAGGAGCGTCCCTTTCAACTTACAAACACGGTCCATCTGTTATATTAGGGCACGTGTGCAAATATAAAGACCTTAATTCTCTGACAAAGGCAGGTTTGATTTCTGTGTCTCATTAGCAGTGAAGCGTGGTGTAGTTCCAGGATGGGGGGTGGGGGGGGGGGGGGGGGGTTCCCTGATGAGACAAAGACAAAATGGGCTTACTGCTCCCTCAGGCATGTCGTAGAAGGCGATTAATATGAGATTGTGCACGAGGCTGGCAACCTCATCCTGTAAAACAAACCGCTAGAGAAACTGCCGCTGCGAGAACATTTGAATGCTTGTTGTAGGCTTCCTATAAGTGGGCCAACTGTAGTGGTGGCTCTATGCTCCATAACGCGGGAACAGGAACATGATGATGATTAGCAAGAGTCAACCAATCAATACCGTTTAGCTTCCTATGCAGCATATGACTTCAACAAACACGTGCCAAGTTCCCATGTCACGTGCCAAGTTCCCATGTCACGTGCCATCAGCTTAAGTTCTTTACACATCTTCCTCATCATGTTAGAGTGCCTGATAACTACCTATGTGTGTTGTTTGTTTATTTATTTACGGTATGAATGCTAATTGTTCCTGTTGCGCGCTAGTTGTACGAGTACATACGCCAGGCGAATCCTCTCATACGCTCATCTCTGCCAGTCTTACGTCTAACGCCAAACTCCCGCAATCGTAGCCTTGCTGATTCATCGATTGCAGTGTAAATAGACATCATTAATTGTCCTCAGTATCTCTCCCTTGTCCATATCCAATGCACCTACTATAGGTGCTCTTGAAGCTGGTCTATCAGCTCTTTCATTGCCGCGTACCCCTGCACGACCAGGACAGTAGATTCACACCAGTTCTTAAAGAATCGGGTCTTCTATGAAGGTTTTCAATTCATGCTGTAGCAATCCATTTTGAATCTTCCGAAGCATGGACAGAGTCTGACAGTAACTGAACTTGTTAATGAAGTTTCAGACAACGACCTTAAAACCACAATAGCTGCCTCTACCTCCATTCTCATGCTGGAGGTTGTTGTCATGCAAGCACCGCTATGTTCAGCGGCGATCCTGCTCTTAAATCTAGCCGAGAAGCCTCATCTTGATTTCTCACCACGGACTATAGACCCATCAGAGTACACAATGGCATCATTATCCCCGGCACAATCATTTATCAGTTAATCAATTTTCAGCTCTGCTTTCCTATTGCTCCAAGCTCTGCACTCTCCGCTAAGGCAGATGGTGTTTGTAGGTCGTCAAATTCTCACCTGACTTACTCCACTCTTCCCTCTTGAATATATTTTCAACTGTGGACACTTGTAGAATAGTTGACTCAGCCTGCGCCATCCCTGACATCCCCCTTTTTATTCTTGCTACATTGATGTCAGCTATGTTCCTGTGCAGGGGGTGCCTTTTGTCTGTGGTTACTCGCATATCGGTTTTTACCTGAGCCATCGCATATCTGGATTTAATTGACACCAATTCAAGCATGTACCGAATCGTCGCAATGGGGGTATCTCGCGTACAGCCCAAGACTAAACGCATCCCTTCATTTTGAATGCGTTCCGGTAGTTCACATTGCGATACTGACAGCGTGAGTATTCATAGGCCATACTCGGTTACTGACATGAACAGCTGATGATATATGAGAAACAGTAGTCTCTGCTCCAGGTGCGCTGCGGCCATTATTTTTAGGGCTGCTAGGTCTCTCTTGCATTTCTATATGATGTGATCAACAAGGTACTCGTATAACAGCCCACGGTCGAATGTAACTCTAAGGTATGTTAGCTGTTCGTGCCTTTCCATTTTCTGCCCACTGAGAGTAATATCTGGGAGATCTGCTTTCAATATGGAGTTGTTCAAGGAGTACTACAGCACACATGCTTTGTTAGGATTGACCTTGGAGTAGGTTTCCTAGCGCAATTTAGAAACCGTCTGAAGAGTCTCATGTATGCTTCTGACCATTTCATGTCTGTCTGAGCCAGTCCTGTAAATGAGTATGTCATCGGCAAAAGTTAATGTTCGTCCTAGACCTGTTGGTTAAATTGCAGCTACTTTTGCTGTATAGATGTTAAAAAGCATAGGTGACAGTAGAGAAGCCTAGGGTAGTCCTGGGTAAATGTGCATTGGTTCTGATGTCTATGTTGCCAAACGAAATGCAACTGATCTCTCAGTTAAGACAGCTGCTGTCCACCTTGTTAGCCAAGGGTTTACACCACATTCCATTACACAGTCAGTGAGTTTGCAAACATGATAAGAAACAATGGACATTGATAGGACCTTATATGATCATAGAGTTTGAAAATTACATGTAAAGGGCAATATCTTATAATATGTCATGTAGTAATGTTCTACATGAGGGTAGAGGGGGGCCCCTACCAAAGTCAGACACTTATTCGCAATTGGTTAAGCGTTTGAGATGCTACGATAGACTGCACCTGATTGGACTTCTCCTCCACGAAGAAACCTGGGTGTGTAAGTGAACATTTCGCTTATATTATACAGCGTTGTAAGATTACTTCACTGACTTCCAATTTTTCAAGAAGAAATCACAGACAGCCAGGAACACGAAATATTAGGACCCAAATATAGGACAGACCATAGAAATGAAAGTGAATTCAAAGAAAAGAAGAGAGAAACCCCAGAGACATCACTTTGCGCCTAAAGTTCTAGGATCCAACTTCAAGTGCACTCAGGTAGACACTTAACACGCCTGATAGAGATGGCATCTTAAATCAGCTGCCCGTCAAGATTCAATCGTTTCCTGTGCAAAATGTCTGTGCTTGTATTATGTACATGTTATCATTTTATATTTGCATTTTGACACGTATAAATTGCTTGTGGGTGTACTGTGGCATGTGAGGCTGACAACCTCATCACTGCAAATAACGGGACACATGAACCACCACTACAAGAGCTGGTGACTGCTTCGTGCGAGTTTCCTCACAAGGAACCAACAGCAGAGGTGGCCCCAGGCTCCATAGAGAGCAGTGAGTTGATGACGAAAAGATGATGTACATTAATCTTTCATAAGGGGCATTGGCCCTCAACTAACAGATGTCAAGTCCAAGGCACCTGAGGGAAACACAAGCGGCTGAAGCAGACGCCAACCGACCCCACACCGGAAACTAAGTAGTATAACAGCGCAGCCAATGAATATTTCATAATTTTACCTAATTTCCACAACATTTTAAACCATCCGATGATGATAAATATCATCGATTGTTTTTTTATAGACAACTTTATTTATTTTACATCGTTAACCTATAAATCATTATTAAACCTTTTTATCTGTAACAGTAAAGCAATAATTGTATTAATCAATATTGAGTGAAGTGTATGTGTCCACTGGAACGACTCTTATTGTTCTAAATACATAACCAGATACAGCTATTAGATTAAGATTTTGCTGAATCACCTTCAGCTAGGGGGCTCAAATATGAAAGAAAATATATTACATCTTCTTCTTCCTCGTTCGCCTTCAGACCTCCACATTTATGACTCTAATAAAGGCAGTAGTATAAGCGTAAATGGGAAAATCCTGGAACAAGTCAAGAGCTACGTATATCTTGGTCATATAATAACAGAAGATGGCAGATGTGAAACAGAAATCAAGAAGAGAATAGGAATGGCCAAAGCTACATTCAACAACATGAAACATATACTGACATCCAAACAGTTATCTCATAAATTAAAACTGAGAATCATAAAGTGTTATATATATTCTGCATTTCTGTATGGTGCAGAAACATGGACGATGAATAAGCATTTGGAAGAAAGAATTGAGGCTCTTGAAATGTGGATATATAGAAGAATGGGGCGTATCTCATGGAAAGAGATGAAAACAAATAAGGAGGTCCTAGAAAATCTAGGTATGAAAAGAGAACTAATGAGAGAGGTCAAAGTTCGGCAGCTAAAATACTTTGGCCACATAAAAAGGCATAACACCTTGCAGAAGACCATAACAGAAGGGAGAGTTGAAGGTAAACGTGCAAGGGGAAGACAGCGCTATAAGTGGGAAGATAACATCAAGAGATGGACGGGAAAGAGTCTATCAGAGTGTACCACCAAGACAAGAGACAGAAGACGTTGGAGATCCATTACAGCCAACCTCCGTTGTGGAGATGGCAACTGATGATGATGAGTCAACCCAAGGTTCCCGACATCATATTACATCTAAGGGGCGGGAGAATATTAATCAGTTCATGAGAGCTTAAAAGTGATCTCAGTTGTCATACTTGTTTTTCTCTGCAATCCTGTGAGGCACCCTTAAATGGAAACATCTTTCTTGTATTGTTATCTCTGCCAAGAGTAATCTTGAGTGAAGGTTGATACCTTTGAAGACCATCCACGTTTGGCCATTGTTGGACCACTACAATAGATCAGGGGAGACAATCCCGCCACAGGATACAACAGATAAAGGGAATTGTAAGATCAAGAGTAGCGAGTAACAGCAAAAGTCATATATATGGATTAGACATTAACATTGAACAAACAATAATGATTTGCAAAACATGGCGACAGGCAAATATTAAAGGAAAAAATAAATGGGAGAATTCTGGAAGAAGTCAAGAGTTTCTCATATCTTGATCATTTAATAAAAAAAGATGGCAGATACGAAACTTCTTCTTCTTTCTCGTTCGTCCTGAAAAGGACGTTGGTTGCGTTGTGTCGCCGTTTACAGCGAAGCTGCGATATTTGCGCCTTTCGGCTCGACTTCCGCACGGCATTTTTTGAGTGAAGGTAGACAACAATTATTGTATGGTGTAGAAACGTTGACAATGAACAAGCAATTAGAAGAAAGAATTGAAGCCTTTGAGATGTGGAACTATAGAAGAATGGGGCACGTCTCATGACAAGAGAAGAAAACAAATATTATTTAAACCTCAGATATATAAGACCTGCTTATATAACTGAGAATTGGTGATTTTTGTTTTTTGTCTGCATGAAAATTGGACTGTAACCAAGCAAGCATATATTTCCGGGTATTTTTCTGGAAGTCTTGTAGAAACTAAGGAAGAATACGACTAATATAAGGCTACGCATGTGGCCGGTAGCATCATTATTTAAAAACATGCTGCATAAACCACTAATAGGCTGAACTGCCCATGGCGGACTTCTGGTGTCGTGTATTGTGGTTCGCACTGTTGACCTGCCATTGAAACATCATTTTTGATGATGCGTAGATGGCAGGGCGGATAGTGTGATTCGCTTGCATGGCTAGGCGGGGTTGTCGCACGGAAGGTCCAGTGTTCAAATCCTGGGTAAGCCACTCATGTCTGTTGTTTTTCTGTTGTCTGGTGTTCTACTTCTTTATTTCCTGCGAGTGCCTGATAACATACCTTTATATTTGTTTCATATTAATTTACTGCATAAACCACTGCTGAGGGTTTAAATTATTGGTTTAGTGAAGGTTTCCTGTAAGATGGACATAAACAGTGAAGGTTTCCTGTAAGATGGACATAAACAGTGAAGGTTTCCTGTAAGATGGACAGAAACAGTGAAGGTTTCCTGTAAGATGGACAGAAACAGTGAAGGTTTCCTGTAAGATGGACATAAACAGTGAAGGTTTCTAGCTCCATAAGGAATGAAAAAGGATTCGAATGATGAAGTGAACGTACCAGGCAGCTCATGAGAAAAACAATGCGTTATATCCCCACTCGACAAACCGATCATCAGGTTTAAAGAGTTAACTGTCTCTTTTTCCACTGGCTTTCTTTGACATGCCCATTCTTCCCTTCTGTTGTACAGGATGAGCCGTAAGTCGCTTACTCTTTCAAAATGTTACGTATGAGGAAATGTAAAGTAGATTATCAAAATAATTGTTTCTTTTATGTTTGCAGGTTACGCTATAATTTCAAGTACACCATGTCTGCCCAGGGGTGCACTTAAAGTATTTTGCACCCGGGCTGAATTTCCCATTGACACCCCTTATGAATACAACAAATATGCACCGAAAATATGTTATGCTTTGTCACTGTGGTGGATTACACCGGAGAGGTTGTAGATGCTATAAAGACAATAAATAGTAGACATATGTGTCAACAGTGTGAGGTCACGCTATGTAGGACCCTGAGTCTAATAGTTGATGATGATGATGTGTTCTCAGGGGACCTATCGCTACCTCTCTCAGATCTCACACTGTGCAGTATTTTATAGTTATGATGTAGAATTAATATGGCTACATGTCTAGGGTAATGCAGGTGAAGTGATGTGTTAATTCAACGAACACAAGTATAATTCAATAATATCAAAGTAAATAAGACTGTGGTTAAATTTAGGTAATAATATTTTACAATTTTTATTGTCCTGGACCTAATTTTTCTGGAACAGGACTGTCAAATCAATCAAAGAAATGTGATTAAGTGCATCAATTAAAGCATAAAATAGACATTCTGTCTATTACTAATAATGCTAACTCTAATAAGGTGTGTGTATCCCCACTATCTTATATTAACACTGGGTATTAGATGGTGGGTTGGGATTTTTCATCATCCCCTCTGTTACAATATTTAATAATTATTTGAATCAGGATGTGGATATGTCCTCAAGTGCCAGTACATGCACTTATCTGGGACAAGGTTGACAGTGCTGACGTGTAGATCTTCAATAAAATAACCAGTTTCTCCCACTTCCTGGAAGTACAAGTGGTAGGGGGCTTGTAATAGAGTGAACAGCTTCCACCTCACACACTAGTATGCCTCTCCAGGAGTTCTGGTTCTGGGTATTGGTATGATATAAAAACCTTGAAAGAGAAGGTTATGGTCCCTTCTTTACGTCATATTTATACTATGATTCCACAAGATAAAACATGATACATTTCAAAACAAAGAGAGTCAGCTCTTCACGACAACCCATTTCATCCACCTTAGTTGGTATGACAGTTTTTACCAGTGTTTATCTTCTTCTCCCCATATGGCTACAACGCCACTGTCACTTCAAACATTTACTTTCTTTCATATAATCAGGTGAGGTCTACACTCTCCTTCTGGTAACCTATAATTATTTTCTTTTCCCAACATTGTAAGTAGGTGTTCAGGTGTCATTTAAACACTGTGACACTGTGAAGGACTTCCAGTGGTCTTTTGACTTACTGTCGTAATGTTTTGTTTTTTGTTTTTTTGTGTGGGTAATATTCAAATACAATTACATTCATTGTAAGACTGCTTTAGGCATGTACTGCCATGATGTCGTAAGTCTTTTCCATTGGCAATGTCGCACAACACAAAATTTTTGGGCGCCTTAACTAGGCTAGCCTCTACATATTTTAAAAGATATCAATAAACATTTCTCTTACCGCAATCAATGAAATAATACACTAGTATAGATTAACTGGCGATCAATGGGCACAAATCTTGATCGCCGCCGTCCAGACGCAAAAGCAATGGGTCACACAAGGCTTTGCTACTGTTCTTAATCTGACTAGGTGAACAAATATTCTTCAAGTGGCAGCGTTCGCTTGGCCACCCTTTAGTTTTATCTCTCCCCTTTTCAATATCAGTACCCAATCAAATTTGAATCCAGCCAATGTGACTTTTTCACAGACGCGTTAGAAAGTGTAACATCCCAAGATTTTCAAAACTGAGCAGTTATCAGCGCGTTTGTCTGCCTGTCTCAATTTCTTATTTCTACAATATCTCTGTTATTAATTGTGCGATTTTAAAGGTGAAAAGTGATTATTAAATGGCCCACTGTCCTTTATCTATCCATTATAACTTCATATACTTCTTTATCTTCGTTTCTATCTGTGTACTTTTCCTCTTTATTTATTCCAACTACAATACTTTTCTATAAGGCAAGGTAATTCATTATAAGGAATAATATGATCTTTTAATAAACAATATTATCATAACTTTTCAAACATCCCTTTTTATTTCTGTATTCTTCTTTCTTTCCGAAGAAATAATTATCTGAGTTTCCTCTTTTCCTTCTCTCCCCCCCCCCCCTTTTTTTTCTCTGCCCACATGCGTTAGTCGTTTCAGTTGCCAAGTAACATGTTAGGCTAAATTTTGTCACTTTAACTACCTCTTCCCCTCTCTCCTTGTATTTTCAAGACGGTGGCGATTTGGACCGATGCCAAGCTGTCTATCCGTCATTCGTAACAATTAGTACGGGTGTAGAAAAAGTGGGATTTGGTAGGTGAGACTTGCCCGCTCGCTAACAAATATTCAAATATTAGCCACGCGTCTTGTGTTTCAAGAAACGGGGCCTAACGACACACTGTCGCATGTTGTACTATTAATACATTCTAAGAATGCTTTAGTTAGTTTTATTTTCAACAGTTTGATTTTACCCTTGATAATTTATCACTATAGTAGTGGAGTTATAAGCGGTAATATTTTATCTTGGCGTAGTGAAAAAAAAATTCAAAAGCTGTAATATTATTCTATGTGGGCGGGGTGTATCAAGGATATCTCGCTACAGTCACGAGAGGGTTGATTATATTAAAAGTATAAGATATCCTGGACAAATGTTGTATCAGGTTATACCAGGATAGTGCCAGATAAGAGACTGGTCTTACAAGAAATACCCCCTTTTCTGGAAAAGAATAAGGGTGTATCGGCATCAAAGGTAGGATCAAGCTGTATAAATTTCTAGGTCTGATGATATTATATGTTCCTAGATTTCTATGGGCTCCCTCTCAAGATCCTCCTATGATTATATTATTATTATTATTGTTGACTCTGCTAGGGGGATTAACTAAATTATCTACCAACAAGAACTTGAACTCAACTTAATTAATTAAGTAAGTCTGCTGGTAAATATTTACAATTTATTTATACAGTTTCTCTTTTCTGTTTGAAAAGCTTGAAATGAAATCAAATTTAATTACAACATTAAATCAATAAAGCATTGGAAAATAATCAATAACGTCTCAAAAAACATTAAACTTGTTGAAGGTTATCACTTTAGTTAATTATCTCCACTGGAAGAACATTTATATTGTAGCGAAATCTGTGAAATAATCGCTAAATTCAGTAAGAATTTACTCCTATGATAATAAATAAACCCGCCCGTGTGTGGTTGCCTATCGTAGTCTCTACGCTAGTAGAGCGCTGAATTTTGTGCAGTGGTAATGCTTAGAAAATGATCTCGCCGTCAAATCTTACACGCTTCCCTAGTTCGTCCTTGAGAATTAAATATAACATTTTGCAGGGTCAATGAGTATTTGTTCCAAGACCGAGAGAGAGAAGAAGGGAGGTGGATGAAGGAGCGACAGAAGAAATGCTACCATTGGCACGCGTTTGGGTTTTGAAACGCCAAATTGTAATGAGTGCGCGACAGTAATGCCTTTAGCAGATTTGAAAAACAAGACGCAAAGCCACATGCATGCATCGTACTATATTCTCGCAGTTCCATGCATATATCCAAGCTGTTAGACACGCCAGAATGTATACACACACAAACAGTCAGCTCTCATTTCCTGCCTAGTAGTTTATTTCTGACGTAACCCAAACAAGTTGTTTTATTTTGAATAAAAAATGATAGAGAAGGGGGGAAAGATGGCCGACTTGTGGGAAAGTATATAATTGACGACTAACAGTGACGAATATGAAAATCCAAACGACAATGAATATGGCCATAAAAATCATATATATGGATAGCTTAGAGTCTCCTGAGCAATAATATGTTTTAAAATAAATAGTAGCCCAATTATTAACCAAGATATTGAAATAATACTATATATCTTCGAACAGTAAGACGGTTGTTTTTGCTCATTCTATTTATAACAATATTTGGGGACGCAAGTTTTAAAAAAAGAGGCATTAGAGTGATTCAAATCCGATTGGTTAGTATAGGAGTATATGAAGCCCAAAAGCTAAATATATTTTTGCAGACTCACTCCTAGTATGTTTGGAGTTTTGTTTTTTCAAATTTGAATTGAATAGCTAGACCCTCGCTGTGATTGGGCCAGTCTAGTGATATTGGCAAAAAGCTTCCAAGGCTTGTCGCCATTTGATACATAATTGTTAGTAGGCAAGCTGTGTTGAGAACAGCAGTGCTAAGAGTGAAATAAAATAAAAAACCTTAGCAAGTCAACGTATGTTTGTGATATTTCCATTGAATTGTGGTAAGAACGAAATTTATTAACCTTGTTATTACAAAAATTTGGTGTATGAGATACTGCTTTATTGGGAATGTTTTGCGACTAAGTACATAGGTCCCCTATGATGGAGCCGCGGTAGCATAGTGGTTAGTGCACTGGCTTCCTAGCGCAGTGGTCTATGGTTCGATCCCCAGATGAGGCGGAAAATTTTTAGGCCACAAACGGCTCCTGAGTCGACCCAGCCCCAAATGGGTACCAGAGCTACTCTGGGAAGGTTAAGGCGGCCGGCGTGATGCCGACCACATCACCCCTCGTGTGCCGACGGTCAAGATAATATGGGCCTAACACCATATTCCCAATATGCCTCAATGGGCGTGTAACGGGTTCCTTTACTTTTTTTTACATAGGTCCCCTAGCAGACTTATGCAGGGCTTATGGGGTTGCTCACACACAGTAAAACTTACATGAGTTATATAACTTAAAATGATTTCCACAGTTACCAGTGGGAAGGCTAACCCACATTATCCTATGGGAGAGGATCATTGTTGAAGTGTCAGAGGCGTTTTAGACATTAGGGAGAAGAATAGGAGCACTGGTATGAGTTGTTATCTCAGATGAAAATGGTTGAAATGGGTTGGTCAGAGGGATCTGACCCTTTTCTTTTTATTGAATTATACCATGTATTACTTGTGGAATGATATTGTAGATGAGTTATAAAGAATCATAACCTTGTTTCAGGGTTTTTGTTCTGGTACTAAGTTAGTGCCAGAACACTGGTGTATTTTATCTTCGTGAGAAAAATTGAAATTTTTGCTGGTACACGCTGTCTACCACACTACACCAGGGACTGTGTCAGATTGGTCATTCGGTTGAGATTTTTGCTGGTACGCGCTGTCTACCACGAATCAACCCATGAAATATAGGAGATTGTCAGCATCATAACTACTACCAACGGAAGATAAGTGCCATTGTATCGGCACTAAGAGTTCATCCACTTATATTAAAACTTAAATAAATAAAATAATTTATTGTTGAATAAACATTCCACAAGAGATAGAGAAAAGAGAGGGTGTGATGAAAATACCCAACCCACCATTAATTACCAGTGTTAACTTAGTCTATGGTAATACCTAAATATAATTAGATTGTAATATTGCTTTATATGGACAGAAGATCCATTGTGGTATTTAATTTTATGTAAATAAAACCATAATTTTCATTTTGTTGTTGGTCCTGACTCAGAAAATTCTCAATCAAGGCAAATAAAATTGTAATATAGACTATTACATAATATTCAGCCACAGACTTCTATAAGATATATCATAGAGTGTTAGTCTGTATGTGGTTGTTGTATTGACCCAGTCCTATTTATGTGATAGAACTAAAGTGTATTTGTATTGATTTGTCTTACATTGCATTATATCTTCATTACCCGAGACACTTAGACGTAGTCACATAACTAATAAATAAAAATCTAGAGCCAAGTGAGATCATAGGGTGGTAGCAGCTAGGTTCCCTAAAAATACTTAACCATCAACTACTAAACTTAGGGGCCTACACAGCTGACCTCACTTGGTAGACAAATAATATTTCTTTCGGTCTTGGCTTGTCTGAAAGTGTCGTCTTGACTCAGTGGAACACAGTGCCGGAGTCTAAACATGTGCTGCAATATAAGATACTTTTCGCCCACGCTCTCGCAGCTTCTACGCAGTGAAAATCGCCAATCAGACGCAGTATATTTTAATATATTTTATCTACACCAAACCGATTCAAATGTTTGTCCGGTATATATCTTCTCTCCCCACCTCTCATGAAATTCCGTATGACACAGGTAATTTCAAAGTCCTCTCATATAAGGTTCTACCGTTTTTAGATGACTCATGTCTGTAATTCATAACACACCCTCAGTTTAATTTGTTTTCATAAATGCAAACAAGCATGAGTTCACTCAAGGTAATGATGCATACTATTTCTGCCACACCGAAATGAAAATTCGCAGATTATCTTTCGATTAACCATACGAGAAGTATGGATGCCAAGCTTGGTGAGCGAGTACGTTCACGCATATGTTAGTTTTACACAGGTAGGGCAGATCGGTCTGTCTAATTCCAGATATGATTGTTAACGTAATCTCTACCCAGGATAGATCATGTGAAAATAGCAACGCGAAACCTGGGTCATGCGTTCCAATATGAGAGAAAATACATGGAAGAAAGAAATGAATAGAAGGCACAAGATAGAGAAAAAAGACAGGTAGAACACAGATAAAATGAAGAGCACGGTCATTTTGTGACACTGTCATGTTTACCAACTCACTACTTCACAGATTTATCGCTGATAATCTCCTCCAAGACGTTACTTTCTCGCAGTTGATTATTGCAACGAAGTCAATCTGCCGGAAGTATTACATCACTTTCCGTGCCTTAATCTTTAACAAGATTGTTATCACCCGACATCCCAGTGAAATCAGCCACGTATCAACGGTTGTTATCTACCTTTCCCCGACAAACGTCTTAGTTTTTCGCTGAACGCCGTCAGGCGGTGTTTGTTCAATCAATCTGTTTCGCTAGTTACAGACACCTTTACTGTTTGCCGGAAGCTGTTCCATAATGTTGTACGCAAACAACTTCACCCTGCACAAATAGAAGTCAGTGTTGCTTCAAAAACAGGTCACGCTGTCAGGTACTATTAGGGAGTGACAAGATATGATAAGATAACCTTGATCGATGAGAGCGGGAAAATGCTATAAGGCGCGGGTGAGGAAAAAGAAAAAGAAGGGCACAGGAGAAAGTTAAAGGAGGTCACATGAAAATATAACGATTGAGGATCTGACTTGTCACAGTGGGGAAAAATTGGAAAACATTTAGTTGAGTGTGCCAAAGGATATGCTCTATTTCAAGTTGGGAGCCCGCACATTAAAGGAAAGATATATGTAAAAGCCGGATTAATTAAAGACTATTTCTCTCAAAATAAGGGGGGAGGGGTTTAAGAGATTTGTGACGTCACATGGGTATGGGTTTTTTGTGACAAGGGGGGAGGGAAGGTTCAAAAATGCAGAGCAGAACAGGCCTTTACATATCGCCTTTATAGACCTCACAAAGGCATTTGACCTGGTTAGTAGGGATGATCTCTTCAAAATCCTGCTGAAAACAAAATGCCCTCTAAATTGCTGGAAATGATAAAGTAATTCCATGAAGACATGAAGGGAACAGTCCTATATGCTGGAAGCACATCATAGCCTTTTGACATACGCAGTGGCGTTAAACAAGGCTGCATTCCGGCTTCAACACTCTTCAGGATCTTCTTTGCCTTACTCTTGAAACATGAATTCAGAGTTGCAACTGAAGGAATATGCCTTCAGACTAGGTCAGCTGGCCGACTGTTTAACCTCACAAGGCTGAAGGCAAAAAAAAAAAATCAGAAGGGTCACTATAAGAGACTTGTTATTCGCTGATGACGCAGCAGTCGTCACTCAAAGTCAACACGAGCCAGAGCTTGATGGAATGCTTCACCCAAGCATGCAAGGACTTTGGCCTCACAATAACATAATAACATCTATAACACCAAATCCACCACATATATAATACTAACAAGTTTATTTCTCTGTCACTTGAATGTGAAGATATCGCTGGATAAATCTATGCCCACATTTGTCATCATAATTAATTTTGTCTATCATTGTGGTGGGATTTGGACACTCTTCAGTTGTCTTGGTTTCTGACTCATCTTTTGGAATGAATCTGGTTCCACTTGTCTCCTGGCAGGAATGTTATTTGAGATACCTCCAGGTAGTAGACACTTTGGTAACTGGTCTTCTGAACTTGAAAGGCGCTTGCACCAGTAGTGCCTTCATTAGTGGCTGACTCTTATGAGCAGTCTGGTTTACAGGATAGAACCTGAAGCAAAATAAATGTAACCCCTTTATGGTCCATCATTATCCCATGATCACAAAAGTTGGGGATGATAGACAGTATTAGACAGTGTGCTAGCAGATGCACAGGACAATTTATACCAGTAATACCCACTTCCATTTCACCGTGACTACAATTTCCCTCTAAATCCTTAGTTAGAGCCATTTGTCCATGATCCGCTTCCATACAATGATTTGGTCTAGTATAAAATACTAAGTAATAACTTAAACAATCCAGTAAAACAATCGCTTTCATCCTTCCTTACGTTCCTGGTGAGTGTGCCATTCCATCAAGAAATAATTCTTTAAATGCTTTTCTAAACCTACAGACACACTTTTGACCATCGTTCTCCATTATTTTAAACATTTCACAAGGCTGGCTTTTGCCTCCAGAATTATACACATGCATGTAAGTCTGCCAGCAACACACCGTAGTTTTCTAACACATGCTACACACTTCCTAACGCACAAATGAATTAATTATTTAAATTATATATATATATATTTATACATTCTTTCTTACCCTCAGGCACATACAAGGTACAGTCGAGCTATTAATGGTTATACTGGTCTGCTCTCAGATACTGAAGGCAAGGCACTATGCACTATCACTTTTTGCGCTCGCTGTAATTTTCAAAAGATGACTGACCTGATTTCGTTAGAACCCCCGTTATTTATAGTGCGAGGTCGGGCGTCCGAGGGGTTTCCCTGCTCGCTATTATTTTTATCCAAAATATTTGTAAAATCTGTCTAGGTGTGCAAATCAGGAAAACTTAGATTTTATTTATCTACGTTATTCCTGGAGCGATTTTCTTCATCTAAAGCTTTAAATACTCTCTGTATTATTCTACATCTTCCTAGCTACCAATCTGTTACTTTCCTAAATGCATTTTATTCTATGCGTACTCTAAACAGCAAAATTATGGACTAACCTGAGGCCTCGATGCATTTAACCAAAGATTTCTCCCGTAATATACTACTGGTCGTGAAAGTCTCTGCACAGACGTGTAGAGCAACATTCTCGTTGTAGAATTAGTGACCTCTTCCAGGTGGTACTTCTTTCCTAAGTCCATAATTAATTGTCATCCTCCCCTCTGTGCACTGATTAGTCCAGTCATTTTGACTGTTTAATGCTTTAGTAAACACGGCAGAACGGTACCTTCTGATTAGTCAGTGTATCAAGCAGTTATCATAAAGTATGGCGCGCGGTTTCGTCAGAGTTATACAGACCTACGTGTTGTAAAAACAGAACACTTCACGACATGCTTGCAAGTAGATTTTTAAACTGTACAGTTCTGTCATTGCAGTTTCTGATGGTACTGTCTTTGTTAAAGGTGTTTTCAGGACTTGAACATACGAACACTGCAACATGTAACGCGAATAATGGACGTTCACTTCGAAGTCATTTATATAGATTTATTTTACACAGGACAAACGACGAGCTCCAAGTTTTGATGAATAATGGCGGCATGCATTTTCATATCAGCAAGGAATACAATACAACGACCGATAGGCAGAATTACCGTCAGTAAAAGTCATAATGTCCACGAATTATCACTGCATATCAAACTTGTCGAAAAGTCATTTAATATTGTGCTAAATACTTTCCTTTACACGCCATCCATCCCAAGCACACATAGAAATATATTCTTCATAGAATCTGTAACTTATACAGTGGACTTCTACAAACACAGTCCGAGCTCTCACACTTGCGTCCGAACACCTTTAAGTACACAGGCCACAAGAGGGCGTTACAAGTCTACCGCCGACGTGCATACCTAATTTTTACTGAAAACTGACGTCACTAATACTTATAATAGAGTGGTTTACTAGTAGTGCGTCTATGTGTTACCTCATCGGTTCACATCAATGCCTTCCCTTAGAGAATGCACTGATGTGTACAAACATACGCGTAACACTATATACCCCGCCCCTCCAGAAAAAAAAACGAAGTTTTTTTTTTCTTTTTTATGAAACGAGGGACCACCAACCTAACCCGATGTCAAAACGCGTTCAGTCTGAGTCATGTCTTAGTTAAACATGCAAACAAATCATTAGGACTTGTAAAAAAAAATTTCAAGAGAACATTAATAGTATGTAATAAGCCTATAATCCTGCTGATAACGGAGGGGGTGTATGTACCATACGATCATGAAAAGTAATAGGTGACATGAATGTGTAAGTGAAAAAAAAATCGAATTAAGTGATCATGAGAAAAACATTACACATCATGATAAATAAATGAATTAAGTGACGGTATCATAAATAGTGTGAGTGTCTGTAAGTTATCTCACTAAGTTAAATGATTTCTCTTCATTAAACTTCAAGTGTTCTTGCCATAATAGGTAAATAATAACATTGGCAATGTTTAAACTCGACCCTTGAGCAAGTTTGTTGCACCGAGGTAAGTAACTAGCATTGTCCATAAGTAAGGTTCGATCCAACGTGTATATCTTGAGTGTAAAGGTTCTCATTGCAACTCTGGGCTCAAATGTCAAGTGCAGTATTCTAAATACTTGGTTAAAAATCAACAGTAAGTGTCATGTTGTCATCTAATCAATCCAAGGTAGAAAATGTCCATCTTACCATCAAGATGCAAAGGATTTCAATTGAACAAAAGGTGCAATGTCAAATGGTGTCTTTCATTTTAGCCTATCATCTCAGAAAACAAATGTTCAATGCTCAAATTTATGTTCCTGGATCAATGCATAGATGCGTGAAAATAGCCGAAGTTACACTGTTCAGTTAGGCTCTCTCTTCAATTCTGGAAAACAGTTCTTTCCTCACATTGAAATGTTAGAAGACTGGTTGGCATCATTATCTGAATGTGGTAATCTTGAAAGCGTGTCTGCAACGACATTAATGTGTCCTTTTATCGGCCTAATCTCATAGTCGTAAACCTGGAGATTTAGAGAGTATCTTGCTGCTCTTTGATTTTTGAAGTTGGCGTGCTGAAGGTACGATAATGCCTTCTGGTCTGTTTCAATCACGAAACGAGCACCTAGAAGGTAACGTTGCAATTTGGAAACTGACCATATTATGGCCAACAGTTCTCGTTCCACAATGGGATAACGGGATTCGGTGGGTGTCAATTTACGTGACACATACAATACTGGATGTAGGACTCCATTGAAGTGTTGCATAAGTGAAGCACCAATGCCGTTCAGGGAAGCGTCTGTTCTGAGTACAAAGACCAAACGAGGATCAGGTAGCTTCAAAATAGGCTCAGTTGAAAAATAATGTTTAATTTGATTATGTGCTCTATCACAGGCCGAAGACCAAACGATTTTGTTAGCAGAACCTTTTCCTAACAACGTGGACAAAACTGAGGTGACAGTAGAAATGTTCGGCATAAATCTATGATAGAAGTTTATTAGGCCAAGCAGACTACGAACTTGTTTCTTGGTAGTAGGAATAGACAAGTTCAGAATTTTAGATACAGTTGAATCTTCTGGCTTGAGACATCCGTTTCCTACTCTGTGACCTAAGAATGATATTTCTTTAAAGCCAATATGAATTTTAGAAGGCTTAGCAGTCAGATTGTGGGAGCGAAGAGTATCTAGCAAAGATTTCAGACCTGAAAAATGTTCGTCCCAAGAGTTGTGGAATAGACAGATATCATCAATATAAGTTATAATATCTGATCTATCAGAAAAGAGTTTACGCATCATGCGCACAAATGTGGCGGGCGCATTATCTAGCCCAAAACACATTAAATTCCACTCAAAAAGACCTCGAGGTGTGGAGAAGGCAGTTAAGAGTTTAGATCTTTCTGTTAAAGGCACTTTCCAATAGCCTTTAGACAAGTCAAACTTACTAAAGAATGTGGCCCTAGAAAGTTTAGAAAGTAGATCTTCTAGTAGTGGCATAGGTTCAGCATCCGCTACGGTGATAGTGTTAAGCTTTCTAAAGTCTATACATAATCTGATGGACTTGTCCTTCTTGCGAATAATAACCATTGGGAAAGAATAGGATGAGGTGGAGGGAGCAATAATGTTAAGACTTAACATCTCATCCAACTCTTTTTCCACCTGTTCCTGGAAATGCATAGGAACAGGATATGGTTTGACACGAATAGGAGCATGATCTTTAAGCTGGATGTCATGAAAAATGACAGAAGTGTGACCTGGAATGTCTGTCAGAATTGTTTGATAAGATTCCAAAAGACAGTGAATTTGATTCTGTTGGCACATAGAAAGATCTGGAGAAATTGAGACATTTTCCACGATTCTGTAGCATGAAGAGGAACTACAGGAAGAGGTAAAGAAATGTTAGGGAAGGAAGACTGTTCTTCCTGAATGACTGATAGAGAAGCGTGACGATCACTAGACTCATCAACAGCTTCAAAGACCTTTTGCAAGCAGTCAGGCCGAGTGTGAAATTTTTGTAACATATTGATGTGGAATGTTTTGTTTTTACCATTCACATCTACAATGTAGTCAACATCTGTTATTTTGGCAACAATTTTAAATGGGCCTCTCCAAGATATCAGTAAACGATTCTCTTTTCTGGGTAACAAAACAAATGCTTCATCACCAGGTGCTAATAGTCTCAGTCGTTTGTGTTTGTTCTGAAATATACGAGCTTTTGCTTTGGCTGTTTCTGATGAATCAACAGCTATCTGACAAGCACTAATAATATTTTCTCTGAGTTTAACCACATATTCATAGGATGATTGAACATCAGGAGATAACTCCGACCCTGTGAGTAGTTGTTTGATGATGGACATAGGTCCACGTGGTTTAGCCCCAAAGATGAGCTCAAAAGGTGCAAAGCCTGTATGTTCGTTTGGGATTTCCCGGTATGCAAACAATACAGCTGGGAGTAACCTATCCCAATCCTGAGGATATTTCTCAGTCACCTTACCTAGTAGTTGTTTTAATGATCTATTTAAACGTTCTACTTTTCCATTTGACATGGCATGATATACTGAACTGAGAGATCTATCAATGTTGAACAACCTCATAACATGTGACATGACATCTGAAACAAACTGTGTTCGCCTATCAGATAACAATTTGTCTGGGAAACCCAATCTGCTGAAAATCAACATCAATGCATCAGCCACGTCAGTAGTAGCGATATTCTTCAGAGGTATTGCCTCAGGCCACCTTGTGCACATGTCAATGCAGGTTAATATATATTTATGACCTCTGGCTGAAAGAACTGACAATGGACCAATGATATCCATAGCCATTTTAGTAAATGGTCGGAGTGAAATATCAGAGGCCTGAATAGGAGCCATGTGATATGATCTTTTTGTAGCCACTTGTTGGCATGTACGACATGATTTGCAAAATAAATTTGTGTCTCTGGCCACTCCAGGCCAATAAAATGAAGATAAAACTCTATATTTTGTCCTCGCAACCCCCATGTGACCCGCACAGTTTGATTGATGAGCATGCCTCAGAATGTAGGTTATAAACTTAGATGGAACCATAATTTGTTTGCGGATGGAGTTAAATTCTCTAAAGTTCCGAATAAGTATGTAATTCTTGAGAGTGTACCATTGGTGAGCATTGTCTACACCATCATCATCATTTGATTTGACTAATCTAAAAAATTTCTTTAGTGAGTCATCAGATTTTTGGCATTCACCAAATGACCCTTTGCTGATAAATGAAGTATGTTGTACATCATCAGCGTCATCATTACCCACCACAATATTTTCTTGAGCTTGTGCATGTGACTGTGCTCTAGTGGTTACTGCATTCACAGGCATAATATGTTGACATTCCCATTCTTCAATTTCCTGTGCAGAACAATCCTTAATTCCATGTAAGTTTCCCAAAATCAAATCTGTCACTGGTGCTGGTAGCATACACACTTTAGTTTCACCTGAGAAAAAAGGTGTGTCGATGTGTATTATAGCTGTGGGGTAATACTCTACTGTGCCTCCAAAAGTGATACACTTTACTTTTTCTCCCGTATAACATGATGGATCAACTAGAGAAGCACGCACACCTACAGTAGTGCATCCCGTGTCACGCAATACTGAAACAGAATGACTATTAACATAACCCTTATATAAGGTCAATGACCCTCTTCCATCATGCGATGCCAACACAGGCAAAGGACCGGAAGTTAATGCAGGCAAGGGATGACCACAGCTGAGCCTGGACACCACATCTGGTTGGAACAGAGTGCTGCACTCTGTACACTTTGAAACATTTGACAAATCAACTAAACAAGCATTGGCATGATTACTGTTATCATTTTGATTCATTACCCCTGTATTGTTATCATGTACAGAACCAGAGTTTGCACGTTCCACACTACGTGAACGATAACCATTATTGTTCTGGTAACCTCTGTTGTGATTACTAAAGTTATTGTTATCGCCATAATAAGCTCTATTGCCTCTGTTTGGGTATGAATTTTTAGCTCCATGCCAACTTCTGTCTGAGCGAGGGTAGTGTTGATATGATGGGTTTTCCTCATGGTATGAACTGAAATTCCTTTGCTTTGAAGTTGAATTATTGTTAAAATTGTACCTTCCACGGTATGATCCAGTGTTTTGCCCCCTGTTCCATCTAAAATTTATGTCACCACTATTTGATCTGTATTTAGGTGAGTTAAAGTGTACAGATTTTGCTGACGCCACAGGCAAAGATTCCTTTACATTGGAATTACTGACTACTTTCCCGGGATGTGCGGTCATGAATTGGCGCCCTAGTGATTCCATAGATTCCAAGGATTCAGGCTTCCTTTCATGCAAGTACGAAAAAAACTCGGGACTTATGGAGGATAACACCTTATCTCTCAGCATAAGATCCATAAGTTGTTCAAACGAGTGTTCGATTTTTGACAACTCAATCCATCGGTTAAAGCACAACTTAATGGACGAGATGTATTCTGAAAAATCTTTATTGGAATCTGGAGTTAATGTTTTAAATCGAAGGCGATACCCATTCTCATCTAACTGATATTTTCTCAACAGCAAAGCCTTGATTGCATCATAGTTCTTACGACTGCTATCATCCATGGTACCTACAGCTAACAAAGCATCTCCTGTCAATAATGACATTAATCGAGTACACCATGATGGTTTTTTCTAATTTGTGTTCTTCACACACAGTTTGGAATCTGTTTAAGAAAACCGATATGTCGTCTATGTTTTGATTAAATTTTGGTAAATTCAGCTTAAAAGAAGCAATATACTCTTTTCTAGAGGAGCCTTCAACCTCATTACCATTTTGTTTAATTGTATTTTGCAATTTAAGTTTTTCAAGCTCTATTGTAGCCATCTTTTCCGCATGTTCATATTGTGCTTTCTGGGCTGTTAATTCTCTTTCTTGTTCTTCTTGTCTTCTTCTTTGTTCTATGTCTTCTTCTATCCTTTTTTGTTCTCTTGCCTTTACTCTCTCTTCTTTGTCCCTAGCCACTTGTTCCGTGGCAAAATCTTTAAGGGCTGACCCTTCTAAACCAAACTCCTTTCCAAGGTGGACAAAATGTTCTAAAGTCGACATGTTGTAAACTTATATTGTAACTTATTTAATCCTTACTTAGTCTATACTCGACTTTAAGTCTTGCTGAGCACCCCCAGCACACTTGCCAATATTTAGGATTCTCAAGTTCACTCACAATTAAATTATTATATTATCAAAGAATAACAATGGAGCATACAATACGATATAGACTGAAAAGACAACAGTGTAAGCAACAGACCAAAAAAAAAAAAATACTAAGAAAGGAGGAAAAAAAAAAGAATTTACAGCTACATAAATGACATCACCACAACGCAGACAACAAATATACGTAAATCAAATAAATGATAGAAAGGTTAGACCTACAAAATACAAACAATAATGCATAAAAAATAACGAACTGTTCGACAACCACGAACTACAAGAAACATAACAGCACTTCTAAACAATGATGAATGTAATGAACTCGTATAGCACGCTAAACATACAGCATTTTTAAGCTGAGCTGCTCCACGAGAAGATTACGTTCAGACCCTATAGACACCTTGATTCTTGGCTCAGCCGCAGCGAGATGCTCCCAAAAATCAAGTCCCTACCAACAAAAACCCTGAAATACTTTGCCTTTCTGCCTCAAAAATACGACAATAACTTTGTTTCTTTCATATTCTTCATTAAAAACTTCTGCAGCGGAGAAAAATCTTTGCTGGCTTTTCATGACCCGATTTCAGCTGACCTCAAGACGAGCTGAACTCTCCCCGGCTAACCTGTGCGCTGGAATGTCGCGCGTAAAAGTATGGTTGGCCGTAAGCGTACTTTCTTCACTTTTTATAATAATAAGTAGATAGTTCCTGCAGTGTCTTTATTTAACACCTATCCCCATACTTTCCACCAGAAATGTTAAAGGTGTTTTCAGGACTTGAACATACGAACACTGCAACATGTAACGCGAATAATGGACGTTCACTTCGAAGTCATTTATATAGATTTATTTTACACAGGACAAACGACGAGCTCCAAGTTTTGATGAATAATGGCGGCATGCATTTTCATATCAGCAAGGAATACAATACAACGACCGGTAGGCAGAATTACCGTCAGTAAAAGTCATAATGTCCACGAATTATCACTGCATATCAAACTTGTCGAAAAGTCATTTAATATTGTGCTAAATACTTTCCTTTACACGCCATCCATCACAAGCACACATAGAAATATATTCTTCATAGAATCTGTAACTTATACAGTGGACTTCTACAAACACAGTCCGAGCTCTCACACTTGCGTCCGAACACCTTTAAGTACACAGGCCACAAGAGGGCGTTACAAGTCTACCGCCGACGTGCATACCTAATTTTTACTGAAAACTGACGTCACTAATACTTATAATAGAGTGGTTTACTAGTAGTGCGTCTATGTGTTACCTCATCGGTTCACATCAATGCCTTCCCTTAGAGAATGCACTGATGTGTACAAACATACGCGTAACAGTCTTCTTCCTGTCATACGGGGCAGACCGCCCCTTGCACCCCATTTTTCACCTCTTCTAATACTTTTTATTGAGGATATTATTCCTTTATTGTTAGAAATTTTCTTGTGAAACATTCGTAACAGATGAACTGGAAGACGGGGTCCAATCGAATAGCCTGCGAGATCTCTGATTTAACTCCAGCAGGTAATTTTTTATGGGGATATTTGAAGGACAAGTTAAATGGCTGAAAACCTAAAACCTTAGAGGATCTCAAAACAATATAAAACAGAGGGGTTTTAAAGAAATGACGAAGATTTATGTCAAAGATAATGTAGAAATTTTGGGCTGACTGAAACCACTGTTAATGAAAAATAAGTTTATAATTATCACAAAATATTTTTATTGTTCTGTCATTGCAATTATGTCCTAGTCATGAGTTATTGAGGCGAGTCGTGGACAATGACTACAATCCACAAAAGCCAGCTCTGAACCTCAGAAATAAGATATCTGAGGAAGGTGGTCCAAGAAACAGGAAGAAACATGGTCCGCTATCAGACGATACGTCAAGACCTCAGAACCTGCCTCTACAGACCAAGTGGAACAGTCCCAACTACGATGGTTTGACCATGTCTGCAGAATGGGAGAAGATCGGCTACCACGGCAAATATGGGAAACCAAAAGCCAGGAATCCAGAGTTCCAGGACGACCCAGAGTTCGCTGGAAGGAACACTAGACAATCTCTAAAGGACGACCTAGGACTAGTTGGAACTAGGCCAGGAAGAAGAGAACCGATAGAATAGGATGGCGCTGTCTCTGGCAAACCTCTACAACCCAGGGAATTAGAGGAACGACTAAGTACAGTATAATATCATAAATAATTTTATTGTTCTGTCATTGTTATGGAGTATTTCATTTATACATACCATTACATATTAAAGCCACATGTTTTAAGCAAGAAAGTAAGAGACTTATGGGTCACGCGTAAAAGGTGATATAAAAAATCACTTTAAGTATTTAAACTTTTATTTATTTTTACTTACTTACTTAGTCGTTCCCCTTCTACCGTGAGGTGTAGAGGTTTGGAAGAGAGAGCGCCAGACTATCCTATCGGCTGTCTTCCTCCTGGCCTGGTTATTTATTCACTCCTATCAAATTAATTTGCATGAACTAAACGTCAAAATAAAGACAGCTAACTGCCTAAAGATAGTTTACATTTTAATGCATAAAATGCAATGTCGCAATTAAATTGCAACTGAATGTGAGATCCAGTGTATTCGACACGTGACTTCACAACGGGTAGCAATTTTTGCACGTATCTTGTAACGTCAGATTATTGATAATTTTAGATTTATTTCCGCTGGGAATGGAAAAAAACATAAAATGAAATAAACTAAAATTTGATTGGGAGATGGCAACTCTAATTCCCTGTTTTCACATTCGCTTCACGCATATTCAGTTGACACGAGAGAGGGTATACAAACTTAACAATAAAGAGTGTCTTTTCATTTACCATGTAGATTACAGTCGATTGCTGTGACCTCTATTCCTGTCTGAAGACGTTTTCTTTGACTTACCTGCAAGCATGTGCGCCGTTATCGAGTTCTATCACCTTGTTGAACACTGCTATAGGTACCATCAACGTAGCAGACGTGATCCATATTGCCATGATAACCCTGTACGAGTGTTTCAAGGTCTGCCACCTGCGGGATTTCAAAGGCTGGCAGATGGCATAGAATCTTTCAACCGATATAGCTACCAGTGTCGAACAGCTCACTCCTACCGACACAGCTGAAACAATAATATAGAATCAACTTTATCATAATTGTTTTATTCTATCTGCAATAATGCTAATTAATCTTAAATAACTGAAAGACAAAAAAAAAAAGGTAAAGGATCCCGTTACACGCATATTGAGGCATATTGGGGATAAGGTGTTAGGCCTGTATTTTCATGACCATCGGCACACTAGGGGTGATGTGGTCAGCATCACGCCGGCCGCCTTAACCATTCCCAGAGTTGTTCTGGTACCCAATTCATGAGACTGGGGATCGAACCATGGACCACCAAGCTTGGAAGCCAGTGCACTAACTACTGCGCTACTGCGGCTCCAAACTGAAAGAAAGCTGGTGTTTAATGCGCAGTAGAACTCCAATTATCCGAACCACGATTATCTGAATTTCCAATTAACTAGATTCCCAAAACCAACGAACGCGTGCATAGTCTATGTATTCCCATCCCAATCCCATCTCAACTAACATAATTACCGATGTATGTTACGTCGGTCGGTCTCACTCAAAATAGTAACTCGTGCCAGAAAAAAAAGGGCGCAACGCACGATGTGCAACTTGCGCGGCGTGAGTGTTATATAAAAAAAATACTTTGGTTTTTTTTTAAATTCTTTCACGAAATTAGTAGCGCTCGACAAAGAAAAAGTGCGTAAAAATTGGTGTGCATGAACCCGCACCCGATGTACAAATCGTGAAAACTTGAAAGTTTTTGTTGAAACCACTTATTATCAGGGACCACTCGTTGAAAACAATCCACGCACTTTCACACGAAATGTTGTCATCAAAGAACTTTTAATCTGAATCTAAAATAAAATAATTCTCGCCGTGTGTACGTTGGTCACAGCTGAGGAATGCAACCGTGTTGAAAAAATTGTATTGTTTCCATTATATATACTCTCCCGAAAATAGTTACAATCAACAAAGAAAAGCGTTTAAATGACGGTGTTCATGAACAGTTTGATTACGCTGTATAATGGAAAGAAACCAAAAACACTCTAAGAATGTACTTCTACCTGCTCATCCGGGAATGGAAACAGCACACTATAATTAAAAACCCGTCAAGTTTGACGGGTTATTGCTAGTATAATAATAATAATAGCCCCTTCAGTCATAACTGAATATTGGAATGCACCCCTGAGGTGACAGCCCTCAGCTGCTTATTTTCCTGGTGTTTCTTTCGACGTGTTCTCCTTTCTTCTACTTGTGAGAGCTTCTTTTCGCCCAATCTGAGGTGGCGCTGTCGATAGCATCCTCATTTGGTGCGATCGGCAGCTTGGTCCTCCCAGGTTTCTGGATTAATGTCTAGTGCCCTCAAGTCTCTCTTGCACACATCTTTGAACCTCAGCTGTGGTCGTCCAACTGTTCTTTTGTCATCTGCCAGTTGTCCGTGGAAGATATCTTTCGGGATGCTAGCATCTTCCATGCAGTGAACATGGCCAAGCCAGTGTTGTCTGCGCTGTCTATGCGGTGTATACATGCTTTGAAGGTCAGCACGTGACAACCCCTCAACATTTTTCACTGTGTCCTTCCACGAAATACCGAGGATGTGGCGTAGACTCATCACATTTGTTTTCTCTTAGACTTATTGTGAGGCCAAAGTCCTTGCATGTTTGGGTGAAGCATTCCATCAAGCTCTGGCTCGTGTTGACTTTGAGTGACAACTGCTGCGTCATCAGCGAATAACAAGTCTCTTATAGTGACCTTTCTGATTTTTTGTTTTTGCCTTCAGCCTTGTGAGGTTAAACAGTCGGCCAGCTGACCTAGTCTGAAGGCATATTCCTTCAGTTGCAACTCTGAATTCATGTTTCAAGAGTAAGGCAAAGAAGATCCTGAAGAGTGTTGAAGTCGGAATGCAGCCTTGTTTAACGCCACTGCGTATGTCAAAAGGCTATGATGTGTTTCCAGCATATTGGACTGTTCCCTTCATGTCTTCATGGAATTACTTTATCATTTCCAGCAATTTAGAGGACATTTTGTTTTCAGCAGGATTTTGAAGAGTCCATCCCTACTAACCAGGTCAAATGCCTTTGTGAGGTCTATAAAGGCGATATGTAAAGGCCTGTTCTGCTCTGCATTTTTGAACCTTCCCCCCCCCCCCCCCTTGTCACAAAAAGCCCATACCCATGTGACGTCACAAATCTCTTAAACCCCTCCCCCCTTATTTTGAGAGAAATAGTCTTTAATTAATCCGGCTCTTACATATATCTTTCCTTTAATGTGCGGGCTCCCAACTTGAAATAGAGCATATCCTTTGGCACACTCAACTAAATGTTTTCCCATTTTTCCCCACTGTGACAAGTCAGATCCTCAATCAGTTATTTTCATGTGACCTCCTTTAACTTTCTCCGGTGCCCTTCTTTTTCTTTTTCCTCACCCGCGCCTTATAGCATTTTCCCGCTCTCATCGATCAAGGTTATCTTATCATATCTTGTCACTCCCTAATAGTACCTGACAGCTTGACCTGTTTTTGAAGCAACACTGACTTCTATTTGTGCAGGGTGAAGTTGTTTGCGTACATCATTATGGAACAGCTTCCGGCAAACAGTAAAGGTGTCTGTAACTAGCGAAACAGATTGATTGAACAAACACCGCCTGACGGCGTTCAGCGAAAAACTAAGACGTTTGTCGGGGAAAGGTAAATAACAACCGTTGATACGTGGCTGATTTCACTGGGATGTCGGGTGATAACAATCTTGTTAAAGATTAAGGCACGGAAAGTGATGTAATACTTCCGGCAGATTGACTTCGTTGCAATAATCAGCTGCGAGAAAGTAACGTCTTGGAGGAGATTATCAGCGATAAATATGTGAAGTAGTGAGTTGGTAAACATGACAGTGTCACAAAATGACCGTGCTCTTCATTTTATCTGTGTTCTACCTGTCTTTTTTCTCTATCTTGTGCCTTCTATTCATTTCTTTCTTCCCTGCACTTTCTCTCATATTGGAACGCATGACCCAGGTTTCGCGTTGCTTTTTTCACATGATCTATCCTGGGTAGAGATTACGTTAACAATCATATATGGAATTAGACAGACCGATCTGCCCTACCTGTGTAAAACTAACATATGCGTGAACGTACTCGCTCACCAAGCTTGGCATCCATACTTCTCGTATGGTTAATCGAAAGATAATCTGCGAATTTTCATTTCGGTGTGGCAGAAATAGTATGCATCATTACCTTGAGTGAACTCATGCTTGTTTGCATTTATGAAAACAAATTAAACTGAGGGTGTGTTATGAATTACAGACATGAGTCATCTAAAAACGGTATAACCTTATATGGGAGGACTTTGAAATTACCTGTGTCATACGGAATTTCATGAGAGGTGGGGAGAGAAGATATATACCGGTCAAACATTTGAATCTGTTTGATGTAGATAAAATATATTAAAATATACTGCGTCTGATTGGCGATTTTCACTGCGTAGAAGCTGCGAGAGCGTGGGCGAAAAGTATCTTATATTGTAGCACATGTTTAGACTCCGGCACTGTATTCCATTGAGTCAAGACGACACTTTCAGACAAGCCAAGACCGAAGAAAAGTAGGATTTCAATAACGGGGACCCGACCAAGTATTGAGGATCTTCTGAAATTAACCAGAAAGAAAACTCAACTTTATTGTACAGGAAACCACAAAGACCACGGAACCTATATACAGGATAACAGTGGGATTGGAAGTAATATTAATACCTTTACTATACTGACAATATTAGCAAAATCACTGACGATATTAGCTAAATCACTGACTATATTAGCTAAATCACCTATTATATTAGCTAAATCACTCCAAAATACGGTTACAATAGTTTATTAGGATTATATAAGGACTAGCAATAACCCGTCAATAATGACGGAAGTAAATCAAAAACTGTAATATATTTTAAAAATATTTTTTAATTCAATATAAAAGTTATTTGATGACAACATTCTTTGTGAAAGTGCATGGATTTGTTTCAAAGAATGTTCCCTGATAAAAAGTGTTCTTAACAAAAACTTTCAAGTTTTCCTACGTGATTAAAAGACTCAAACTGGTTCTAACTTTCCATCCTAACTGTCTGGCGGTAAAGAGAATTCTGTTTCGACATCTGCCTATTCACAACTCTGATCCTGATACCAAAGAGTTGTTTTGTGATACACATTTGGTAGCTTATCGTAGGGATAGAATTTTTAGGGATATTCTTGTACACAGTCGCTTGCGACATGCTAGCCCGTCTTACTTTGGTACTAAACCGTGCCAACGCCGGATATGTAAGACCTGTCCATTTGTACTCTGAACTCAGACAGTCACTTTTCCGGAAGGAAAATTTATCATTAAAGAGTCTTTTACGTGCGAATCCAGAAACCTGATTTATGCTATCATCTGCAAGAGATGTGGCATGACCTATATTGGTGAAACTGGTAGGCGTTTGGCAGACAGGTTTCGTGAGCAATTGAATGACATCTATCATGACAAACATTTACCGGTGGCCCTTCATTTCAATAGGCCTGACCATGCAGGTAATTCTGATATTCATGTTACTGCCCTCCTTTCATGTGCCGGTAATGACAAGACTCGCGATTTCGTTGGAGAATGTGACTGAAAGCTACATAAAGTGTCTAGGGTATTGTAAGGGTGTTGTTCAAGAATCTCAATACAAAAACATATACAAACATGTACTAATTACTATGATAAACTCAACTAACTCCAGCTGTTAAATTTTATATTTAAAATTTCTTTTGTTAAACTTTATTGGTCCTGAGCCTAAAGTTGTTTTGGTCAGGACTACAGTTCAATGAGAATCAATTTAGATGGATATATATTTACAAATATATATATATATATATAAAGATATTTACATACAACAGACAATATGTCCATAGTACATTGTTACAAAATTTCAAGTTGATATTAATTACTCTATTTACATACTTGTACTGGAAGGCAGGTTGGGGATTATCATCATCCCAATGTTCTTTTGTTTCACTAGGATTGTTTATGTTAGTCTTTTGGAGGAACGTTTTTATCTATACAGGAGATTTTTCTTTATTCGTGATAAGTTGTCCCAGGCCAGATATTGCACTTATCTGGTTCCTGGAATCACAGCAGTTGTAGTTGGTTTGGCCAAACACTTCAGTCTCCTCTGGTCTTGAACTTCTTTAATACAAGCAGGTGCCAGAGACTCTTAGAAATCGTGCTGAATTTCTCTATCATCGAGTACCAGCACCAGACAAGTGCCAGCAGGAACCCCTGTCGATGCAAGTTATGGTTCTGTCTTAATATCAAACTAATTCCTCCTAATTTACATGTAAACATACATTCAATACAAAAGAACATGGTCAGCTCTCTCTGACAACTCTGCTTCTCCACTTTAGTTTGATGGAACAAATTTGTACCAGTTTTCTTTTCTCTTCCCTAATGGATGTTACGCCTCTGTCATTCCTGCAGTAATCTTTTACATGCAATAAGATAGGTGTAATGTTCCTGTATGACCATCATATATATATTCCTGTAGTTTTAAACTTCTTAGATAGTCCCTTATATGATGGATCAACCTCTAGGCCATGCCTAAATCTGCCATGGAACCATTTAATTATAATCTTTTACATGGCCTTTTCTTTTTTTCACACAACCTTTTTTAATTAAAAAGTCAATAAAATCAATCTTACCACATATCAAGGAAATATAAACAAGTAACGATGAATTAGGCAATAGAATATGGCACACTTTCATCACTGCCTCTGTTCAGACTGCTTTCTGTTGTTAGTTAGTTTAAAACAAAGCACAAGTCTGCTCATCGCTGCTTGTTCCTCAGAATATTTTGAAAAAATGGCAGCGAGCAGCTTACTATTTCGTTAAAGTAAAAGGCTTTGGCCAATGAGACCAAGCATCTTTTTTTGAATGAAACTTTTTTTTTTTTTAAAAATATCTCAAACCTCTATGTGTTACTATTACCAACTAGATTTGTATATTTAGGTTAGCCAATAATATTTCGGCTTCCTTCAAATTTCATCCAATCCACTTCATCGTACTATCTTAGCCTTTCATTCACCTAATTTTTTCCCAAAAAACATGCTATCCAATCTAAGCAGACATGACTTGACCTGACAGTATCTCCGATTCTCTATGTATTATTACCAATATTTGATTATTTAATGGACTATTTAGATAACCAACAACATATTCTTGGTCAACAAGTCTTCAGGTACACGAATATATGATTTTTATGGGGCTAAGTGGCTTGGTTCAAAATTCTATCTTTTTTCTATGTTAGTTGTTTATTTTTAAACTACCTCCTGTTCACTTCTTTTTCCATGTACTTTCAAGCTAAATACGAGAGTCTCTCGTAATACACGAGAATTACGTCATTCGCAACAACAGCTAAGCGTGTTTTCCTGACTGTAGTGTCCACATTTTCTAACGTTTACATCGTAATTTGAAAACCGCCTAAGGGCAAGGCTAGCAAGTTGATTTTATTTTTAGAAACAATGTGAGACGTGATTTGCGTTGGTTATCTATCCGTCCCCTTCCCTTCTACAATGTATTCTAGGCAAATACTTCATTGAACTTGGAAAAGTGGTACGTTTGTCTCAAGGACGAATTTGAAAAATAGGGTACCTTTTTGGTTCGTCAATGCGTTATCAAATAATACGCTGAAGACGTAGGCGACGACTACAATTCTCGCCGAAAATTTGTAGTACTATCCTATCTTGACTTTATGCACTACACTGTTATATTCTAATTTAGATATTGTATTTAGAAGTTCACCACAATCTGCTTGTATCGCCCATTTGTTGTATATTTCTCATCACCGTATAGTTTTTTAGTACCTATATGTATTCTTGTCTTTGTCACCTGTTTGTGGCTGACGAAGGGTAAAACCCGAAACGTCCCTTGTTTCTTGTGAACTGTTATTTGTAAAACTGATCAAATACCGTTTTATTGGTTTTAATACTTATATTTCTTACCAGTTTTACAGCAGCCCCTTAATTTATTTACTTACACTATACTACTACCATTGCTGCTACCCTGTTTTCGTTTCGTGACTGGTGTATTTTGTGTTCTTCTCTTGTTTCATATTTTTACATTTGTTCATTATGCCTTATCAGAAACAGTTGATTTCTTCACTTCATTCTTTAATTACCTATTCATTTTCTCTCATGCCTTCTGACATATCTCGTACTGCTTCTGACTTAGCCTTTACTATTTACAAGAAGACACGTTGTACGAGTACATTAATTTTCTCAAGAACTGTCTCCGTGCTAGGGTTATTCCCAAAGGGTTTGTCTCTAGCTTCCATCTATCGGCTGGACTTCCTCATCCTGCTGACCAGACCCGCTTACAACAGGTTGAGAAGAAATGTTCCTTCGACCGTATGAGGTGCGTCATTGCTATACATAAACGCCAGCTGACTGAGTTTGAACTTGCCAAATCATACCTTACTCAACAACTACGTCAACTGACTTCGTCGTGCCCGGCAGCGTTCCCTCTTATTCGCACTATTATCCATGACACGAATAGGGAGCTGTATACTCATTTGTGCACGCATAAAAAAGAGAAATTGCGCCGCCTCCGTCCGCAACCTCCTTTAAGGTCCTCTATTCAGTCTTCTACCCATGCTAAAGTTATTTGCATTCCTCCAGATTTGCATCTGTCTCCTGATGAATTGTCTGTCCTGAGTAAAGGTCTTAAGTTTGTTCCTCTTCGTTCTAATTTTGACAAATATTCTCTGTTTCAAGATGTTCACAGCTTCCATCGCCGCATGCGTCTTAAATATTACCATCGTAAGGGTAAGGATTCTACCAGGGTTTCCGATACTGATGACATCTTTCGTCGTTTTGGCAAACCTAAACTAGACTGGACTCCAGCTCCAGGCGCTTCTCGTGCTCTGGATTTATAAATTGCCAATACTTTACATGACATTGACCAGCTCAATCTACGCCGTCTCCGTCGATCTAACCTCACGTCTTCTGAATGGTGGGCATTATCACGCCTTAAAAACCGTGATGATATTGTTATCAAGCCGGCAGACAAAGGTGGTGCTGTGGTTGTTTGGCATAAGGACTTATATATTCACGAAGGAGTTACACAGCTAGGTAACACCACCTTTTACTCACCTTGTTCTGGTGACGCTACAGTCCGTAATAATCTTACTGTTTATGAGACTATCCGTGGCCTGGTCCATGATGATCTTCTTCCTTCATATTTTTTATAGTAGTCTTGGTAAGCCTTCCTTTTACATGCTTCCTAAGGTGCATAAAATTGCTAACCCTGGTAGGCCTATTGTTTCAGCATGTTCTTGTCCCACTGAACGTATTTCTGAATTCCTTGATAGTATTTTCCAGCCTTTAGTCGCCAATCTGCCTTCGTATTTGAAAGACACTACTCATGCTATCACTACTTTTGATTCGATCAGATTCACGCCTGATCGTACTTACCGTCTTTTCCTCCTAGATGTTTGTTCCCTTTATACTTCTATTCCACATGCTGATGGTCTGAAGGCACTCCAATTTTTTCTCGATCAGCGTACTGATCTTACTATAAGTACAGGTCCGCTTCTTCGCCTTGCTGAGTTGGTTCTTATTCTCAACTCTTTTGAGTTTAATGGCCAATTCTTCAACCAAATCAGTGGCGTCGCTATGGGTACTAAGATGGGCCCTAGTTACGCTTGCATGTTTATGGGCCAATTTGAATATTTGGTCTTTCAAAGTTATGATGGACCAATACCTGAGTTTTACCGCCGCTATATTGATGATGGTATTGGCATTACAGACATGTCTGAGGTAGACCTCCGTCGATTTATTGACTATGTTGGTAATTTCAATCCTGCCATCAAATTCACTTCTGAAATCTCTACGACCTCAGTGAACTTCCTTGACATCACTGTGACTATTAGCCCTACTTGTCTTAAAACGTCTGTCTATTATAAGGCTACTGACGCTCATGGTTTCCTTCTTTATACTTCATCGCATCCTCTTAGTTGTAAAAATTCCATTCCCTTTTCTCAACTTCTTCGCTTGCGTCGGTTATGTCACGATGACGATGATTTTCATCAGCGAGCTCAAGAGGTGCTTGAGTTCTTTCGCCGACGTCTTTATCAAGAACATGTTTTATCCGATGCCCTTAATCGTATCACACGCGTCACTCGTCAGACGGCACTCACTCCTAACCTTCTGTCCAATCTGACAGACTCAAACTGGTTCTAACTTTCCATCCTCACTGTCTGGCGGTAAAGAGAATTCTGTTTCGACATCTGCCTATTCTCAACTCTGATCCTGATACCAAAGAGTTGTTTCGTGATACACCTTTGGTAGCTTATCGTAGGGATAGAAATTTTAGGGATATTCTTGTACACAGTCGCTTGCGACATACTAGCCCGTCTTACTTTGGTACTAAACCGTGCCAACGCCGGATATGTAAGACCTGTCCGTTTGTACTCTGAACTCAGACAGTCACTTTTTCGAAAGGAAAATTTATCATTAAAGAGTCTTTTACGTGCGAATCCAGAAACCTGATTTATGCTATCATCTGCAAGAGATGTGGCATGACCTATATTGGTGAAACTGGCAGGCGTTTGGCAGACAGGTTTCGTGAGCACTTGAATGACATCTATCATGACAAACATTTACCGGTGGCCCTTCATTTCAATAGGCCTGACCATGCAGGTAATTCTGATATTTATGTTACTGCCCTCCTTTCATGTGCCGGTAATGACAAGACTCGCTTTTCGTTGGAGAATCGCCTTATTTTTAAAATGGGTGTTTTAGCTCTCATCATTTTGCATAAATTCTGGTAGCTTTTCTCTTTTTCATTCTTTATTCGTTGCCTTTTAGATCTATCTTCTTATGTTTTGGTTTGGTTCGTTTCGTATCTTTTTATATCTTTGGTTTTGCCGCTATCGCACGTCACTTCCTTGCGATTTCTGTGACGGAGTACTACTGCTTTCTTTCACAGATTCTTTGGATTGAGCTGAGATAACCTTTATTAGTTCATCAGTTTTGTTAATTCTCTTTTTTTCGTTTCGTTGATTATTTACTTTCTTGTTTCGGTATTTCTGTTAGATTTTACGATTTTCTTGTATTATTATTGTTCTTTTTCTCTCATCACTGTTGTTGTTTACGTTTTCCATCTGCTTGTATCGCCCATTTGTTGTATATTTCTCATCACCGTATAGTTTTTTAGTACCTATATGTATTCTTGTCTTTGTCATCTGTTTGTGGCTGACGAAGGGTAAAACCCGAAACGTCCCCTTGTTTCTTGTGAACCGTTATATGTAAAACTGATCAAATACCGTTTTATTGGTTTTAATACTTATATTTCTTACCAGTTTTACAGCAGCCCCTTAATTTATTTATTTGATTAAAAGATTGTCTTTGTGCCTTATTGATCGTCATTGCAAATGCTAAAATCACTGGGAATTGACAACGTCGCATCCTAAATGGCAAACTGCGCTTGCTCGGTTCTAAGTCAATGCGAGGAATTAAGACTGTTCTCCCTTATTACTGCCAGTGATAATTTCTGCATCAATGGAATTCCGTTGCAAGACTGTTATGTCCAAACGCGTGCCATTCAATAGTCCGTTTTTTGCGTTCAGATTTCGCAATAGCTTGATACATGCAGCAAACCTTTAATTTCAGCAAATGCAGTGGCATTCCTGATGGGCACTGCTCGTTAAGGAACTCGGTTGGGAAATCAACTGCGTCGTTGGGATCATCGGAAATCATGGTATCTATGCTCCAATAAACCGTTTCATTTCCAGCGAGTAGCTCCGACAATAAGTCTGCAATACTTTAAATTAGAATTTTGTCTTGAAGAAACAATCAAAAACTTACATTTTAAGGTTATTTTTTACAAAATGATGAGTTAAATCCGTCTCCGGAATGAAACTGGATTCTACAATCAAAAACTTACATTTTATTCATATATCACTGTCACTCACTTTGTGTTGCACAATTCACCGACTTTTCTTCGTTGAGTGTTACTATTTTCGGGAGAGTACATATAAGGGAAACAATACAATTAATGTCTAGCTTTCAACCACAGTTGCATCCCTTAGATGTGACCGACGTACAAACGGCGAGAATTATAGAGTTTGATGATGATGATAGTAAAGGAATATAAAAATGTTGAGCATGCCTTGTACACTAAAATCGTTTCTTCTATATTTTGTTTCTAGTCCCCATCAAAACAAAACCCTGAGAACCATTGTTCTTCTCATTACATAAATACTATACCAACTCACAAGTTACACTAATTCTCAAAATCTCAAACAAAATAACAATATACTCTTCTTTAATATTCAACGAACATTTTCTATTAAGTTTTACCATAACTATAATTTAGTACTGAAGTAGTGAGTCGGTGGTTCTCGTGATATTTGCTTACAAGTGGTAACAAAAAGGCTAAGCGCCCATATTAAATTCACCACTATTTATTTATCTATTATCTTTCAGTCTGCAGGATCACATATTATATATTTCTGTATATTACTTCATTATAACCGCTCCACTAACGGCGTTAAGTTATAAATATTCTTTATATTTTCTATAGCGTCAACACGCAGAATAATGTTATCCTTATAATGACTGAAGAGCCGCTTGGTAATCATTATTCACCTTAGCGGATTAAGGTCATTGTTCAACAACCTGAGAACCATTATTAATCTTTCCTATTTCACTGCAATCATCGGAATTATTTGGAGTCTTCAGAGCCGATCCAAAACTCTACAACTCAACAAATACTCCTTCATACAAAATTGCAAATCACAGAATATATTGTAGTCTTACAGAGCGCACCCAAAACTCTACAGCTCGAAGAATGCTTTCTCCAGCTGTCTAAAAGCAAGTTTTCCTAACATTAGCTAAACATTATCCAGAAATGTTCTTAATATGTACTACGATAGCTATTCTCTATACAAATATTTTCTGTAAAAACCTACACGGTTTCTTCTACTTTATTATTTGTCCATGTGCTGGCTAGTCTATCACACGGACCTATAACAAGTTCCTTACATTTTAAAATCTGTTAAAGTCTCCCTAAAACTGATAAAGTTCCTTGACTAAAATCTCTCTCTCTCTCTTTCTCTCTCTCTCTCTCTCTCTCTCTCTCTCTCTCTCGCTCTCTCTGTATCCTGTCTGTACGAACTTAGGTATTTATTTGGCTACTATTTTGCACCTGACACTTGTTTTCCCGGCTGCTCTATGGGAAGGTGTCAGAAGTCCATGCTTCTATCATCACGAGGATAGAGCAAATGCTGACTTTAACACATTTCTTGACTCTTCTCACATCCCAGTTAAGCAACCTAACTGTACTTCTGCGAATGTTCTCGTGAACAGATGTCCACTGTTTACAGTTACTATTACATTCTTTTTTCCTATATATAGAATTAAACGTCACTCAAAATTATATGGGACCCAAAGACGCAACAATAGAGAATGCAGTCAGCGACCCATAGCTTGACGGCTTGCGTCAGCGAACGAGAGCTGACCAAGACCATACTCCACCTCCAAGTGGTGGTCCTGGAAACAGGCTGCATCACTGCAGTCTGGCTGAGTGAATAGGGATCGAAGAGGGAAGGCTAACCCGGTCCCAAAAAATACCGCGCGGAAGTCGGATGTGTCGGCCGAAAGGCGCAAATATCGCAGCTTCGCTGTAAACGGGCACAACGCAACCAATGTCCTTTTCAGGACGAACGAGGAGGAAGGAAGAAGAAAGAAGAAAATTATATTACTTTGTCTTTCTTTTTTTAAAACTACTTTAGAGTGCTCTCCAAAAGTGTGAGAACCTCTGTATAAGGCTTCAAACAACTGTCCCACAAAGGTGACAGGAGTATACAATGCACAGATGTACAGTACCAAGCGAACTGCACGTAGTTCTTCTAAATAACGAGAGTGATGCATGTTTTTATTTTTTATTTTTTGTCTATTGCTTGTAACACAGTGACCCCTGCTGACCTCAAGTGTCAACAGACTGAACCACGTTTTAATTTTGTAAAAATATTTGCGAGAAATAATGCTGCACGTTTTCTTTTTTCGCATGGAGTTAGCTTTGAACATAAAAACATATACATTAAACTTTCTATCCTACACAAATAATGCTCCAGCTGGAGCATTTGCAACGCATACAGACTGATGGTGCAGGAGGAGCATGGTATACACTGTTATATATGCTAATCTTTATGTGTTGTTTTTTTGCATTAGAGATCAGTGGGTGGCTGCAGAAGTTGAATCCATCGCTAAGCAACATCGTAGCATTTGACATAGACAGTCAGAGCCGGATTAACGTAGTAGCACAAGTAGCATATGCTACGGGCCCCGCGCTTTTAGGGGCCCCGCGCCAATAAATATGTACATAATTTTTTGGTCATCTTCTAATACGAGCGTTGATAGGAAGGAGCGAAGCTCCTGACAGGGTTGGAAGGAAAGTCCACTGACCCCCCAGCCTCGCAATGACATGTCACTGGGCCAAAAGATCTGGAAAGCTCGAGTGCCGCTGGTTAGAGAGAAGAAAAAAAAAATACGAGCGTTACACCAATGATCTTGTGATTTATGCCATCTTTAGCGCCTTTTCATTTGGTGTCACGAAATTGTGAGAGAAAGAGCATAAGAGGGTGACTTAGTGTGACTCTTCATTATTTTTATCTTAACTGTTTGCGGACGGAAGCCATTTAAGTGGCGTTGAAAATTTGGTCACGTTTGGACGGAAGCCACTTTTTTGGCTCTAGGCGACTGCCCCTCTAATTTTGTTTCGTTCTTTGTGAAATGAATTTGTATTAACAATAAAAACTAGAATTTAGGAAACGGAAACTTCCTGTTTTAATTGAGGTATACGGCGTGCTCGCACTCTCTTTCGATCTTGATTAAAATTTCTTGATTTGTAAGGTTAGAAAACTCAAAAAAATGAGCAGTAGACACAGAGATATTGGACGTAATTATGCTTCTGGAAGTGAAAAAACGTAAAGCGAAGGAAGAAAAAGAAAGAAGAGATCAACTTGTGATATCAAAAACACGTAAGCTGACAGAATATTTTGATGTTCATGGTAGTGGTACTCTAACCGCTGAAGCTAGAAGTACAGGAACAACTAGTACTAGTGCAGTCTGTGCAGCAGAAAACATACTGCAAAACCCAGTATACACTGAGTCTGAATGTGAAAGAATAAGTGAAACGAAGAAGTAATCTAATGATATTTGTGACTGGCCGAACAATATAGATGACTGTGAGCGTGAATATTGCATATCCAAGGGAAGTGAAAAATGTCAACATGTTGATAGTGCCTTCTCTTCATCCGTGCGATTGTATGACATCTCATCTCATCTCATAATCGGAACCTCTTCTACCCCGTGAAACGAGGTGTAGAGGGGACCCAAAGAGCACAAGGCCCCTGGGCAAAACATGTAATCAAAGTGACTGGCAAACAGGTGATTAGCCCATTGTGCCCGAACTTGCCCTCATGTGTTCTCGTAATCGCTATAAAACCACAAGACAATCGAGACGTCATTCCAGCCAAAATGGACAGAGCCTCATATACCCGAAGGTTTCGAGGGATGTCCCTTCCTCATCTGCACAAAGGCATTTATAGAGGAACACTCAAGACCCGAAGGTCTGAGGAGAAGAGCAAAATCTGGAACGAACACAGCAGTCTGTCTGTTTTATCGTACTGGGAGGTCCCCACACAAAGTGGCGCACCACACACAGTCAGTCAAGACAGAAGGTCGCCTGCTTCCGCGATTGTATGACACTGAAAAGAAAACTCGATACTGTCAGAAGTCTTATTTTACACATATTCATAAACTTACAAACAAACAACATGCATGAAAATGGTTATGCTATTCAGAAAGTAAAGGGCGCCTATTCTGTTTCCCATGCAAGCTTATGAGTTCAGAATGTTCATCAAAGTTTACTGTGGAAGGGTTTAATGACTGGAAAAATGCAAGCAATCTATTGCATCGACATGAAGAAAGCTCCTCACATAGACAAGCTTTAATTTCACTGTTGATGCGTAAAAACAAAGGTGAACGTGTCGATTCCCATCTTGTGAAACAAATGGACATTCAAGAAAAGTATTGGCACAAACTTCTAGAGCGAATAATTGAAGTTGTGAAGTTTTTAGCAGAACGAGGCCTTTCATTTCGTGGCAGTGATGAAATTGTTGGGTACCCTTATAACGGGAATTACTTAGGGTTGTTAGAATTACTGGCCAAGTTTGACCCTTTTCTGGCAGAGCATATAAGTACTCATGCAAACAAAGGATTTGGACATAAATCATATCTATCTAAAACAACGTGTGAGGAATTCATCGATCTGATTGGATCCAGCATACTGGATCGAAGAAATACAAGTATTATTCCGTTTCATTGGATTCTACTCCAGATATATCTAATATGGACCAGCTGACTTTGACTCTGCGCTATTGTTACGTGCAGTCTTTGATATCTTACAATATTATACATTGGTATTCTTGTTATCTTCGCAAATATTTTGAAAGCAAAATAGTGCTTAAGGGAAAGTCATTATTGAGTTACTTCCCTTGAAAGTTGTGTCGGCTCTTCCGATCAAACTCCGCGGATGAATCCATTTTACTGCGATTTATTCGTTGTTTGGGTAATAATAGATTGTTCTTGCTTCAGAATATCTATGGCCTGAATTTATGTGTATTGTTTGTCTGAGTAGGACGAGTCTGTCTTATATCTGTATATCTTTACATATCTAAGTCGAACTATATGTTCTGTTGTCTCTAGAGAGGTCGAAGGCTATTCGGCGGATGTGTCGCTAGAGTGTGGGGTGATTTGGCTTCGTCCTGATAGGGACTGTGTTTTTCCATGTCGGCCTGTCGCCGGGGAAAAAGTGATCTCAGTATTTGTGGGGAAGGTGATAGTCGTCTAAACCTATCGTGTATGCTTTACCCCAGTGTTTATTCGTATTGCCAAGGAATGGCAGTTTCATATTTCCTATACCAAGGTAATCAAAGATACTCTTATGAACTCTCGATCGAAGCCACCATTTTCGATAGTTACGATTTGAATGTCTAAGAGAATATATTTGACTCGATGAAAACGACTTCGATTCCTAGCAGCACTATATCCTGTAGATTGCAGTCAATTGTTCATGATCAAATCTACAGAGCAATGAAATGTTTTATGAATGACTAACTTTAGGACAGATTCATTATCTGTATCCAAACGTGAGTGACAGCTCACGAGTGAAGCCATCTTGGAACCAAAACATGTAGTGACTTTCAAGAAGAGAAAAGGGATGCCCGTATTATCGCTTGATCAGTCCAGAGATCACTGCTACACATGAGAACCCATTGCTAGCGGTTCAATATTATTATATGGAAAAATATGTGCTGAACATTATGTTGAAGAATCGTCGCTAGACGAGATTAGGTTTAGAAGCCATCTGAAATATTGTTTATAAGCTGACGTGCTCAGTCAGTGAAGTCAGATGATATATATGTATGGGCGATACTGAGTGCTTGGCTACTGACAGTCCATTATACACTTATTCTACATGAGTGCCCATGTAACATTGCAAGACCATTTATCCACTGTACTATGATGTATTATGGCACCTGTGATTTGTCACTATCTGTGCTGTCGAGTGTGTACGTCCAATTAAACTTTAGAAAAGGTACACAGTCGTTGGTGTCGATGACTTCCAGCCATACATGAGTGTGAGAAAAGAACATTTTTTTGTCAACACCACGAACCTTTATCATCATTCGCACATTATACACTCAATCCATGTCTACACACCACTGCGTAGGTCAAGTTGACATTCCATACACTACAGTGGAGCAAACAACACCATAGAGATCTTATCAACTGATGATGATGATGATGTCTGCTTCCATCCACTTATATCTATCTTTTGGTGGATATCATTAACGGGAATAAAAATCCAACGTTATCAACTTTATCAACTGGTGGACCAGCTTTCTGGGTTTGACCTCGCAGAAGTTCAGAAGTCAACAGATTACCGATACCAAACCGTTTCCTGTGGCTGATACGACACACTTGCAGTATTGGTTTGCTCTTTGTCAACACTTCGTCACGTGACCTGTCAGGTGAATGCAGTATGTAGGTCAGCGTTGTTGACATTTTTTACATTAGACATTATAGAGTTTCACAGAACAGTTGGATCAATTCTTGTCAATGTTAACAGGAAGACAGTATGAGTGAACTAAGAAGTCCTATTTTCATCGATGGATCTTCTTGTTTTCCATATATGAACTTTAATATTTAAGGCCAGAATGTTTAATTGAATAAAGTGGCAGTTTGTTTGTTTTCATAAAAATAACTTTGCCATTACTGTAAGACTGAGCCTATTTTGCAACACATACTATCATACACATAATTTATATATATTTATGTTTACATGTTATTTGTTTGTATAGTATGTTAGTTTCTATGTCAGCGGGTTGTGTTTAAGGTTGGGCGGCGTCCTCACAACAGAATATCCCACGTCATAGAGGGTCCGTTGTGGGCGTTTTCTATAGGTGCAATTTTCTTGATTGAAAATTTGCTGCGACAACTGTTGCTTTTGTGTTAGCTGTGAAGTCTGTAATTATTGTTATTTTTGTAATATTTCTTTGTTCTTTAGTTTTGTTTTGATTTGTTTGTAATTTGTTGGTCTAACCTTTTCTATCTTTCAGTTCTATTCACAATTTATATTCATATATTGTGACGTCATTTGTGTTGTTATTCTTTGCAGATTCAGTGATTATTTTCATTGATTTCCCTATTTGATTTATTTTGATTTCTGCAAACGTTCTTGTATTGTCAGTCCTATTTGTACTTTATGTATTCTGTTGGTTGACATATGTTTTATATAGGTATATTTCATAAGACACAATTGCCTGTGCACTGCACTTGGATTATGGTATAAACCAGTACCTGATTATTATTACTATTATACAAGACCTTATTAAAGGCTTGTGACCCACAGATATTGGGATAGTATACTGATTAATCAAGTCATTGAGAACTTGTGGTATTATTATTGGTTCAGGTGATTAGTATTATTGTTAGACATCATGTCTACTTTAGATTACTTCATTACACAAGGGAAAGCCCTTGATAAGACTGGTCAACAATTAGAACAATGGGCTGTTGCTCAATATGACAAAGCATTAGCTGCAGAAGAGAGAAGAGCTATGGCAGAAGAGAAAAGATTAGCTGCAGAAGAAAGAAAAGCTATGGCGGAAGAGAAAAGATTAGAAAGAGAAGCTGAGGCTGCTGCTGAACAAAAGAAATTGCAGATGCAGGTAGAGGAAAGGAGATTTGAAGCTGAACAAAAAAAATTGGAAAGAGAAGCTGCGGCTGAACAAAAAAGATTAGACAGTGAAGCTGAACAAAAAAGATTAGACAGGGAAGCTGAACAAAAAAGATTAGACAGGGAAGCTGAACAAAAAAGATTAGACAGAGAGGCTGAAGAAAAAAAAGCAATAAGAGAACATGAATTTGAGTTAGAGAAATTGAGATTGACATGTATGAGTAATGTTAATCAGGCATCTAGTGGTAATGGTAAACCTTCTACTTACAAGGTTAAGGTTCCACCGTTCAATCAGTCCAGTGACGATATTACATTCTGGCTGGATAGATTTGAACGTTCTTGTCGTACACATAATGTGGATAAATCACAATACGCTAATCAATTATCAGAAAACTTGAAAGGTGAATCTTTGACTAGATTATGCCTTGTAGGAGAAGCAGATAAGGATAATTATGATGTCATTAGGGCGGCTTTGATAAAAAAATATCAGCTAAGTGAGGAAGGCTATCGCCTTTTATTTAAAACGATGGTACCTGAGACGGGTGTAGAATTCTCAGAATTCACTGCAAAGGCACGTCTCACAGTTGATCGTTGGATTGAGCTTTCCAAAACAGAAAAAACGTATGAAGGACTTATGGATTTGTTGCTCAGAGATAAGATTATGTCATGTGTGAACAAACCTTTCCTTGAATTTATACATGAGCGTAAACCTAAATCTCTAAAAGAAATGGAAGAATATTGTTCCCAATATGTCACTGCACACCCCGACGTGACTTTTGGCAACACTAAGATTAAGGAGAGTATGCCAGTTGCTTCAGCAACACCATACAATCCCAATTATTCACACAGATTTCAGGGACCTCAAAACAGATTTGAAAAAAAAGGTAACCATAATAGTTATCAAAACCAAGGTAACCAATCATTTCAGGGTTCTTCTTCAAAGAACTGGAGACGACCTGATAGCTCTCGACACAGGGGTGGTCATAATTATAGGAATTTCCGTAGAGGAAGTAATTATAGAAACTATCAGGGTTATCCGTCTTGGAGTCAACAAGATCATAATTACAGAGATACTCATTATAATGAATATGATAATGGTAACCAAGGGAACTATGACTCAAACCCAAATAGGGGTTACAATAGAGGTAACAATAACTACAGAGGTGATAATAACCGAGGTAGATCTCAAAACAAAAGACATAAACCACATTTTCAGGCAAACTCTGCACAACAAGAGTCCCATGAAGCCTATAAACAGAGTAAAGATAATAATGATGCTAGTAATATGGCATGTGCCGCTTTTGATTTTTGGAGAGCATCTCAGTGCCCCCAATGCAAAACGTTATTTGAGCCAACCACAGTGTCTACTTTAAGCTGTGGCCATCCTCTTCCTGCTCTTCCAGCATCAGTCGCGCATGATGGAAGAGGTTCTCTTGTCTTACATAAGGGTTTAGTGAATAACAATCCAGTCTCTGTGCTATTTGATTCTGGATGCACCACAATTGGTGTTAGGCAGTCACTCGTAGATCCTTCCCGTGCCACTGGACAAGTAGTCAAATGTGTAACATTTGGCGGCACATTAGAAAAATACTCTACTGCTATCATTAGGATTGCTACTCCTTTCTTTACAGGAGATGTACACGCATGTCTTCTTCCGAATCCGATCGCTGACCTCATCATCGGTCGCATTCATGGAGTCAAGGAATGCACTCCGCAACAAATTTCCACGTGGGAAAGGCAAAACATGCAGATTGCTAACGCTGTAGTCACTAGAGCTCAGGCTCTTAATATACCTCAAACTTCATCTATTGAAGATAATGAAGTGCATAACCAAGATAATCCCTTGGTAATTTCTCGTGACTCGTTTATAAAACAGCAAGAAGATGATCCCACTCTGAAGAAATTCTTCATTCTTGCAACTAAAGGTGATCCGAATAAAGACACAAGTCGTAAATCGTGGATTACAAAGAAGAATGGCGTACTTGTACGTATGGTTCAAGACTCCATTACGTCAAGTCATTCTCAAATCCTGGTTCCCAAGAATTTGAGAGTTAAAATTTTGCAGCACGCTCACGACTCTCAGTGTGCTGGACACATGGGTTTTTTCCCGTACTAAGTCAAGAGTCCTTGCGGCTTTCTTTTGGCCATTGGTAAACAAGGACATACGTATTTATTGTCGATCTTGTAAAGTATGTCAGGAAGTTAAATCCAAAGGTCCACGGCATGCTGCACCCATTCAGGCGGCGGACATTCCTATTCGGCCGTTTCAAAAAATGGCCATAGACATTATTGGTCCATTTAAGATCAAGTCTGCCAGAGGACATCAGTTTATCTTGACGTGTGTTGATATGTGCACACGTTGGCCAGAGGCTATTCCTCTGAAGAGCATTACTACTGCTGATATTGCAGATGCTCTTTGGCTTATATTTTCTCGTCTGGGGTTCCCCGGAGAGATATTGTCAGACCATGGCACCCAACTAATATCAGATACCATGTCTCAAGTAATGTCTACTCTGCAGATAGATAGATCTTTAAGTAGTATCTACCATCCAATGTCTAATGGTATGGTCGAACGCCTTAATAGAACACTTAAAAACTTACTGGGGAAGATAACTGAGGATCATCCTCAAGACTGGGACAGAGTTTTACCTGCGGCCCTCTTCGCTTACAGAGAGGTACCCAATGAACATACGGGATTTTCTCCCTTTGAACTCGTCTTTGGCGCGCGTCCGCGTGGCCCTATGTCGTTGCTTCACGATCTCATAACATCTGACAATATTGACGATGACACAAAGTCATCCTACGAATATGTCATCGCGTTGAGACAAAAAATTATCGAAGCATGCAAATTAGCAACTTCTTCTTCTGAATTTGCGAAACAGAAGGCAAGGCAATTTGCCAATAAGAAGAGATGCTTACGACAACTTTGTCCTGGTGACAAAGCATTTGTATTACTACCTTGTAGGGAAAACAGATTACTTATTTCTTGGAAAGGTCCGTACGATATAATATCGAAAATTTCCGATGTCGACTATATTGTCGATATTGATGGGAAGCATAAAACCTTCCACATCAATATGCTTACTGAATTCCATGAACGTCCGGATTATTTGCAACCCATTTTCCAAGCAACGGACAATTCTCCAGTACAACATGGTCATTACTCATCACTGTCCGTGATACAGGATGAGGAAACAAGTTTTTCAGATGTAAATCTTCCTCTTCCAATGATCCCACTTCATTCCAGTGAATCATGGAAGAACGTTACTGTCTCTCCTGATTTGTCTCTAGGAGAACAGCGACAAGTTTCAACTATGTTGCAAACATTTCAGGATGTACTCACTGACATCCCTGGACAAACGAATGTCATTCAACATGACATTGTTCTAACTGACCATACTCCTATTAGGGTTAAACCTTATCCTATACCTATACATTTTCAAGCACAGGTCGAGAAAGAGTTGGATGAGATGATAGATTTGAAAATAATCGAACCATCCACCTCTGCATATTCTTCGCCGATGGTTATTGTGCGTAAAAAAGACAATAACATACGTCTTTGCGTTGACTATCGAAAATTGAATCAAGTAACGAAGTTCGATGCCGAACCTATGCCTTTACTGGAAGAGCTACTTACTCGACTCTCCAAATCTCATTTTTTCACTAAACTTGATTTGTCTAAAGGATATTGGCAAGTTCCTTTATCTGAACGCGCCAAACCTCTCACGGCTTTTTCAACACCTAGAGGTTTGTTCCAATGGAATTTTATGCCTTTTGGTCTTATGAACGCACCAGCTACGTTCGTACGCATGATGCGCCGAATCCTATCTTATCGGTCAGATGTCATTGCATATCTAGACGACATCTGTCTTTTCAGCGATACTTGGGAAGATCACTATTCAGGGTTAGATGAATTGCTGTCTACTTTGCGTGAGCACAACCTGACAGCGAAACCCTCTAAAGCCTATATTGGTTTTAGCGAAATTTCTTTCCTAGGCCACCGAGTTGGTCATGGTTTCCTAAAGACAGAGGACCATAATACTAGTAAGATACTTAACATCTCAATCCCTAAGACTAAAAAACAGGTGAGAAGTCTGTTAGGTCTTATTCAATTTTATGGCAGATTCATTCAGAATCTATCCTCTATCATGGCACCTCTCTCAACACTTCTAAAGAAAGGTTCGCCTAATGTGGTCCACTGGTCTCAGGAATGCCAATGCTCTCTGGATAAGATTAAAACATTGTTTTCAACACCACCTATTTTAGTGCTACCTACTAAAGATAAGACATTCGTTCTTCGTAGTGACGCTTCATCCACTGGGATTGGAGCGGCACTAATGCAAGAGTACTCTGGAACTCTGCATCCTGTAATGTATATTTCCAGAAAACTTAATGCGGCAGAAAGGAATTATTCGGTTTTAGACCGTGAGCTATTAGCTATGGTTTGGTCGATCCTCAAACTACAGAGATTCCTTCTAGGCGCACATTTCATAGTAGAAACCGACCAAAAAGCTCTTACTGCTATACAGAGTAAGAATTTGAAGAGCTCGAGGTCTACTCGATATGCAATTGCTCTTCAACCTTTTCATTTCTCTGTGCGAGCTATTCGTGGATCAGATAATGTGATGGCAGACATTCTGTCAAGATGCCCACATGATTCCACATAACTATTAGGGCTTAGACTTCTTGATATGTCTAGTTCTATAGTAGTTCCTTTTCTATATCATGATAGATACACATTTGTAATTTAATAATATAATGATTGTATCACTACATAGCGGTTCATTGATGTTTATTCACCGCTGTGCTTTGATGATTTTTTCTTCATAAATCATAAATTTAAGATATCTAATACGAAATGATGATATGAATTTTTTAGGCATTGTGTAATTGCCAGAATTGTATTATACTTTGATGACACCTTCCTGGAAAAATATACTTGTAGAGAAATAATTTCTCTCAGTTTATGAGACACATTCTCACCAGTCGCTCCATAAGTCGACTTAGCCTCATATTAGGCGTTATAGGTATTCCTGATATTTTCATCTGCGCATTATTCATGCGTTGTGAGCCTATTGTACGTTGCTCCTAGATGTATTTCAAAAAGAAAAAAAAAATGTTCCATTTTTTTTTTCCCGGGAGGTGTGGTAAGACTGTTACGTGCAGTCTTTGATATCTTACAATATTATACATTGGTATTCTTGTTATCTTCGCAAATATTTTGAAAGCAAAATAGTGCTTAAGGGAAAGTCATTATTGAGTTACTTCCCTTGAAAGTTGTGTCGGCTCTTCCGATCAAACTCCGCGGATGAATCCATTTTACTGCGATTTATTCGTTGTTTGGGTAATAATAGATTGTTCTTGCTTCAGAATATCTATGGCCTGAATTTATGCGTATTGTTTGTCTGAGTAGGACGAGTCTGTCTTATATCTGTATATCTTTACATATCTAAGTCGAACTATATGTTCTGTTGTCTCTAGAGAGGTCGAAGGCTATTCGGCGGATGTGTCGCTAGAGTGTGGGGTGATTTGGCTTCGTCCTGATAGGGACTGTGTTTTTCCATGTCGGCCTGTCGCCGGGGAAAAAGTGATCTCAGTATTTGTGGGGAAGGTGATAGTCGTCTAAACCTATCGTGTATGCTTTACCCCAGTGTTTATTTGTATTGCCAAGGAATGGCAGTTTCATATTTCCTATACCAAGGTAATCAAAGATACTCTTATGAACTCTCGATCGAAGCCACCATTTTCGATAGTTACGATTTGAATGTCTAAGAGAACATATTTGACTCGATGAAAACGACTTCGATTCCTAGCAGCACTATATCCTGTAGATTGCAGTCAATTGTTCATGATCAAATCTACAGAGCAATGAAATGTTTTAAGAATGACTAACTTTAGGACAGATTCATTATCTGTATCCAAACGTGAGTGACAGCTCACGAGTGAAGCCATCTTGGAACCAAAACATGTAGTGACTTTCAAGAAGAGAAAAGGGATGCCCGTATTATCGCTTGATCAGTCCAGAGATCACTGCTACACATGAGAACCCATTGCTAGCGGTTCAATATTATTATATGGAAAAATATGTGCTGAACATTATGTTGAAGAATCGTCGCTAGACGAGATTAGGTTTAGAAGCCATCTGAAATATTGTTTATAAGCTGACGTGCTCAGTCAGTGAAGTCAGATGATATATATGTATGGGCGATACTGAGTGCTTGGCTACTGACAGTCCATTATACACTTATTCTACATGAGTGCCCATGTAACATTGCAAGACCATTTATCCACTGTACTATGATATATTATGGCAACCTGTGATTTGTCACTATCTGTGCTGTCGAGTGTGTACGTCCAATTAAACTTTAGAAAAGGTACACAGTCGTTGGTGTCGATGACTTCCAGCCATACATGAGTGTGAGAAAAGAACATTTTTTGTCAACACCACGAACCTTTATCATCATTCGCACATTATACACTCAATCCATGTCTACACACCACTGCGTAGGTCAAGTTGACATTCCATACACTACAGTGGAGCAAACAACACCATAGAGATCTTATCAACTGATGATGATGATGATGTCTGCTTCCATCCACTTATATCTATCTTTTGGTGGATATCATTAACGGGAATAAAAATCCAACGTTATCAACTTTATCAGCTATGTTTTGCCATCTGGACCAGTTGAAAGATTTGTGACATTTTTGGATATGGAAGGTCATAGTGCTGAACAGCTTACTAAAAGTCTTCTTAATTTTTTAAAGGCAAATGACATTGATATTAAAGACTGCCGTGGTCAAAGTTATGACAACGCCAGCAACATGAGTGGCAAGTTTATAGGATTACAAGCACGAATTAATTGATAATGATAATTACTATGCAAATTAAAAATGTATGTGTTCAAATATGTTTGTGTTGTTTTATTGTTTTTTTTTTAAATATAGGGCCCCTTTCTTAACATATGCTACAGGCCCCGCACTAGCTCAATCCGGCCCTGTAGACAGTGGTTTCCCTTTGACTTCTGTTTTTGTATAAAGTCTCTCCGTACACTTTGATCTTTCCTTACCTACAAGATTGGACGCGAGCGGCCTTGAAAAGCTTTATAATCACCTCCTGTCACGCCTGACAGGTATTTCATTTTCATTAAGAATATTAACAATTTTACAGTGATGGAGGTTACATTCAATATTTTACCCGTGGCTGTTGCCAGGTGGTCGTCGGCTGTTTATTTTGGCAAGCTATCCTCTATAACAGTACGTGATATGATCACTCAGCTGTCGGGGACACGGTGAGTTGGGTATATATATGTATGTATATGTGTATGTATATAGGCTTGCATAGATCAATTTTGTTAATAGCTTTATACAGGAAACATGGCGTTAATCCCTAATTAGTCTCAAATAATTGCATTAATCCCTAATTAGTCTCAAATAATTGCATTAATCCCTTATTAGTCTCAAATAATTGCACTAATCCCTAATTCATCTCAAATAATTGCATTAGTCTTTAATGTTTACCTCTTTGTATAATTTTTGTTTCTATAGAATTCATTCGTAGCTTAACATGTCATTTTTAATCGATTCTCAATATAATTTTTGTTTATGTGTCCTGGCTGCCGTGAATTATTCTAATCCCCATATATAAATTAAAACGTAAATGCAAAGCCTAACAAATAAATTTAATAAAAGGAAAGAAGAATGGTAAAGAACAGTGCTGTCACAATGCCTGTACTCGAAATCCCCCTTGTTTTCTACTTCGTCTGCAAATTGTAACGCTTTCACGTTGATAGTAAAAGCCTACTGTATTATTACCCGCTTTCTTCAATGAAACGTGTACTGTATTTCTTGGAAAAACCTTGAGATACGCAGGCTGATCAATGACCTAAATTTAATATTTCATTCATTCCATTTTATACACGGCGTAACTAAAAGACAGATGGACTAAAGGATAGAGAGAAGGGAGAGGCAGAAAGCAGGGACACCTGCAACACTAAACACGCGTCGCGCGATACACAATTGCTGCCATCACGCGTGTAAGGCCACATGCACTAACTTTATTTCAAATCGACAGTGATAAAATTCACTACCCATACCAGAGTTAGGTTTTAAAATCCTGAAAAACGCTTATTGGGAATTATGACATTATACCGGTTTACGTTTGAAAACATGACAGTACCCAGACACCACATGGGGATTGAAGTGAACAGGAGGTGGTAGAAAATGCACATTTTGAACGCAGCCACCTAGCTCCCTTAAATTCGTATATTTGGGTTCCTTAGGGTTTGCTGACAAAGAATATGTAAAACGTTACGCAAATAGTCTAGGAATTACCAAGTTATGGCCAAAATAAAATAGTGGGGGTGCCTGACAGCATGAAATCATTTCTGCTCATAAAATTTTTTTATAACGTGTTTGAAGAAACATTACGTTACGGAAATAGCCTACCATGTTAACTCCTATTTGATTGGAGCGCAACAAATGAAAGACTAAACACGATTGGTCGGACTATAAATACTATCTTGTGTTGTCAGGGGAAACGTGAGAAAGGGGTACTTTTTTGAAAAGATGTGTAGACGTGGTGTGATTGGGTAGAGCTGCGAATATACACAATTCAGAGCGTCTGTTCATTGCCACATCTTGTAATAAACCTACTAAGAAGCAGTGCGTTGAGCACCAGTGTATATTTTTTATAAAATAAAGCCTGGGACATCGGCAGATCGGAGTTGTGCTATATTCATTGCCAGTCAACGAAACTGTTTATTATTATTTCCATGAATTGTGGTAAGCTTGAAATATTCAATATCTTTTAATGAAAATTGAATGTAAATTGATAATTTATGTATGTATATATGTGTGGTTCAGTAGCGAAAATGATGTAAAGCCTATAGGGCTCCAGCCTGAACAGAAGGTGTCGGAGGAAAGTAAAACTGCATGGAATGGCCAAACAGTACACTGACACCTAGATTATTAACTAGAAAGAAATAATGCTGGAATTGCAGAGGCGTAGTACCCATTAAGGAGGGAAATACTGGTATAAAGTATTTCAGATGAAGCTGACAGTTGGCCTAACACTCTGAACTCAATGTTTGTGATGTATTGTGCTCAGTGTAGAAATGGAGTATAAATTAGTTCTGACGTAGAAGGTACAACCTTCTTGTTTCAGGGACCGTGGTCTTAAAGTTATTGAGCAGCACCTGGTCAGAGCTTTGTTGAAGCCAGAGGTGGACAGCATACTCCTTGGTCCATATAGCAACCAGTGGGGTGGCTCCAGAACTCATTTAAGTAAACGAGCAGAGGAGTCGCTCTCCGGATGTTTTTGAATCTTTCACCCTATTAAAAAATATTGGGGGTAATTCACTTCAGGGAATATATAAGAATTAAAAGGTATCCTTGGGTGTTACATATGTGGAATTAAATAAGGTTGAGCTCACGGTGCCTGTTGTTTGTCCATTAGATATATTTAGAGATTTGAATTGTTGGTTAGACATTGTATAAATTTACCTGATAGACAATGGCGGACCTGGCCAAATTTCGATCTGCTGCGGTTCAGACTGCAAAAGAGTTAGGATTAGATGGGCAAGTTATGGTTGCCTATGTCACTAACGGAATGTGACAAATTTATTGAACGCGAAGAAAGACGGTTTGAAGCCGAAAGAAAGTTAGAGGCTGACCTGGCAAAGGAAATTAAGAAGAGTTACAGAATTGACGGCAAATTATGAGGCTTATGCACTGATGTGAGACTAAGATATATTGCAATTGAGATTGAGGCTGCACAAAGGAAAAGAAGCTAAAAAGCATTGGAAGAAAGAAAGGACAAGAAAGATGCAGAGAGGGCTGCAGAAAAAGGCAGAAAGAGAAGAAATTAGCTGCAGAAAGAAGAAGAAAGAAGCTGCAAAGAAGAAGATTGTCTGCAGAGAGGGAAGCAGAAAAGGAGGAGAAGAGATTACAAAGGGAACATGAGTTACGACTAAGGGAGTTTGAGTTTCAAGGCCATGCTCCTGAAAATGGTGCCAGTCCCTTTGCCTCTGATGCCACTGCTAGCCAGGGAGCCTCAACCTCAGCTATGAATTTTCATTTAGATCATTTTGTTGAGAAAGACGATGATATAGAGAGCTACCTAAATAGGTATGAACTATTAGCTACCACATATGGTTTAGAGAGAGAAAGGTGGAGCTTAAAGTTATCTCAGGGACTTCGTGGGGCAGCTTATGAAGTTTTTGCAAAAATTAGCAGAGGTGATCAGGAAAATTATGACATGCTAAAGCAGGCTCTTTTGTTAAGATATGAAAAGAATGCAGAATTTTTTATAGGAAAAAATTTAGGAATGCTAAACTACTGTCAGGTGAAACCTATCACCAGTTCTCTGCACGAATAGAGACATACTTGGAGAAATGGACTTCTCTGGGGAAAACCCAAGATCTTAAGGAAATGGTCCTTATAGAGCAATTAAGAGAGTCCATGGCTCCAGACCTGAGAAAGTTTCTCATGGAACAAGGTGCAGAGAGGCTGGGTGAGTTGCTAAATGTTGCTGAAAGGTATCAAGCAGCTCAAGCAGAGGTAACAGGTAATAAAAAGAAACAAGTGGATAACTTTAGGGCACCACAGAACTTTAATAAATTTGATCCTAGGGATCAAAACAAAGGTAAGCACCAATTTGATAGGCCACGGTATGAAAATAAAAAATAAAACCCCACAATTCGATGAAAGGAAATATGATGAAAGAAAATCTTTCAACCAAGGAAAAAGGTGGTGTGAAAATTGTCAGATGGACAATCATGACACTGACCGTTGCAGAAGGAAACCTGTGTATATGGCAACCCTTCAGGTCAGGTCGACCTCAAGACAGGAGGAGGATATTATGTTTGGATACCACTCCAGAAGAGATGAGGAAGGCACAGGCTGGGGATAAAACACTCAAGCCTTGTTTCAGAAAATTGTCAACTTGTCATACAACTCCAGGCAAGGGAGATTTTTACATGAAAAACAAGTTGATGTATAGGAAGACTGGAGCTAGATCCCAAAGGTCAGGGACAGCTGGTACAGTGTGTTCTTCCTAAAAGATATAGGGCAGACTTTAATAAGGAGCCTACATGTGAAACCAGATGGGGACCATGAGAAGATAGGTACCATCATTCAAAAGGTGGCTCACAATTATTATTGGCCCAAAGCAAGATGGGACATTGAGAATTTTGTAGAAAGGTGTAGCATAGCACATGAGGGAACACCCACAAGTGGGAACATGGATCAGGACCTGGACACGCCACGGGGCAAAATTAGGCCTGATTATAAAAAGAAAAATAGATTTGATAAAGTGGACCAAATGGAATGGGAAGCCCCTTTTCACGGACAAGCTTCACTTAACTGTTTTACAAGGGCCACTATGCGGAGAGTGCAAAAAGATGTCTTACCCCAGGATAAGCCGAAAATCCCTCAATCGGACTTAAACAAACTGGAGGAAGAGGATGTAGAGAGGAAAGCTCTCATCAAGAATTTTAAGAGGGGAGAAAGCCCCAAAAGAAAAATTGGTAGCGGTCGTTTTTGTGAATGATAATTCTGGGAGGAAAAATCATCACTATAAAGCTTCGAGTGGAAGAGACCATACCGGTGCATGGACAAATAGGTCCACACAATTAAAGGTCCATATGTAGCTATGTTAAGAACGTGGACTGATGAAAAGGCAGAGGAAAACATTACATCTTCATACCAATATGTGAATGAGCTGACCACTCGGTTAAAAACTGGCTGGAAACTTGCCAATGAAAATTTGAAACAAGCCAGGAAGAAACATGCTGCCTATTATAACAGGAAGGCGAAAGACAGAAATTTGGCTGTGGGAGAGAAAGTACTGCTTCTTTTGCCCGGGAGGCAGAATAAGTTACAAATTGGATGGCAGGGTCCATATACAGTTCTAGAGAAGGTGTCTAGAACAAATTATAAGAGAGATAAGAAGGGGAAAGAAAAAATCTATCATGTGAATCTCCTGAAGAAATATTTGGAAAGAGAACATCAGGAAGAGACACACTTGTTGACCTTGTCCATCGCCATGGAGATGAAAAAGGAACCACTTTCATCATTTGAATATCCACCACACCCCTGTGAGACAGCAGCACAGGTGAAAATCAGTACACATTTAACGAAAACTCAGAAAGAGAGAGTGCAACAGGTTCTAAATAATCATGCAGAGGTGTTAACAGACCGACCAGGGCATACAAACCTATTGGAATATGATATGAAACTGATAGACCCCACACCTGTCTGTATGAAACCATATTCGATTCCGTTTGCTAAGGAGAAAGCTTTGAAGGAAGAGATAGACTATCTGTTGAAGGAAGGAATTATTTCGCACAGTGAATCTTCGTATAGTTCCGGTGTTGTACTCTTAAGGAAGCCCTCTGGAGAACATAGACTCTGTATAGATTACAGGAGACTGAATGCTATTACAGAAGGACAGGTGGATCCATTGCCGGATACAAATCAGCTGTTTGCCAAACTAAATAAAGCTAAATATTTTTCAAAAGTGGATCTGAGTAAAGGATACTATCAGATTCCAGTAAAGCCTGAGGTTAGACCATACCTAGCTTTTAGTACCTCAGAAGGACACTATGAGTTTAATAGATTGCCATTTGGATTGAAGAATGCGCCTAGTGTCTTCTCTAGAATGATGAGAAAATTATTGGATCCTCTGAATAATCCCTGTATATCAAATTTTATGGATGATATCCTTATAGCAACAGAAACATTTGAGGAACACATTGACTCTCTGAACATGCTGTTTGATCGACTTAGGGAGGCAAATTTAACAGCCCGACCAACCAAATGTTGCGTTGGATGTAAAGAATGTGGAATTTTTGGGACACACAGTTTAATCAGGATGGGAAACATGACCCCTTCTGACCCAAATTAAAGGGTCCATATGTAGCTATGTTTAAGAACGGTGGGGACTGATGAAAAGGCAGAGTAAAAGGGAACAATCTGTCATACGCGAATATGTTAATGACTGCTACGCACTTCGTAGTAAAAACTGGCTGCAACACAACTTGCCAATGAAAATTTGGAAACAAGGCCAGGAAAGAATCGTATGCTGCCTATTAGATAACAGGAAGGCGAAAGACAGAAATTTGGCTGTGGGAGAGAAAGTAACTGTTTCTTTTCTTGTTGTCACGAGCCAGGGAGTCAGAATAACTGTTATGCAACTGGGGATGGCAGAGGGTCCATAACAGTTTCTAGAGAAGGTGTCCTAGAACAAATTATAAGGTAGATTAAGAAGGGAAAGTAAAAATCTATGTTGTGAATCTCCTGAAGAAATATTTGGAAGAGAACATTCAGGGAAATACACACAGAGAGTTGACCTCTGGAGTCCATCGAGCCATGGCGATGAAAAATGAACCCTCTTCATCATTTGAATATCCATTACAGTCACTGTGAGCAACGCTAAGCAACAGGTGAAAATCAAGTACACTCTTAAACGAAAACTCAAGAAAGAGAGAGGGCAACAGGTTCGTAAATCACATATCAGTGGCACATCAGGTAATTTTAACATAACCGAGACCCGGGCATACAAACTACCATTGGATTATGTATATGAAACTAATAGACTGTCCAACACTGTCAGTATGAAACATACCGTCGATCTCCGATTCAAAGGAGAAAGCATTGAAGGAATGAACATAGGATGTGACTCGATCTGTTGAAGGACGGAATCAATTTTTTCGCACGTACATAGTGAGTCTTATGTGAATATTGGTATCCTAGTGATTGTTACCTTACTCGAGCCCCTCAGGCGAAACATAGGAACCCTATCTGTATAGATTACAGGAGATGACATAGCAATCAAGAAGGACAGGTAGGATCCATTGCCGGATACAAATCAGCTCAGTCTGCTTTTGCCAGACTCTAAATAAGAGCTAAATATTTCACAAAAGTGGAAAGTCTGAGTAAGGGAAAACTAACAGATTCTAGTATAGCCTGAGGTTAGACCATCCTAGCGTTTTTCTAGAACCTCCAGAAGACACTGTGATTTGAATAGAGATTGCCATTTGGATTGAAGAATGGCGCCCTTGTGTCTTACCTCGAGAATGAAAGAAAAATATTGGATCCCTCTGAATAATTCCCTGTTAAACAAATTTTATGGATGTATATCCTTAGAAGCGACAGAAACATTTGAGGAACACATTGACTCTCAGAACATGCTGTTTAATCGAGACTTAGGAGGCAAATGTTTAACAGCCGACCCAACCAAATGTTTGCGTTGGATGTAAGACGAATTTGGTAATTTTTTGGGATCGGCACAGTTAATCAGAGGAAAACATGAACCCCTTGACCCAAGGAAATAAAGCCATAGGAAACTACAGGATAATAGGAGAGAAGAAGCAAGTAATTTAAAAAAAAAAGAAATCAAAGCTCAACATAAAGAACAATGATATCGAATCATATCATTCATCACACGCTTTATAATTTTATAAATAAACAGCAAGCCAGGTATAGGCAACCAAATATGCTGACGTGACCAACCAAGGTCAAACCATATAGCTTGCTGATGTCTAAAGCCAACACCTAAAAGCTGAATGCAGGACAGATAAAGTAAGGAAGATGTGAAAAAAAGTACAGGAGAATGTATAAGCGTAGAAAGCTTACCAATCTGTTTTTTCTCCCCGTGAGGGCCCACTCCCCCACCCCCCTCCTACTCTTCCCCAACACCCCCGCCGTACGTGCGGAAACGCAAAGGACACATACAGTGGAAACACCCCGCCTGAATAGCAAAACCCCAACCAAACCAAACATGTCAGATAAGATCACCAAACCACGGCCAAAGTGTCTCCGTATCCATTACATGGACACTGCACCTGGTGAAAAGCGCAATCCCAACGAATTGTAAAGTGTGAACAGCTCACCAGAAAACCCAAATATATTGAATTACCTTACTCCTAAAGTATCAAGAAATTCATAGTAAGCCGGATGCGTTATATAATGTAGATCAGAATAATGGATGCAACACTACTTCCGTTATCAGATGCAATGGACTTTGGGAAATCCTCTAAGGCCCAGTGGCATATGCTAGCAGAAAAGTTTAATGCAAAAAAGAGCAGGCTGAATCCAACTACTTCAACTGCGAAAAAGAAGGATCTCCTTGCCAGTAATAATGGGGGCAAATAAAGAAATTTCAAATATTTGATCTAAATGGGAAAGAGCATTTACGGTTGCAAAACACGACGAATCGCGAACAAACCCTTTATCGTTTTTCATGAGTGGACCAGGCTGATGGAAGATAACTCTAGGTTCTCCGATGGTCAGTTTGCCTGTACTGGCCTCCCATATAAAGTTGTAGTCCCCGATGAGTATGTTGTGTACTGTCAAAACCCAATGGATAGCAGGCAGCCCATATAATTCTTAAGCGCCATCTAGCAGTGAGTGAGTATATATCATCTGGTTAAAACACACACAGCAATAATAATAAAATTACTCGAATGTGATAAATAGAATAAAGGACTGACCATATAGATTCCATGTTTAAGAGGGGAGAGTGTCCCCCCCCCCCCCCCCCCCCCCCCCCCCCCCCCACAAATTAGGTACATATGAAGCCTAACAATATAATCACTACAACCCTGAGAAAGCCGTTCATTCCGTGTGGAAAGAGACATTGGTCGTTAAACACCAGTAAACAGAAATAAATAATAGATATTCTCCCAATTCCCTACCCCCCCCTCTAGCACACAAAGAGAATGACCTGGACATATAAATCGTCTGTATTAAGAGGGGTAGGAATTTTGTCTGTCGTGGACAATCCGCTAATCCACATATAAAGAAGAACAATGTATTAGGTACTAAAAATAAATAGAAGTACAGAGTAGACCTAAATAAAATTAATAACTTCACTAAAGAAAGGCTTTTAAGTCCTTTATACTGTACAAACTCTCAACTCACTTAACTTGGTCAACCAAATTTAGAGCGTTATACATTAAATAAACTTCTAACTTAATGCCTTTAACCTACACTTAACTCAACTGCTTACTGATATTACTCTGAAATCTGCAACGTCTAACTTAGTAATAAAAACGGATACTAAATAGACTTTAAACTACCAGAATCCGCCCCTTCTTTTACTACTGTCGTCGGGCAAATTGTAACCGCTTTCTCTACGTCTAATGAGAATATCCATTTAACAGGCCTTCTGCAACATACACGCGTTTCCCAAACACACAATAAAATGTGCTGCCTTTCTAAGAAAAACCTTGAAATATGCAAGTTGACTAAATTTTAAATTCCATTCATGTCTTTTTTTAGTCCGTTTACACTAATGTTACCAAAACGAACGAAACAGATGGACCAATAAGGATAAAGAGACGAGGGAGGGCAGTAGCCGAAAATCAGGAACGCATGCCAACACGCGTTCGGGCGATAAACACAAATGCTGCCATCACGCGCGTGTTTAAGTAGACTACATGCACAGAACACTACAAAACGATTTTTTTTTTCAAGACGGGACAGTGATCAAATTACATTACCCATCCTACAGAGTTGGTTACTCTTTAAATCATTAAAAAACGCGCTTATTAGGAAAGGATAACAATAGATGGGTCTTTACCTGGTTGTAAACATTACAGTACCCAGGACAGCGACATCTTCGAAACAGGAGTAGTACAGAAATTTATACATATGTTTGAACGCAGCCACGTAGGGGCTCTCTTTAAAACGTTACGCAAATAGTCCAGGAATTAATAAATTATACCCAAAATAAAATATTGGGGGTGCCTGACAGCATAAAATCATTTCTGCTCATAAGATTTTTTTTTAACGTGTTTGAAAAAAATTTACGTTACAGAAATAGCCTTCCATGTAAACTCCAAATTGATTGGAGCGCAACAAATGAAAGCCTAACCACGATTGGTCGGGCTATAAATACTATCTTGGTTGTTAGGGGAAACGGGGAAAGGTAACATTTTTTCAAACACTTGTCGAAACGGGGCTCATTGGTCAGACTCGCTGATATACACACTTGGGAGCGTTAGTTCGAAACCACTTGTTTAAATAAGCTTGATAAAGCGACAGTGCGTTGAAGCCAGCTCACATTTTTGCTAAAATAAAAGCCTGGAACATAAGCAGATGGGAATTTGTGCCAGTAAATGTGCCAGAATTCATTGCTAATCAACGTATCTGTGTTTATTTCCATGAATTGTGGTAAGCTTGAACCATTCAGTATCTTTTAATGAAAATTGAATGTGAATTGTTAATTTATGCCTGTATATATATGTGTAGTTCAGTGGCAAACATGATGTAAAGCCTATAATGCTCCAGCCTGAACAGAAGGTGTCGGAGGAAAGTAAAACGGCATGGAATGGCCAAACAGTACACTGACACCTAGATTATTGATTAGACAGAAATAATGCTGGAATTGCAGAGGCGTAGTAACCATTAGGGAGGGAAATACGGGTAAAAAGTATTTCAGATGAAGCTGACAGTTGGCCTAACGCTCTGAACTCAATGTTTGTGATGTATTGTGCTCAGTGTGTAAAGTGAGAAGTATAAATTAGTTATGAAGTAGAAGGTACATCCTTCTTGTTTTCAGGGACCGTGGTCTTGATGGTACTGAGCAGCACCTGGTCAGAGCTTTGCTGAATCCAGAGTCGGACAGCATACTCCTTGGCCTTTTTAGCTATCAGTGAGGTGTCTCCTGAGCCCAGAGGAGAATTCGAGCAGAGGAGTCCTTTCCTGCCGCCATCACTCAAGATAAGCAGAGTTGGCCAGCTGAGCTCAACATTATGTCCCCTTTTCTTGAAATATCTTTATAAAAAGACCTTTTAGAGGGGAAATTTACTTTGTCTTAATATCAGGAACTGAGAACATCTCCAATACTAGTCCCTAAGACAAACTATTGAAGTCATGATGACAAATACCAACAGAGCTTGAACAAAACAAAACCAGTATTACCTCATTTTACTACTACACAACTGACACACATAGGATATTTGTAATAATATATGTCACTACAATATTCATATTGATAAATTCTGTACATAACTTGTAATTTAAATTGATTGTGATTCCTGGTTCCCTTGTAGTTGAATCAGGACACATATTCATTCATGCCAGTAATGAATACATATTGTTATTTGAAAAGTTATCAGTGACTCTTTTAAGATATCCTTGTAGAGTGTTATATGTATGTGAGTGTCACAGTGTTGTCAAGTGTAGTGGATTAAATTAAATTGTTTATCTGTCTGTTGTTGTGACTTACACTTCATCATACACATACCCTAGACACATAACGTAGTCATCACACTATTGCAGAATAATTCTGACTGAGATATATAGATATGTGGTAGCAAGTAAGGTTATCTATAATACACTTATGTGCACCGTTAACTGATTTGACACGTAAAGGACATCCAGATCGCATTACATGGACACCACAATGTGAAATGGCTTACCAAGAATTGAAGGAAAAGCTCACAAGTAAACCTATTTTGAAATTACCTGACTTAAGTCAAGAATTCATAGTAAGGACGGATGCCAGTAATATTGGGTTAGGTGCAACTCTACTACAGAAATCAGATGCATTGGATGGGGAATTAAGCCCAGTGGCATATGCTAGCAGAAAGTTGAATAAAGCTGAAATCAACTACTCAACTAGCGAAAAAGAATGTCTTGCAGTAATATGGGCAATAAAGAAATTCAATATTTATCTGTATGGGAAGGCATTTAAGTTGCAAACGGATCACAAACCTTTATCTTTTCTAGCACAGGCTAGGCATGAGAACTCTAGGTTACTCCGATGGTCCTTGCTTTTGGCTCCCTATAATTTTAGCATTGAGTATATATCTGGAAAAACAAATTTGGGAGCGGATTTTTTAAGCCGCCATCCGTGTGATGAGAATCACCGTAAACCCCAGAAATAATAATAAATTTCTCTATGTGTATATAGAATAAAGGACTGACATATAATGTCTGTTTTTAAGAGGGGAGATGTCGTGAATTATTCTAATCCCCATATATAAATTAAAACGTACATGCAAAGCCTAACAAATAAATTTAATAAAAGGAAAGAAGAATGGTAAAGAACAGTGCTGTCACAATGACTGTACTCGAAATCCCCCTTGTTTTCTACTTCGTCTGCAAATTGTAACGCTTTCACGTTGATAGTAAAAGCCTACTGTATTATTACCCGCTTTCTTCAATGAAACGTGTACTGTATTTCTTGGAAAAACCTTGAGATACGCAAGCTGATCAATGACCTAAATTTAATATTTCATTCATTCCATTTTATACACGGCGTAACTAAAAGACAGATGGACTAAAGGATAGAGAGAAGGGAGAGGCAGAAAGCAGGGACACCTGCAACACTAAACACGCGTCGCGCGATACACAATTGCTGCCATCACGCGTGTAAGGCCACATGCACTAACTTTATTTCAAATCGACAGTGATAAAATTCATTACCCATACCAGAGTTAGGTTTTAAAATCCTGAAAAACGCTTATTGGGAATTATGACATTATACCGGTTTACGTTTGAAAACATGACAGTACCCAGACACCACATGGGGATTGAAGTGAACAGGAGGTGGTAGAAAATGCACATTTTTAACGCAGCCACCTAGCTCCCTTAAATTCGTATATTTGGGTTCCTTAGGGTTTGCTGACAAAGAATATGTAAAACGTTACGCAAATAGTCTAGGAATTACCAAGTTATGGCCAAAATAAAATAGTGGGGGGTGCCTGACAGCATGAAATCATTTCTGCTCATAAAATTTTTTTTATAACGTGTTTGAAGAAACATTACGTTACGGAAATAGCCTACCATGTTAACTCCTATTTGATTGGAGCGCAACAAATGAAAGACTAAACACGATTGGTCGGACTATAAATACTATCTTGTGTTGTCAGGGGAAACGTGAGAAAGGGGTACTTTTTTGAAAAGATGTGTAGACGTTGTGTGATTGGGTAGAGCTGCGAATATACTCAATTCAGAGCGTCTGTTCATTGCCACATCTTGTAATAAACCTACTAAGAAGCAGTGCGTTGAGCACCAGTGTATATTTTTTATAAAATAAAGCCTGGGACATCGGCAGATCGGAGTTGTGCTATATTCATTGCCAGTCAACGAAACTGTTTATTATTATTTCCATGAATTGTGGTAAGCTTGAAATATTCAATATCTTTTAATGAAAATTGAATGTAAATTGATAATTTATGTCTGTATATATGTGTGGTTCAGTAGCGAACATGATGTAAAGCCTATAGTGCTCCAGCCTGAACAGAAGGTGTCGGAGGAAAGTAAAACTGCATGGAATGGCCAAACAGTACACTGACACCTAGATTATTAACTAGAAAGAAATAATGCTGGAATTGCAGAGGCGTAGTAACCATTAGGGAGGGAAATACTGGTATAAAGTATTTCAGATGAAGCTGACAGTTGGCCTAACGCTCTGAACTCAATGTTTGTGATGTATTGTGCTCAGTGTAGAAATGGAGTATAAATTAGTTCTGACGTAGAAGGTACAACCTTCTTGTTTCAGGGACCGTGGTCTTAAAGTTATTGAGCAGCACCTGGTCAGAGCTTTGCTGAAGCCAGAGGTGGACAGCATACTCCTTGGTCCATATAGCAACCAGTGGGGTGGCTCCAGAACTCATTTAAGTAATCGAGCAGAGGAGTCTTTTACTGCAGTCATCACGCAAGATAAGAGAGTGTGGCCATGGAGCTCAACATTATGTACCCCCATCTTAAAATGACATTATAAACTAAAATTAAGAGGGGAATTTAATTGTTTTAATACCAGGAACTGAGAACATCTCCAATACTAGTTCCAATAGAAACAAACTATTGAAGTCATGATGACAAATACCAACAGAGCTTGAACAAAACAAAACCAGTATTACCTCATATTACCACTACACAACTGACACACATAGGATACCATTAATAATATATGTCACTATAATAATCATATTAATAAATTCTGTACATATAACTTGTAATTAAAATTGATTGTGATTCCTGGTTCCCTTTGTATTTGAATCAGGACACATATACATTCATGACAGCACTGAATACATATTGTTATTTGAAAAGTTATCAGTGACTCCTTTAAGATATCCTCTTAGAGTGTTATATGTATGTGAGTGTCACAGTGTTGTCAAGTGTGGTGGAATAAATTAAATTGTTTATCTGTCTGTTGTTGTTATGACTTACACTTCATCATACACATACCCTAGACATATAACGTAGTCATCACACTATTCCAGAATAATTCTGACTGAGGTATACATATGTGGCAGTAAGTAAGGTTATCTATAATACACTACTCTTATTAGATATAGATACCTTCACAGCTGATCTCAGTCAGTACAATAAGTCCCCTATAAATATTTCTAACATCCCACTTTACCACACTGGCCACAAAGTATTAACATGTGTTTGCATGGGTGCTTTCTGTAGCTATTTGTCTTACATCATGAAGATGCTGGCCCTCATGCCCAACCTCACATTTATGGCTTTGTACGACATGCGTGAGCGAGTAGTAATCATGTTCTTTCTCTACCTCATAAGAAACGTCATGGGAACTCCGCGAGGCTAGAGCCAAGTTATAGTACTCATCAATAGTTTCATTAATTCAGATCTGATTTCGATCAAAATGTCAAAGTTCAAAATACGAAAATTTTATCATAGTCGTCTCAGTCATCATCTTTTTCTGTTGCACTTCTTGTGGAGCAAGGGGTCACCACTGTTGCTGGAAGCCTTCATGAAGGAGTTATATTCTCTTGTGGAGCACGGGGTCACCACTGTTGCTGGAAGCCTTCATGAAGGAGTTATATGCTCTTGCAGTGGTAGTTCCTTTGACAATTTATTTTACATAATGCGATTGCCAGCCCCACGCTAAACGTCGTATTATTCGCGTTGTACAATATGCCTGAGGGCGCCGTAGTCCTATCATCCCTTTGTCTATTTAGAGACACTCCCCCCCCTCCCCCCCCCCGCCCCCCCCCCCCCCCCCCCCGCCAGAGCTGCCCGAAAATGTATCAAAATTGGACCAGTACTTCTTTGTTTACTTCTGGCGGCAGACAGACGGATCGACTCAGCGACATTAATCACGCGTCTTGCAGTTCTGAACTGCAAACGTACTGAAAAAAAATGGCGTTATGTTCACCACCATCCAAGTCTGCTTCCAAGATCGTATATCTCCTTAGTACGTACATCAATAAATTATTGGCAGTTATCCTGACGCGAAACTGTGTTGCACTAAACAACCTTTTCTAGAACAGATCCATGTCCTGGAAGTTGAAAGGCCGGAGCACTTTCGTCTGGCAGGGGTCAAAATAAGGGAGATAAGTGATGGACATTGGTACATGGCGCTTGTGAGGCAACACGGATGAATTTTTGTAACTACGTATTACTTGATTTTTAAAAAAGTACGTCTTCCGCGTTTTCCCTCCCCATTCTCTGTCTCCTCTTTTATTCTTGTCACTCTCAGTAACTGCATAACTTCCTCTAGGTCCCTATAAGACTTATCCGAGCCTCTTCTAGGTCCCTCTAAGAGTTATCCGAGCCTCCTCAAGGTCCCTCTAAGAATTATCCGAGCCTCTTCTAGGTCCCTCTAAGAATTATTCAAGCCATATTTGTTTTATTCCTCCTCTATTCTTATTTTGTTCCTTTCCTTATCGCCCGTACTTTTTATGTTTTCATCCGTTACTTATTTCGTTTTCTCTTAACTCTAGTACAGGGGTCGGCAACCCAGGAGCTTTTGAAATCAACTTTAGTAACACTGAGCCCTCTAAAGATTTACGATAGGCCTCTATATATATATATATATATATATATATATATATATATATATATATATATATATATATATATATATATATATATGTAAATAGTGTGTGTGTATGTGTGTGTGTAATTTTAAGCAGGGCAGGAGGAATGGAAGGATAAACCTTACAAAGAAAAGATCGTCTTCCTATCTCATGCATATCACGAATATACTTTAGTAGTCAGCTCGAGTTTTCATTGGGAATGCGGAAAAGGTACGTTTGACACGGGGACACCGCGATTCTAAATGCCGACAGGAAAGGTCTTGGCCGAAATTTCCCTAGTTTAAAAAGTCTTTTTTTGCCTAAAGATCTACCAAATCATCTACTGAGATCTACCGGTAGATCGAGATCGACTAGTTACTGGCCCCTGCTTTAACACCTCTCTCCTCCTAAACGTAATACTGTTATTGGTGTGCACACAAAAAGTCAAAAGCGAAAATGAAATAAAGCTCCTCCCGCGTAATCAGGGATAATCTTTATCGTCCATATCTTCTTCTCTGTCTCTTATTCTCTTAGAATAAAATTTAGTCTTCATATGCTGTCTCCTTCACCCAGACACTCGAAGAAAAAGTGTATTACACACACACACACGCACACTCACGCACGCGCGCGCGCACACACACATATGTCTCAAGTATAATTATCATCATCATCACTATGTTTCACATCCCCAAGGAGACCAGGCCTTCAACAGACACATGCCAGGTCCTCCTGTCACGTGCCATCAGCTCAAGGTCTGTCCACGTTGTCCTCATCATTGTTATTTCTGTCTCCCGTGTCTTTTTAGTTGTCCCTCTCTCGCTTTGACCACCGGGGATCCCAGAAGAAGGATTCTGTAATGCTAATCGACAGGTTTTCTCAAATAAGATGGATAGAACACACACTGAGGAAAGCTATTGTTTCAATACAAGACAGTGATACAAGCATACTCTCTCCATGCATCCTAAAGTGTGTCTTATTCCTTCTTCCCCTACTCTCTCCCTGAATCCTAATATTGTTCTTATCCCCGCTTAGCCTACTCTTTTCCTGCCACCTAAAATTTTTCTTATTCCCCTTCATCCATTCGCTTCCTGCCTTTTGAATTGTTCTCCCCCTTACTCGACTCTGGCCATGAACTCTAAAATTGTTCTGAATTTCCCTTTCCCTAATCTGTCCATGCATCCTGAAGTGGTTATTATTCCCTTTTCCCACTCTTTCCATACTCCCTCAAACTATTTTTATTCCCTCTTCTCATGCTTTGTCCATCCATCCTAGAATTGTGCTGATTCCACTTCCTCTAATCTCTGCATGCATTCTAATATTGTTCTTGTTCTCCAGCTCTATCCATTCATCTCTAAAACAGTTCTTGTTCTCTTACTCTCTCTATTCACCTCTAAAATAGTTGATTTTCCCCTACTCTCTTTATTCATCTCTAAAATAGATCTCTGTCCATTCAGCTCTAAAATTGTTCTTGTTCCCCTACTCTCTCCATTCACCTCTAAAATAGTTGATTTCCCCCCTACTCTCTCTATTCATCTCTAAAATAGATCGCTGTCCATTCAGCTCTAAAATTGTTCTTGTTCCCATACTCTCTATACACCTCTAAAAATGTTCTTTTCCCCCTCTTCCCCTAATACGTCAACACATGCACACTTAACCAGGCTTACACCACATTAGGACTTAAGTGTCTGCATGTTCCACTTATTAACTTTCCCTGTAACTGCTTGCCCTTCATTGTCACATCACGCACAGACAGCTTAGATGCTGCCATTAATTTCAGATTACAGGTCAGCCTGATAAAATTTGTGCGATCGTTATCGCCTACGCCGCTAGCTAAAAACAGTCATAAGAGCAACAAAACAAAAACATCAGCAATTCAGAGCATGAAAAAACAACACACACACACACACACTGACACACACACACACACTGACACACACACACACTGACACACACACACACACACACAAACAACTAGGCCGTAATCATTTGCCTTCATAAATAAAAAAGTGTAAAATTCACACGGTACCGGTACCCAGTTTGAATTGACAAGGCAGACACGAGGAGCTAAAAGATTTTGAAGATGATAATGAAGAAGAAGATGATGCTGATGATGATGATGATGATGACGATAAAGGTGATGATGATAATGAAGATGATGATGAAGATGATGATGACGACGACGATGACGACGACGATGATGATGATGTTGATGATGATTGTTAAGTCCTTTTTACGCGTGGGAGTTAAGTGTGTGAGACTTTCACATGCCAGTCTATTTTCGATAGACACACATGTGAGCGCATCTGATATAGATGCCCTTTGTTTAAATAGTTATGCGTACTTTTCTGCATCATCTTTGAATGCAGAAGACGCACCTTTATTGCGTCGATTTGTTGCTATATAAATCATACCCTAGAGCAGAGGTTTTCAAACTTTTATGGTCCGCGGCTCCCTTGACCTGTGCATAAATCACCGCGGCTCCTCTCTATACTATATATTATATATAAGCAATTGTACCCAAAAAGATATTAATGACTTCTGAATGTGCATATTTTACATCTGATACCAATTGTGGGGGGTAAATAAGTTAAGTTTCGGACACAAAATAAATAAAACTATATTTATTTTGTAAATGACAAACTAAATTAATTTAATCAACTTACAGTTTTATGACACCTTTCAACACTTTTCCCAAGCCACAGCGACGCCCTTAGCCGAGGGCCGCGACGCCCCTGGGAGCCGCGACGCACAGTTTGAAAACCTCTGCCCTAGAGGCTTGATAATATTTCGGTCGTCTGTGATAGACGCATTTTTTGGGGTTCTTTCTCCGATATTATGAGAACACCCATGCTTACGAATATATTGAAATACTCAAGAGTTTTGTTCCTGCGGGATTGTTCCAGGAATTCGTTACCTCTATAATTATTGCCAGTTAACGACACTTTTAAAGGTCTCATGCCTCTGAGATTGATGGCCCTGTTTGCTATGGCAGAACTTCCATTGAATCCGTTATGATCAATGGCTAGTGTGTCCCTCTGGCATCAGGAGCGATGATGTTCCAGATTATTATATATAATATGTAAAGAATATAAACATGGTTAATTTGTAACGACCATGTATTTTGTCAAGCCGTTGACCTTCAGGTCATAACGACCGGTGATGTCAATCAAACGGCCGTATTTATACTTTCTGCTCGATGTATGAAGCTTACCAGATGTAACTACGTTTTGAACCATTCGTCTACCTATGATGTCGTTGTTCCTGTCTTCATATAATAAAACGTTGCCGATGTACTTTCAAATGGGTCCGATCTACTTGACTTGGCAGTCGTTGCTGTTACGTTTTGACATTGTCTTCATTGGCCATCCATACGGCCCACGTTAGTTATTCGCGTTATATGAAAATCAATCGGCCATAGACTATAAGCCTGATAATACCACATACTCAAATCACGAGTTAACAATGATAATTATGATGATTATAACAATGATAGTGATAATGATAATAAACGGTGTTCTCTTCGCCCCCCCCCCCCCCCCCCCCCCCCCCCCCAACCCCCCCCCCCCCCCCCCCCCCCCCCCCCCCCTCCTCCCTTCAAAAAAAAAGACAAATCAATATTAAAAAAAAAAAAACGCAATAAATGGAACTATGAGATGTAAGAAAATAAGTTTAACTGAAATACCGTAAGCTGTTTTATATATTTAATTTCTTGCTTTGAAACCGACTTATTTTATTTTCTTGCTGCTACGCCTGTCGAAGACAGTTTGTGTCGACACGTTGACGGCTCTGTTATTGCTCCTTAGATAAAACTTCATTACAAAAATGAGTGCCCAGCTATATTTCACGATCGTGTAAGCGCGATAAAGGTTTTCATGGTTTAAATCCACTTCCTAGACCCAACAAAAGTGGATGTGGAAGGGGGTGGGGAAGGGGGGGGGGAGACGGTTGGGAGCCAGGCTGGCGGTGTCATCACGTTGGCGTTTTAACTACAGACATAAATGTGGAAGATAATGAAAATCGTCAATCACAAAGACAGTTTTAACTGACTGACTGTAGGCCCGCACGATTTATAGGGGGCAATTAAAATAAGAAAGATTCCCCGAGGGGCCCATCTTTGTGCGGGTGGGAGGGGTGATTCTATTCATACAGACAGACAGACACACACAGACACACACACACACACACACACACACACTGTAAATGTAATACAGCATATCGATGATTCCCAACACGATGCGATGACAGGGGTTCCACGAGACCTCTTGAATAAATAAATTCAAATTGGAAATAATGGAGAGTCTTTGTCAAGTGATTATCAGTATCGGATTGATTCCCAAGCGTTCCATAACTCATGATATGGTTGCTTATTTGGTGTGTAAGGTTACTGGCAAAATGCTGAGAACAGACTTATGCCGACAGGAGGGACACTTTAAAAAAATGTCCGATTTATATAGGTCAAGTTAAACCAATTCATTTTGCTGCCTACAGATTAATCAGCCGAATTATTCACTTTTTTATATCTATTCTAATTCCCATTTTTTATTTTCAAAAAGATAACAAGTTTTCGTAGACGCGTTCAAGCAGTTCAGTGGATCTCAGTGATAGTAATTTATTACTTCAAGTAATTATTAATTACCCTCAAGGTAAGGCGCATAAGCTTTCAATGACTTCAAGAGAGACATAAGCATCTGAAAACTCTCTTTACGAGAAGGCGGCAGAGTTTGGATCCGGGCGAAGGCCAGGATCAAATCAACATGTGAAAAAACAAGAAATTACCGATTTTCATAAAAGAATGTTTGCGTAGAATACAACGATTGTGGTGGTATGACAAGATCACTAATGTAGAACTGATGACAAGATCACTAATGTAGAACTAACTGATGACAAGATCACTAACGTAGAACTGATGACAAGATGACTAATGTAGAACTGATGACAAGATCACTAATGTAGAACTGATGACAAGATGACTAATGTAGAACTGATGACAAGATCACTAATGTAGAACTGATGACAAGATGACTAATGTAGAACTGATGACAAGATCACTAATGTAGAACTGATGACAAGATGACTAATTGTAGCGAAATCTGTGAAATAATCGCTAAATTCGGTAAGATTTTACTCCTATGATAATAAATAAACCCGCCCGTGTGTGTTTGCCTATTGTCGTCTTCTACGCCAGTAGAGCGCTGAATTTTGTGCAGCGGTAATGCTTAGAAAATGATCCCGCCGTCAAATCTTACACGCTTTCCTAGTTTCGTCCTTGAGACTTACAATTAACATTATGCCAGAACTGCGACACCAAACTGCCGTTCTGAATTAACGTAATATTTTAACTTTAACGCCAGTAATAGTAGCAATCCGGACAATTTCCAGAAGTGTAGAACGAAACTGCAGCAAGAATTAACGCAAATATTAAAGCCGCCTTGCAAAACCCCTCTTCGCTCGACACGCGTTCCATGCATATATCCACGCTGTGGGACACGCAAGAATATATAAACACACAGACAGCTCTCAATTCCTGCCTAGTAGTGTATTTCTGACGTAACCCAAACAAGTTGGTTTATTTTGAATAAAAATGATAGAGAAAAGGGGGGGGGGGAGATGGCCGACTTATGGGAAAGTATATAATTGACGATTAACAGTGACGAATATGAAAATCCAAACGACAATGAATATAGCCATACAAATCATATATAAGGATAGCTTAGAGTCTCCTGAGCAATAATATGTTTTAAAATACATAGTAGTCCAATTATTAACCAAGATATTGAAATAATACTATATATCTACGAACGGTAAGACGGACGGACTGTTGTTTTTGCTCATTCTATCCATAACGTTATTTGGGGACGCAAGTTTAAAAAGAGGCATTAGAGTGATTCAAATCCGATTGGTTAGTATAGGAGTATAGGAAGGAGGATATTGGTTGGCCAAAAAGCTAAATATATTTTGCAGACTCACTCCTAGTATGTTTGGAGTTTTTTTTTTTTTTAATTTGAATTGAATAGCTAGACCTCGCTGTGATTGGGCCAGTCTAGTGATATTGGCAAAAAGCTTCCAAGGCTTGTTGCCATTTGATACAAAATTGTTAGTATGCAAGCTGCTTTGAGAACAGCAGTGCTAAGAGTGAAATAAAAAATCTTGGCAGTCTGGACAAGGGCAAAGCTGAACTTATATATTAATGCTAATGCCAGTCAACGTATGTTTGTGATATTTTCATTGAATTGGGGTAAGAACGAATTTATTAACCTTGTTATTAAGAAAAAATTTGGTGTATGAGATACTGCTTTATTGGGAAGGTTTTACGACTAAGTACATAGGTCCCCTAGCAGACTTATGCAGGGCCTGTGGTGTTGCTCACACGCAGTAGAACTGACATGAGTTGTATGAATAAAAATGATTTCCACAGTTACCAGTGGGAAGGCTAACCCACATTATCCTATGGGAGAGAATAATTGTTGAAGTGCCAGAGGCGTTGTAGCCATTAGGGAGAAGAATAGGAGCACTGGTATGAGTTGTTATCTCAGATGAAAATGGTTGAAATGGGTTGGTCAGAGGGATCTGACCCTTTTCTTTTTATTGAATTATACCATGTATTACTTGTGGAATGATATTGTAGATATGTTATAAAGAATCATAACCTTGTTTCAGGGTTTTTGTTCTGGTACTAAGTGTCGTGAGAAATTCTAATCCACATCTGTAAATTAAAAAGTAAATGTAAAGCCTAACGAATTAATTCAATAAAAGGAAAGAAGAATGGTAAAAGAACAATGCAGTCACAATAGCGTACGCCTGTGTTATAGAACGTCATACTAGCTAAACAAGAAAACCCCCTTTTATGCTTCGTCTGCATAATTGTAACGCTTTCACGTTTGCTAGTAAAGCCTACTGCATAAAATACACGCGTTTCTAAAAATAAAACTGGTACTATATTTCTTATACGACCTTGATAGAGACACTGCGTAATGACCTAGATTTAATATTACATTAATGTCATTATGCACTACGGAAACTAAAAGACAGACGGGCTTAGAAGAGAGAGAGAGAGATGTACGGAGGAACGCATGCAATACTACCACGTCGTCTCGCGATATAAAATTAATGCCACCCCACGCGAAAGGCATGCAGGCTTGAGTTTTTTCAAATAAACAGTAATAAAAAACACTACCAATACGAGGTGGGGTTTTAAAAAAACATGTTTAATGCTTATTAGGAAACATGACACAATACTGTTTTATGTCTGAAATCCTGACATTAGCCTGACAGTACAGAAGACATCCCATCGTATAGAAGTGAACGGGTGGTAGAAGAAAATACATATTTCGAACGCAGCCACTTGGCTCCATTAAACTTATATATTTGGGTGCCTTAGGACTTGCTGACAAAGAATATGTTAGGTGTTAAGCAAACAGTCTAATAATTAACAAATTATAGCCAAAATACTATAGTGGTGTTGTATGACAACACAGGATCATATTTGCTCATAATGGCGCGTTTGGACACTGCTTTAAGGGAAATGAGGCCACCACGTTAGATCCGATTTGATTGGCTAGAATAATATGTAAGGCGAAACATGATTAGTAGACTGCAAATACTATTTTTGGTTGTTAATGGAAACGATAGGAAGGGTACATTTTTTCAAATGCTTTTGTAAACATGGTCTCATTGGCTAGACCATTTAATATAGTCAATTAGAAGCGTCTGTTCAGTGCCACTTTTTGAAAATAAATTTTGTAGAAGCAAGTGCGTTGAGAACCAGCTTATATTTTTCTAATAAAAGCCTGGGACAGAGGCAGATCGGAATTGTGCCATAACTCATCGCCAGTCAACGTACTTGTTTAATATTTCCTTGAATTGTGGTAAGCTAGACATATTTGATCTCTTTTAGATGAAAATTGAATGTGAATTGATAATTTATGTCTGTATGTGTGTGGTTCAGTAACAAACATGAGGCAAAGCCTAGATATTGCTCCACCATGAAAAAAAAACTTGTCGGAGAGGAGTATAACTGCATAGGCATATAGGGGATTGCCAAATAGTACTATGACACCTATCTTATTGAATAGAAGGAAATAATGCTGGAATTGCAGAGGCGTTGTAACCATTAGGGAGAGGAATACTGGTGTATATTGTTACATGAGAAGCTAACAGTTGGCTTACAGCGCTGAACTCGGTGTTTGTTATGTATTGTGCTTCAGTGTGGAAATAGATTATAAATTAGTTCTGAAGTAGGAGGTACAACCTTCTTGTTTCAGGGACCGTGGTACTGAAGTAATAGAGCAGCACCTGGTCTGAGTTTTGCTGAATCCAGAGGCTGGTAACATACTCATTGGTCAAGATATCGACCAGTGTTGTTTCTCAAGAACACGGTGAAGCAAGCGAGCAGAGGAGACAGTTTTCCTGCCGCCCACACAGAAGTTAAGATTTCGTTGGCCAGAGCAGCTCAATCTTGTGTATACCCCCCCCCCCCCTCCCCTCTAAAATTGACTGTACATTAACTCAAGAGGGACAGTTATTTGTTTTCAAATAAAAGAAACTGTGAACCTTTCAAATATTATTTCCACCAGTAACAAACACATGAAGTCATGATGACAAACAACAACCTAGCTTGAAAAGCCAGTATTACCTCATAGTACTACATCACTACTTACACACATATTGTAATAATATTATATGTCAATACAAAGATCCTATCTATAAATTGTGTACATACAACTTGTGATTACATTTGATTGTGATTCCTGGTTCACTTTGTAGTTGAATCAGGATATCTATTATTGAAAGGAATTAATACATATTTTAAAAGTTAACACTTGACTTATTAAGATAGTCTTATAGAGTGTTCTATGTATGTGAGTGTCACAGTGTTGTAAAGTATTGTGGATTAAATTAAATTGTTTATCTGTCTGTTGGTTGTTGTGAACATACACTTCATCATTATCATAACCCTAGAAATTCAACGTAGTCATCACAATATTCCAGAATAAGTCTGACTGAGGTCTAAATGTGGTAGCAAAGTAAGGTCATCTGTAACACACCACACTTATTAGATAAAGATACCTTCACAGCTGATCTCAGTCAGTACACTGAGTCCCCTATAAATATTTATATCATCCCACTTTACCACACTAAGCTAGTGCCAGAACCCTGGTGTATTTCTCTTCGTGAGAGAAATTGAAAATTTTGCTGGTACACGCTGTCTACCACACTACATCAGGGACTGTGTCAGATTGGTCATTCGGTTGAAATTTTTGCTGGTACACGCTGTCTACCACAAATCAACCCATGAAATATAGAAGATTGTCAGCATCGTAACTACTACCAACAGAAAGATAAGTGCCATTGTGTCGGCACAAAGAGTTGATCCACTTGTATTAAAACATACTAACTAAAATATTTGACTGTTGAATAAACATTCCACAAGATATAGACAAAAGAGAGGGTATGATGAAAATACCCCAACCCACCATTAATTACCAGTGTTAACTTAGTCTATAGTAACCTTAACTATAATTAGATTGTAATATTGCATTATATGGACAGAAGATCCATTGTGGTATTTAATTTTATGTAAATAAAACCATAAATTTCATTTTGTTGTTGGTCCTGACTCGACAATTCTGAATCAGGGCAAATAAAATTGTAATATAACCTATTACCTAATATTCAGCCACAGACTTCTATAAGATATATGCTAGAATGTTAGTCTGTTTGTGGTTGGTGTATTGACCCAGTCCTATTTATGTGATAGAATTAAAGTGTATTTGTATTTATTTGACTTACACTGTATTATATCTTCATTACCCTAGACACTTAGACGTAGTCACATCAATAATAAGTAAAAATATAGCGCCAATTGAGATCATAGGGTGGTAGCAGATAGGTACCCTGAAAATACTTAACCATCAACTACTAAACTCAGGGGCCTACACAGCTGACCTCACTTGGTAGACAAATAATATTAAATAATAACATCTATAACACCAAATCCACCACATATATTGGTAGGCTTGTCCGGGATTTGAACTTCTCCTAGTACCATTTATATTGGGTAGCTCGCTCCCGGGATTTTAAACTTCTACTAATACATAGATAGGAATCTCATATATAAAATTAAACGTCAGTGCTTATAGTTGTTGTTTAGTCAGAGTTGATAAGTTACCTTAGTATATTGTTAACGTTGCTTGATATAATATGGCTGACTTGGCAAAGTTCAGATCTGCTGCTGTGCAGACTGCCAGAGAGATGGGTATGGATGGGCCAGAACTGGTCCAGTATGTAACCTCAGAGTGTGACAAATTTATTGATAGGGAGGATAGGAAACTAGCTGCAGAAAGGAAATTAGAGTTAGATAGAGTAGCTGAAGAAAGGAGAATGCAATTAGAATCTGAGAAAGAAATCAAAAGGTTGCAAATTGAGGCTGAGAAGGAGGCTAGGGCCTTAGAGGCTGATAGAGAGGCTGAGATTAAACGGCTCCAATTTGAAGAAAAGAAAATGGAGGCTGAGGCTAAGAGATTAGAGGCTGAAGAAAAACCACTGCAAAGGGAAGCAGAAGATAAAAGATTAGAAAGGGAAGCAGAAGATAAAAGATTAGAAAGGGAAGCAGAAGATAAAAGATTACAGAGGTAGCATGAGTTGCGACTAAGGGAGTTAGAGTTGCAAGGCCATGCTCCTGAAAATGGTCACAGCCCCTCTACCTCTGATGCTACTGCTAGTCAGGGGGCCTCCAACTCAGCCATGGGGTTCCATTTAGATTATTTTGTTGAAAGAGATGATGATATTGAATCATATTTAAGCAGGTATGAGGTATTAGCTACAACATATGGGCTAGAAAAAGAAAGATGGAGTCTGAAGTTATCCCAAGGTCTTAGGGGAACAGATTATGAAGTTTTTTCAAAAATGAGCAGGGATGACCAAGACAATTATGACATGTTGAAGCAGGCTCTTTTGTTAAGATACGAGAAGAATGGTGAATTTTATCGTAAGAAGTTTAGAAATGCCAAGCTTTTTCTAGGGAGACATACCACCAATTCTCTGCCAGATTGGAAACCTATCTGGAGAAATGGACTGCTCTGGGGAAGACCCAAGATCTGAAAGAGATGATCATGATAGAGCAATTAAGAAAGTCCATGGCTCCTGACCTGAGAAAGTTTCTCATGGAACAAGGTGCAGAGAAGTTGGGCGAGGTACTTAATGTCGCTGAGAGGTATCAGGCGGCCCAGGCAGAGGTAGCTGGCGCTAGAAAGAAACCTATAGAACAAAATAAGGCCCCTCATAACCAAAATAAGTTTGACCATAGCGATCAGAGTAACAAAGGTAAACCAAACTTTGATAGGCCAAGAGTCGATTATCGTGAAAAAACCCCACAGTTCAGTGACCGAAAATATGATGAAAGAAAACCTTTCAATCAAGGAAAGATATGGTGTAAGTGGTGTAAGAGGGACACTCATAACACCAATGTTTGTAAAAGGAAACCTTCTAACTTCGTTGCTATGAAAACGGGGAACAAGGGATTAAAGGACAAGCCCGCTGGACAGCAGGAACCTTATCACCCCCCAGTTTGTGAGGATGTTGTATGTAATGGTGTCACCATTAGGTGCCTGTATGATACAGGTTTAGATTTTGATTCAGTCGTGAGTTCTCACCTAGTGAACCCAGATCAGTATACTACAGGAACAGTGGAGATACAAGGGGCGACTAAGGATGTAGCATCCATGACACTTCCCATCGCAAGGATAACTGTGAAAACTCGCTATGTGGAAGGAGTAATCAAAGCAGCAGTGATTAACGAACCCATCTACCCTCTGATATTGGGGTGTCGTTATGTCTTCTTGGGGAATCCCAAGAGACCTGTGATTATGGCTACAGTGCAGACCAGGTCACAGTCGAAGAAGGAAGAAGATGAACCTATAAATACTCATCCAGAGGAGATGAGGAAGGCACAGGCTGAAGATAGATCCCTCAAGCCATGTTTTAAAAAGTTGCCAAAATGTCACACACCTCCACGCAAAGGAGAATTTTATATGAAGAATAAACTCTTATATAGGAAGACCGGAACTCGTTCAAATGGTCACGGACAACGGGTACTTCCCAAGATGTTTAGGGCAGACGTAATAAGGAGTTTACATGTTGGAAAAGATGGGGACCACGAGAAAGTAGGTACCATCTGCCAAAAGGTTTCTCAAAAATATTATTGGCCAGATGTAAAGATAGTTATTGAGAATTTTGTAGAGGCCTGCGGCATATTTCATGAGGGAACACCCACAATTGGGGAAAATAATAAGCAGGACCTAGAAACGCCACGGGGCAAACTTAGGCCTAAAAATAAGGATAAAAATAATTATGATAAAGTAGATACAATGGAATGGGAACCCCTTTTTCACACACAGTCTTCAATTGAATGTATTAGAATGGTCACTATGCGGCGAGTACAACGAGTGATTTTACCCCAGAATAAGCCGACAATCCCTCGGTCGGAATTATGTGAACTGGAGGAAGATAAAAGAGAGAGAAGATCTCTCACAAGGAAATTAAAGTGGGGAGAAAAACCCCGGAAAAGAATTGGTAGTGGACGATTTGTGAGTGATGATAAAAGGAAGAAAAGTCACCACCACCACCCTTCCAATTATATGATAGTTGCCGGTGCCATGAAAAATATGTAGGCAACCCTGTTATTTGGGAGGCCAATAAAAGGTCCATTGGAAGCCTTGTTAAGGACGTGGACCGATGAGAAGGCAGAAGAGACTGTTACCTCATCATATCAATATGTATACGAACTGACCATTCGTTTAAAAACTAGTTGGAAACTGGCAAATGATAATTTGAGACAAGCCAGGAAGAAGCATGCTGCTTATTATAATAAGAAAGCGAAGGATAGGGAGCTTGCTGTAGGGGAGAAGGTGCTTCTTCTACTACCCGGCAGCAACAATAAACTTCAAATCGGATGGCAAGGTCCATATACAGTTTTGGAAAAGGTATCCAGAACAAATTATAAGATAGACAAGAAGGGAAAGGAAAAAGTCTATCATGTGAACCTTCTAAAGAAATATCTGGACAGGCAAATCCAGGAAGGAACACACTTAATGGCCTTGTCTATCGCAACCGAAATGAAAAATGACCCTCTCACCTCATTTGAATATCCACTAAAACCCAGTGGAACGTTTGCACATGTGAAGATCAGGAATCACCTGACAAAAGGACAGAGGGAGAAAATTCAAACGGTCCTGGAAAAACATACAGACGTGTTAACGGATAAGCCGGGGCACACAAATTTGTTGGAATATGATATGAAACTACTAGACCCAACACCCATCTGTATGAGGCCCTATTCTATTCCTTTCGCTAAGGAAAAAACTTTGAAAGAGAAGATAGATTATTTGTTACAAGAAGGGATTATTTCTCACAGTGAATCTCCTTATAGCTCTAGTGTGGTTTTGTTGCGGAAACCATCTGGGGAACATAGACTGTGCATAGATTACAAGAAACTGAATGCTGTCACAGAAGGTCAGGTGGATCCATTACCTGATACAAATCAACTTTTTGCCAGGTTGAACAGGGCAAAATATTTTTCTAAGGTGGATCTTAGCAAAGGCTATTATCAAATTCCAGTAAAGCCTGAGGTTCGACCTTATTTAGCCTTTGGCACCTCGGAAGGCCATTATGAGTTCAACATGTTGCCGTTTGGGATGAAAAATGCCCCGAGTGTGTTTTCTAGGATGATGCGAAAATTGTTGGATCCCCTGAAAAATCCATGCATCTCGAATTTCATGGATGATATCCTCATCGCTACTGAAACATTTGAGGAACACGTTAACTCTTTGTATATGCTGTTTGATATACTCAGAGAGGCTAACTTGACTGCTAGACCAACCAAATGTTGTATTGGATGTAAAGAGTTGGAATTCTTGGGACATACGTGATACCGACTGTTTCGTTGTTTGAAACCACTAATACAATTGTAATCGTTTGATACACTGGGTATCGTTTGCAGTTGGATGTATTTATGGTAAAGAAAGTGAGTGTGGTTTGGGACAGTCACTCACAGTAGCGTACACACCGAGTCATGGAATGGTGTAATGTCTGATGATTTTTAACCATGGTTTATTACAATTATAACATCACGTAGATCTAGACGAACACAGTTACATCGAAACATAGTATATAATTTCCACACTGCATCAATACCTAATACGGCCTGTCCACATCCTGGCCTTATAATCGCTTCATCACAGCTTCATAAATCTCCACACTACTCAATAAAGCCTGCTCACCCGGGAGCTATAATAATCTTCATATGGCCTACACAAATCCTCATTACACAACAAAGCCTGCTCACCCGGCAGCTATAATAATCTTCATATGGCCTACACAAATCCTCATTACACAATAAAGCCTGCTCACCCGGCAGCTATAATAATCTTCATATGGCCTACACAAATCTTCATTACACAATAAAGCCTGCTCACCCGGCAGCTATAATAATCTTCATATGGCCTAATAAATCTTCATTACACAATAAAGCCTGCTCACACGGCAGCTATAATAATCTTCATATGGCCTAAACACAATACTCCATTACTCAATAAAGCCTGCTCACCCGGCAGCTATAATAATCTTCATATGGCCTACACAAATCTTCATTACACAATAAAGCCTGCTCACACGGCAGCTATAATAATCTTCATATGGCCTAAACAAATCTTTACTGCAGTTTCTCAAATAGGCTGTACACACAGCGAAAATATATAAGTCGACATTTTCCTAAGCACTACGTAGGCATACACTATCCAAACACAGGGACTCGACCTACACGGTCCACGTCCAAAACTCAACTCCCAAATCACACACTAGTCCCGCCCAAAAACCCCGTCACGAGACTCGGCTGTTTTGAACACCGCTCTCAATAATACATGCGGACTAGCTGCGAGCTATTCACATGACTCAAAACAGTACAGAATAAATACATCTCAACATTTGAGATTAAACAGCGTTCACACGCTTATCTGTACTCTGTCACTCGAAAAATAGGAAAAGATAATTCTATCCTAAAGTCAAACGAGTATCCGCTTAATCAAGCGTTGCAACTCGAAATTTAATTTGTCCAAAACATTCTAAAGATTACTTCCCCTTCCATAAGATCCACTTGCAACAATACGGTACATCAGGGTAGCATGACCCCTCACCCCAAGAACCTGGAGAAATTGCAGAGAGCACCGAGGCCACAAACAAAAAAGGATGTGAGATCTTTTGTGTCGTTGTGTGGTTTTTACCAAAAGAACATTAAACATTTTAACTCCATATGTGCTCCTCTGACGGATTTAACTCATAAGGGACAACCTGATACAATTAATTGGTCAGCACAGTGTGAATTGGCATACCAGGTGTTAAAGGAAAAACTCACAAGCAGGCTGGTATTGAAATTGCCTGACTTGAATTAAGAATTTGTCGTGAGAAGTGACGCAAGCAATGTGGAATTAGGGGCTACTTTGTTGCAAAGGTCCTCTTCACAAGATGGGGAATTGAACCCATCGCTTATGCAAGCCGCAAGTTGAACAAAGCGGAAAAAAAACTATTCAACAAGTGAAAAGGAATGTTTAGCGTTAATCTGGGCTATAAAAAAATTCCAGATCTATCTGTATGGCAGAACCTTCGTGGTCCAAACAGACCATCAGCCGCTCGTATTTTTGTCACATGCAAAGCATGAAAATGCTAGATTATTAAGATGGTCGTTACTTTTACAGCCTTATTCATTTTCGATTGAATATATTCCCGGTTCTCAAAATGTGGGTGTCGACTTTTTGAGTAGACATCCTTATGATGAAAATCAGAAAAACGCATAGGACTTCATTTGCGCTAAGTTATCTCACAGATTATAACCTGCAATGAATGCATGTTTTAAGAGGGGAGGTGTGTAGCGAAATCTGTGAAATAATCGCTAAATTCGGTAAGATTTTACTCATATGATAATAAATAAACCCGCCCGTGTGTGTGTTTACCTATCGTCGTCTTCTACGCCAGTAGAGCGCTGAATTTTGTGCAGCGGTAATGCTTAGAAAATTATCCCGCCGTCAAATCTTACACGCTTTCCTAGTTTCGTCCTTGAGACTTAAATTAACATTGTGCCAGAACTGCGACACCAAACTGCCGTTCTGAATTAACGTAATATTTTAACTTTAACGCCAGTAATAGTAGCAATCCGGACAATTTCCAGAAGTGTAGAACGAAACTGCAGCAAGAATTAACGCAAATATTAAAGCCGCCTTGCAAAACCCCTCTTCGCTCGACACGCGTTCCATGCATATATCCACGCTGTTGGACACGCCAGAATGTATAAACACACAGACAGCTCTCAATTCCTGCCTAGTAGTGTATTTCTGGCGTAACCCAAACAAGTTGGTTTATTTTGAATAAAAATGATAGAGAAGGGGGTATGGGGGGGGGGGGGGGGGGGATGGCCGACTTATGGGAAAGTATATAATTGACGATTAACAGTGACGAATATGAAAATCCAAACGACAATGAATATAGCCATAAAAATCATATATAAGGATAGCTTAGAGTCTCCTGAGCAATAATATGTTTTAAAATACATAGTAGTCCAATTATTAACCAAGATATTGAAATAATACTATATATCTACGAACTGTTGTTTTTGCTCATTCTATCCATAACGTTATTTGGGGACGCAAGTTTAAAAAGAGGCATTAGAGTGATTCAAATCCGATTGGTTAGTATAGGAGTATAGGAAGGAGGATATTGGTTGGACAAAAAGCTAAATATATTTTGCAGACTCACTCCTAGTATGTTTGGAGTTGTTTTTTTTTTAATTTGAATTGAATAGCTAGACCTCGCTGTGATTGGGCCAGTCTAGTGATATTGGCAAAAAGCTTCCAAGGCTTGTTGCCATTTGATACAAAATTGTTAGTATGCAAGCTGCTTTGAGAACAGCAGTGCTAAGAGTGAAATAAAAAATCTTGGCAGTCTGGACAAGAGCAAAGCTGAACTTATATATTAATGCTAATGCCAGTCAACGTATGTTTGTGATATTTTCATTGAATTGTGGTAAGAACGAATTTATTAACCTTGTTATTAAGAAAAAATTTGGTGTATGAGATACTGCTTTATTGGGAAGGTTTTACGACTAAGTACATAGGTCCCCTAGCAGACTTATGCAGGGTCTGTGGTGTTGCTCACACGCAGTAGAACTGACATGAGTTGTATGAATAAAAATGATTTCCACAGTTACCAGTGGGAAGGCTAACCCACATTATCCTATGGGAGAGAATCATTGTTAAAGTGTCAGAGGCGTTGTAGCATTTAGGGAGAAGAATAGGAGCACTGGTATGAGTTGTTATCTCAGATGAAAATGGTTGAAATGGGTTGGTCAGTGGGATCTGACCCTTTTCTTTTTATTGAATTATACCATGTATTACTTGTGGAATGATATTGTAGATATGTTATAAAGAATCATAACCTTGTTTCAGGGTTTTGTTCTGGTACTAATCTAGTGCCAGAACCCTGGTGTATTTCTCTTCGAGAGAGAAATTGAAAATTTAGCTGGTACACGCTGTCTACCACACTACATCAGGGACTGTGTCAGATTGGTCATTCGGTTGAAATTTTTGCTCGTACACGCTGTCTACCACGAATCAACCCATGAAATATAGGAGATTGTCAGCATCGTAACTACTACCAACAGAAAGATAAGTGCCATTGTGTCGGCACAAAGATTTCATCCACTTGTATTAAAACATACTAACTAAAATATTTGACTGTTGAATAAACATTCCACAAGAGATAGAGAAAAGAGAGGGTATGATGAAAATACCCCAACCCACCATTAATTACCAGTGTTAACTTAGTCTATAGTAACCCTAACTATAATTAGATTGTACTATTGCATTATATGGACAGAAGATCCATTGTGGTATTTAATTTTAGGTAAATAAAACCATAAATTTCATTTTGTTGTTGGTCCTGACTCAGAAAATTCTGAATCAGGGCAAATAAAATTGTAATATAACCTATTACCTAATATTCAGCCACAGACTTCTATAAGATATATCCTAGAGTGTTAGTCTGTTTGTGGTGGGTGTATTGACCCAGTCCTATTTATGTGATAGATTTAAAGTGTATTTGTATTGATTTGACTTACACTGTATTATATCTTCATTACCCTAGACACTTAGACGTAGTCACATCAATAATAAGTAAAAATATAGCGCCAATTGAGATCATAGGGTGGTAGCAGATAAGTACCCTGAAAATACTTAACCATCAACTACTAAACTCAGGGGCCTACACAGCTGACCTCACTTGGTAGACAAATAATATTAAATAATAACATCTATAACACCAAATCCACCACACTAATGTAGAACTGATGACAAGATCACTAATGTAGAACTGATGACAAGATCACTAATGTAGAACTGATGACAAGAGCCAGTTAAGTGCCAGTGGAATATGAGATGAAGAGGCGCTGGAGATGGATAGGACACACATTATTAATAGGAAGTCTGTTGATAGCATCACAAGGTAGTCCATTTTCTAGAATCCCCATGATAAGTAAAGTAGGCGCAGACCGTAAAACACACGGAGAAGAGAACTGGTGCTCTTTTACACAGACATCCTTACATTCTCTTGGGCTATGACTTCCAGGCGTCATCAGCGTGTTGATGTTTTCTCTGCCTGCCCTGGGAATTAAACCCACTCCATCTTGACTGCAATTTTTAAATTGGCTATTTCCTCCTGATGTTACCCACTTTTAAGTAAAAAATTTTTGTTTTGAATTTCGTTGTTCATTGCGTTGTTCCACAGCCAGCAAATATACTGAGGTAAAGTAAATAAAAAAACTGGAAACTACATTTGTATCTGTGAAATAATGTTAAATTAGTTAAATACTTTGTGTTTTAACTACTGCTGCTCTCAATGAATTAAAAATCAATGCATACCAAAAGATTGCATCGGAAATTGTTTATTATATGGAAAACAAGGAGGGAATAATACTAACAATGGAAATTGTTTATTATATGGACGTCACTCGTGGAGAACAAGGAGGGAATAATATACTGTTCAAAAAAAAAGAAACGCATAGCTATCCGAGGGCGCGTTTTTATGAGTTTGTAAGTAAAATTTGGTGCTAGGGTATATAAAAACCAGCCTCAAATGTTCTTTACAGTGTCAAATGCACGTGTTGACCTGAATTGCGTTCGTTTTTGTAATCGTTACAACGCAGTGGTCAATAGTGTTTATGACGCAATTTTTTGACCACAGCTCATGTTGGGGTGAACACTATTCACTGACTACGCAACTGAAACCCTATAAAAGGATAACGCTACACACACACAAAATTCAGTTCATTTTCAAGCAGACATTTATGGCGTCTCTATCGATAAATTTAAGGAACATTGCTATTGGCCGACTGCATGCAGGCGAAAGTCAAAGTCAGGTTGCCAGGCATCTAAACGTGCATCAGAGTACCATCAGTCGACTTTGGCACCGGTTCCAAGCCAGTGGCTCAGTTGAAGACCGGCATCGCAGTGGACGACCCAGAGTGACAACAGCAGCGGAGGATCGCTTTATTCGGCTTCGTCACCTCAGAGACAGGTTTACAACAGCTTCCTCAACTGCCCAGTCATTGCCTGCAGGACGTCATGTGTCTGATCAAACTGTCCGGAATAGACTGCATGACGCTGGACTTTGGGCACAACGACCTCACCGAGGACCTGTCCTTACGCGCCGCCATCGCCAAAATCGACTTCTTTGGGCCAACCAGCATCGTCCCTGGGCAGCTGACAATCAATGGAAACGTGTCTGGTTTAGTGACGAATCTTTCTTTTTTGTTGCAGCGTCTTGATAGATGGCGTAGGGTCTACCGTAGGCGAAATGAACGTTTTGCCCAAAATTGCGTTGATGAAGCTCCGCCGCACGGTGGTGGAGGTGCAATGGTGTGGGGGAATGATCAGTTACAACGGAAGGAGTCAATTTGTGCACATTGAAGGAGGCTTGAATGCGCAACGATACGTCAATGAAATTCTTCGACCTCATGCCCTTCCACTTTTGGCTGCCCAAAGGTCTGTGTTTCAACAGGACAACGCCAGACCCCATTGTGCACGGTTGACCACGCAGTTCCTGACTGCCAACAACATTCTCACCCTTCCTTGGCCATCCCTGTCTCCAGACATGAGTCCGATTGAGCACCTGTGGAATGAGCTGCATAGACGTGTTTGTCGTCGAGACGTTGCTCCAATCAATCGTCGTGATCTGTTCCAGGCACTCCAGGAAGAGTGGGCAGCCATCCCACATGCCCACATCAGACGTCTGATTGCATCCATGCCCAGGAGATGCCAGTCGCTGATCGATGCAAGAGGAGGCCACACACCATACTAACGGGAAAGGCCGTACGCCAAAAAACTCTCGTGACCCAGATGCAAAACAACTGTCAATTGATTGGTTGAACCCTAAGGTATTCTTGTGTGCAATTTGAACAATTAACTCATTAAATTAAAAAAGTTATTGAATGTCAAAATTATGGCTATGTATGTGCCTTCAGTAGCTATGCGTTTCTTTTTTTGAACAGTATAATAACAATGGAAATTGCACAGAGCTGTGATTTTCTTTGCCGTTCTCTCGCACATAGAAGACACTGTCTGTCTGTCTGTCTGTCTGTCTATCTCTTTCTCTCTCTCTCTCTCTCTCTCTCTCTCTCTCTCTCTCTCTCTCTCTCTCTCTCTCTCTCTCTCTCTGTATTCCTTTCACAAGAAGTAGGAGGTTAGCCTCAAGCTCCTCTAAACACCAGCTCTTTTTTCCTTCACAGAGGTTTGGTAGTTACCATTCTGGGTAATGTGGAGAATGTGTCCTTCTGTTTTCCTTTGATCCCTAGCTAAGCACGTTTTAACTTAATGAACAACTGGTATTTAAGCCTGCGCTATCCGGTTCGCAGTTTCAAAATTACCACCTGGCCTTTTGTTGACCGGGAGTAGAATGGGTCTGTTTTAACTTAATCTAGATGGTCGTTGGGTTACTTTTCTTTGAAACTGCTTGTGATTACTGGTTATATTCATTTCTTCATTTTTCCAAGGAGCATGGTCCTTCAATAAACTAACGCCAAGGTCTTTTGTCACTTTCCTTGAGGTCAACTTTTTTCCAGGTCTTCCACCACATTTTTACGGAATCGTCCTATTTGCATTTCCATGTGGTTTTCGGTCTTCTCCTATCTTTTTTTTTTTTTTTTTTTTAACGCAGATGATTGCAAAACAAGGATTGCCTTGTAATGCTGTTAATCGGTTTCATCAATGTGCGTCCTAACCCTCGCCATTGTCTCTTAATCACCTGTATATTGCCGAACAAGCATTGAACAAGGAATTAGAAGAAAAAATTGAGGCTGTTGAGTTGTGTTTATATATATATATATATATAAGAATGGGAAGAATGGGGCACGTCTCATGGAAAGAGAAGAAAACAAACAAAGAGGTCGTAGAAAACCTAGGAATAACAAGAGAATTAATGAAGGAAATCAAAATTAGACAGCTAAAATATTTTGGTCATATAAAAAGATATAACACCGGACACTGAAGACCATAACAGAAGGCAGAGTTGAAGGCAAACGTGCAAGAGGAAAACAGCGCTATAAGTGGGAAGATAACATCAAGAGATGGACAGGAAAGAGTCTATCAGAGTGCACCACCAAGACAAGAGACAGAAGACGGTGGAGATCCATTGCAGGCGTTCTTCGATGTGAAGATAGCACCTGATGATGACATATTGCCGGGCCTGAAATGGGAGCAAAGAATAAGAAGACCAACCCTACCAAGCTTCACTGTAAACTACCAAACATTCGCCGTCAAAAAGACTAAGAAGGGTTGGTCATGGAGCCGGCTATCCCAGTACGTAAAAACGTTAAACTACAAAAAACGTCAACAGCAAAAACGTGAACAACGATTACTGTTTTAATATGTTGTCCTGTTCTCAATCTGTTCTTTGTTTCTCCTTCTTTGGCATGCCTGTTTGCTTACTCTTGTAAATTATCTTGCATTGAGCAGTACAGCAGTGTCTTTTTAACTTTATTACATTTATAGCTAGTTTTTATGAGCATTTCTAACAGGTTTACTAATTCTTTGTTAATGTCTCGGCACTATTTAAGAATTCCATGCACATTGCAAGAAGTGTGGTGAAAAATGTTTCGGAAGAAGTTAATGAAGACAGAAATACAACTATAAAAAACAAAAACAAGAATGGAAAATCAAACTTCATTTCACGTACGATGCGAATGGGAAAACATGAAGAGGTCAGTAGAACAGAAAATACAAATACATACACACATGCGTGGGCGCACGAAGACGCACACAGACACACAACACAGACAGGTATAAAAAGATAATATTTGTAACATTATTACAGGCATGCCCGCAGGCGACCTATGTCTTTACTGACTGTGTGTGGTACACCACTCTGAGTGGAGACCTCCCAGTACCAAAGACTGCTGTGCCTGTCTTCAGATTTGCTCCTTTCCTCAGACCTACGGGTCCTGAGAGTTCCTCTATAAATGCCTTTGTGCAGATGAGGAAGGACATCCCTCGAAACCTTCGGGTATATGAGTCTCTGTCCATTTTGGCTGGGATGACGTCTCGATAGTTCGGAGGTTTTATAGCGTATATGAGTACAATTGAGGGCAAGTCCGGGCACAATGGGCTAATCACCTGTTTGCCAAGTCATTTTGATTACATGTCCCGCCCATGGGCCTTGTGCACTTGGGTACCCTGTACACCTCGTTTCACGGGGTAGAAGAGGTTCCGATTATGAGATGAGATGAGATGATTACAGGCATGAAAGTTAATATCAAATTTTTCTTAACAATAAGAACATCATGATCATTTTTATTTTCGTTACTTAGTGAGCTTAGATCCACCGCTGTAAATGATCCATTGCAGGAAGCCTGCAGCAAATATTCATATTCTCTTGCAGCGATGGATTCAGAAGCTATTTTTTTTACATGATGATGTTGCCATACCCGTGCACAACCTCTTATTGGTTGCCTTGGACGACATGCATGAGGGAGCAGTAGATTTATTTTTTGTCTTTGTCACATCAGAGACCTCAGAAACAACACGGGGAAAAACAACACAAGGCAACAGTCTTGTCATTATTGCACGGGGAAAAACAACATAAGGTAACAGTCTTGACATTATTGCACGGGGAAAAACAACACAAGGTAACAGTCTTGTCATTATTGCACGGGGAAAAACAACATAAGGTAACAGTCTTGACATTATTGCACGGGGAAAAATAACATAAGGTAACAGTCTTGACATTATTGCACGGGGAAAAACAACATAAGGTAACAGTCTTGACATTATTGCACGGGGAAAAACAACATAAGGTAACAGTCTTGACATTATTGCACGGGGAAAAACAACACAAGGTAACAGTCTTGACATTATAGCATGGGGAAAAAAACATAATGTAACAGTCTTGACATTATTGCACAGAGAAAAAAAACATAAGGTAAGAGTCTTGACATTATTGCACAGAGAAAAAACATAAAGTAACAGTCTTGACATTATTGCATGGGGAAAAAGAACATAAAGTAACAGTCTTTACATTACTGCACGGGAAAAAACATAAGGTAACAGTCTAGACATTATTGCACGGAGAAAAAACATAAGGTAACGACCTTGACATTATTGCACGGGGACAAAACATAAGGTAACAGTCCGGACATTATTGCATGGGGGAAAACATAAGGTAACAGTCTTGACATTATTGCACGGGGACAAAACATAAGGTAACAGTCTTGACATTATTGCAGGGGGGGGGGGGAAACATAAGGTAACAGTCTTGACATTATTGCACGGTGAAAAAACATAAGGTAACGGTCTTGACAAAGGTATAAGTCTTGACATTATTGCACTGGGAAAAACATTAGGTTAGAGTCTTGGCATTATTGAACGGGGAAAAAACATAAGGTAGCAGACGTGACATTATTGCACGAAGAAAACAATATAAGGTAACAGTCTTGTCATTATTGCACGAAGAAAACAACAGAATGTAACAGTCTTGTCATTATTGCACCAAGAAAACAACAAAAGGTAACAGTCTTGACATTATTGCACGAGGAAAAAACATAACGTAACAGTCTTCACATAACTGCAAGGGAATAAAACATAAGGTAACAATCTTGAAATTATTGCACGGGGAAAAACATAAGGTAACAGTTTTGACATTATTGCACGGGGAAAAACATAAGGTAACAGTCTTGACAAAGGTTTCATTGTCTATATTTCTGCACAATACAGAAATGAAGATTATATAAACCACTTGATGGCCCTATGGTTCCCAATGGAGCATAAGTCTTCAACAAATACACAGATTCCTTCCTTTTTCGTGTCATTCTTTTAAGGTCATTCCCCACCTTCTTTTCTTCCATCATTTCTCTTCGTCTTATGTTGTTTCATCGCTTTCTATTTAATTAACTTACCCTGCGGATTCCAAGAACAAGGAATGCCCGGTAACGCTATCGACCGGTTCTATCAATGTGTGTCCTATCCAATACCAGAGTCTTCCCTTCACATCTTGTTCTACTAGTATTTGTCTGGTTTCCTTCATCCGCCCCATATTTTATTGTGTGTTAATGTTAGACTCTCCTGTAGAGTTTTCTCGAGCGTGGTTAGAACACTGGTCTCTCGCGGCAAAAGTGCCGGGTTTGATTCACGATATCGACACGCTCCAGTCTACTCAGCTGTAAATGAGTACCTGACTTTTCTGTTGAGTTAAGGAAGGAAAAGACAGCAAAGAGTGACCTGGTCTCCTGGCCTGTGGATGCTAGACGTAGTATAGCGAAGTCTATAACACGCCATTCCCCCGAAACAGTAGCTGCTATAGGACTACCTTGACCTTTTTTTTAATTTTTTTTTTCTTCGTGTTTATTCCCTGGCGAAGACATATTTGTCAACACGTTCGGTTGTTTTCATTTGTCGTTACCGTCAAGCTGACTTTTAACACTTCTTGTTTGACTTTTGACTCTGCTTCCCAGCTTCACCGCAGTCAACCATTGATTTTCTGTTTTATTCCAAATATTCACCAACTTAATTTCGTCCCACACTCTTGCTATCTGTTGTTTCAAGTCTCGCGTCATTCAGAACACTTAATCAGTAACGAGATCTCGCCGTTATCATGTTTTTCTTCCACAGCGCCAAATCTTGTTTGTGCGCCCGGACGTTGGCTTTATTCACGTGACAGTCTTTTAATTGCATTTTATAGCTCGGCCATTAAAAAAAAAAAACTGCTTGTTGCGTTTACATGCTCGGAAGCTCTCAGGTCTGCGTTAATCGGAAGAGATTCCGGTTGTGGGTTAGACAAGAATGTGATAATGACAATGGATGACGGAATGAAGGAGCAAACCTTTCTAGCCAAGGATTGATGATTACCTTTTTTTTTCATAATCAATATGCTTTGGCTCCCAGCGGAGCACGTGTCATCAGGGCCGTCTTAACAGCATTGTAGGCCCTGGGCAAAGCAATGCACTGGGACCCTACCAGCCCTACTCACCCACGGGAATAAAAATGATGTCTTATGAACAATATGGCAGCATCCCAGCATATGGCCCCTAGAATCGTGGGGCCCCTGGGCACTGCCCAGTGTGCTCATGCCTTAAGACGGCACTGCTTGTCCTAAAGAAAAGGAAAAAAAAACATGCCGAGCCATGCTGTCATTACCATCGGCGCATGCCATTTCCATGTCTACTTTATCCATTTCACGGCTGTCTCTGCTTCTCTTGCTCGCGTGCTTTCTTTGGTTTCTCTCTATTTCTCCTATTATGGGATTTCAGAACAGGGGCTGCCTTGTCAGGGAAGCAACAGCTTTTCTTAATGTATCTGATCCAACAACAGCGCCTCTTTCTCACCTATTAGACCTCAGGTGTTTGTCTGATCATTTAAATCAGTTCTACATTAGTGATTTTGTCAGCTGAAGAAGGCAATTCATTCGACATCAGCTATTGTAATTTGTGATCTTGTCCTGTAGCGATGATCTACCTGAGTTCAATTTGTGTCGAGATAATAAGAGTTAACAAAAGAGAACGTCCAAGAAAATCCATCCAGGAGGCGACGGGAAGATTGTTTGCATAAGTGGGCCATATATTCCGGAAACCACAGCACAACGAGGATAAAGATTTCTTCCTCGAATCCAGTGGTTCCCAAATGGCGTGGCACGCCACACATGTGTGGCGCGAGGGAGTGGCAAGTGTGGTAGGAAGATTCAAAGATAATCAAGGATTTAGAAAGATTTTTTAAAAAATCGTACGTCAAAAATAAATAAGGTCATTTTCTTATATATTTTATTAACTGTGACATAATATGGGAAATACATGTATAGAATCCCATAGAATTGTCCAGAATTTTTCAGATTTTATTTAGTAAAATAATTCATCTTAAATCAAATAGTTCTCCACGACACATTGTTGTGAACAGGGATTCTCAGCTGGAACAAATATCAAAGACCAGAAAAGAGAAAGGTTTCTTTGTGTTTATGAGGACATGAGAGTTTGTTTGTCTCAAATAAGACCTAATATAAATGAGATTACCCTACGAAAACAAGATGACACCTCTCATTGAATTTGTACTTTTTGTGAAGGAATCATGTTTTTATGTAACTGTATTTTTTTGTTTTACTTTCTGGATGTCTCATGGTCATTTTATAAAGTAGTTGTGTTCTTTGTTGTGAATAGAGCTTTGCTGGAAGTTGATTTTTTTTTGTGTTTTTTTTTAAGGTATTTCATATCAATAAACAATTCGATGTGGAGCGAGCAAATTTTCACTCCGAAAGTGTGACGGAAGTCTTTGAAGTAGCGAATTTGAGACAAACGTGACAGTGATTTGTTTTTTAATATGGCAATACTTTGAACAGATGGGTGGATGGGCGGGCGGAGGGACGGACGAATAGATAGATTAGATAGACAGATAGATATATAGATAGGTAGATAGATAGATGGATAGATGAATGGATGGATAGATAGATGGATAGATGAATGGATGGATAGATAGATGGATAGATGAATGGATGGATAGATAGATAGATAGATAGATAGATAGATAGATAGATAGATAGATAGATAGATAGATAGATAGATAGATAGATAGATAGATAGATAGATAGATAGATAGATAGATAGATAGATAGATAACAATATAGGTAGACCCAAAAAAATACGATGACTAACACTTTTCAAGCAGAACAAACAAGTCATCATTTAATACCCATCAGAGCCTTGTGTCTGCCCAGACCATCAATAAACTCACAACGGACCTTCGTGTCCAGTTGTGATAAATTTAACCGTGATACAACGTTAAAATATCTCCAAAGATAAAATGTAGGGATAAAAAATAATGCGTAAGCTACTAGAAGACATGATCGCCCATGCCGCGGTTCACTACCCGCCATGGAAACTAACTTGTTAGACGTGAAGACAAAATGTTTACCCTTGGAGACGGGAGGGAACGGAGATCAAAAAGAAAAAATATGACTGAACACGTGCTTGAAACTAGCAAGGCTAAAAAGACGCTATTGGTGGGGAAAGGAAAAAAATTCACGTCCCCAAGTTGACACAATGTAAAGAAATGGACAAAAGGGACCTTAGCTATTATACGCAACAGTCATTTCTTGGACGCTTTTACGATACTGAGTCCTTTTATTTGAATTCAGCGGCAAACGCATTACAGAAGATGCTCGAACATATTTCAAAAAAAAAAACAACTAACCTTGAAAAAGTAATTTTTTCTTAATAATAATGTTAGGAATATAAAAACTAGCTAGTCGGATAGACCATCTTGAGCAGAGAAATAATATGCTTTCATTTATACAGACGGATAGATAATAATGAAGATATTGACAAAAGACTGTGTTGTTCATAACAGACGAGCGACTGCACTGTTAAAAAAATGTCACTAATTTTCAAAAATTGCGGCCTTGAGACTCAAGTGCTAAAATCTAGTTAGAATGAAAGAGAGGGGGAAATAGTGGAAAATTGGGGCTAAAAATAACTTTAGAGACCGATTCGTGTAAAAAGGCATGTAGAACCAAGCGTGGTTTTTATGAAAAAGCAAGTAGAGACAGACGGACCAACAGACAATAATACATACTTGACTGAGGTATGACTGAATTGACTTTTGGTAGGAGGTTTGAAATTTGAAAGGGGGAAAGGCGGTGATTGGCCACAGATAATCATATTATCGGCGCACAGACGCGCATTTTTGCCATTCAACAATAAATTGTCCAGTAGTAGACACAGTAATTCTTCAGTGGTGTATTTCCCAGAAGCTAATTGCCATATTTAGAGGGACGCCATACTAGAGCCAGCAGCTCAGCTGAGTTTTGCTAGAATATAACTGTGTTCTCTATTCATAATTCTGGTAAGAATGAAAGTATTTCTTTGTATATTTTAATATTGTTTAATGTTTCGAGTGATTTGATACTGCCATATCAAAATCTATCCATTACAACAAGTAAGGATTCGCTCTAGATCCCCAGCCCAAGTTCAGGGTCTAGCGACAAACAAAATACATAAACGCCAGCAAGGATTATGAAGGGCGGATCAAGTGTTGAGATCAGTGGAACATATCACCTATCTTATTCAATAGCAGGAAGCTAATGAACATATTTGAGAATATGTAGTCTTGGGGAACTAGTACTATGTGAAACCAACTTGGTAAGATGTGCTGTATGGTCAGAGAGATCTGACCCCGTCTATGTGGTGTTGTTGTGTGGTGTTGTGTGTAGAAGTGGCTCAGGAGGTAGAGTTCTGACACATGACCCAATACTTTTGTTGCAGAAGTGTGAGTTTCTGTTTGGCACCAAAGTGGTGTCAAATGCTGTGTTGATAAATACAAGTGTGGACCAGTGCAGTCTAGTATTTTGTCAGAGCAGCCTTATATTGCCCCCAAGCACGGAGAGGTGGGGCCACCAGATTCCAGCACCAGAACTACTCAGTCAAGATACGTGAGCGTCTGGCCTGCTGGACCTTCACCAACTTATTTACTATCTAACACACCAACTATATTACCATCACTAGAACCTACCATTTTTTGGGAAATAAAACTTGTATTACTCCCATCAGTAAATGGACAATGTTTGGTAGTCATAGACAGGGAGTGATGATATCACCCCAACAGCATATATAGAAATAAGTTCTCCTGGGACTATCTTAAGATAATTACTATTAACCAGTCATTTGAAATACATATGTACACATTTTCTATTTTATTATGACATATATTCATGCATTTCATTCATAATTTCAAAACCTTTCATATGTTCTGACCAAAATAAAACCTTGGTTCAGAACAAATAAACTTAAAGAAAATTTATATCAAAAATTTAAACAGCTTGAGTTAGTTCAGTGTATTATAAATTTTATTAATATTATTAGACTTATTAAATATCTGTGTGTGTGTATGTAATCTACCACAACACATTACATATCAGTACCCTAGATTTTAACGTAGCCACATTCATTAGTAAAAAAGATATGTCTGAGGTCGTAAGTGGTAGCAAGAAGGGCCTTCTGTAAATTCACAGCTACATTTATCTCAGGAGCCTTCACAGCTGACCTCATGCATCACACTAGGTAACATCAACCATACAATACCATCAAATCCACTACATATATTGGGGTCTTGTCCAGGGATAATTAGCTTATCAGTAATATTAGGATCTCCTGGTGGGAGAATTAAATTAGGGGGACAAATTGTAAAAATTAAAAGTGTCCCTTAAAATAAAAGTTGGTGAATCTTCACAGCCAGTGGTAGTTAATTGATTAATTAATTAAATAGAATTACTTTAGTTATTAATTGGTTAGAGATTTATCTTGCTCATTGCTAAATTGTCTAAAAAGTATGGCGGAGCTGGCAAAGTTCAGATCAGCTGCTGTGCTAACGGCGAAGGATATGGGAATGGATGGTCAGGGTTTAATACAATACGTAACTGCAGAATGTGATAAGTATATTGAAAGGGAAGATAGGAGGTTAGCTGAAGAGAAGAGGTTACAAATTGAGGCTGATAGAGAACTTAAGAGGCTGCAGATTGAGGCAGAAGATAAAAGATTGACTGCCGAAAGGGAGGCAGAAGAAAAACGACAGCAAAGGGAGGCAGCAGAAAAAAAGGCCGAAAGGGAAGCAGAAGATAAAAGATTGACTGCCGAAAGGGAGGCAGAAGAAAAACGACAGCAAAGGGAGGCAGAAGATAGAAGGTTGCAAAGGGAGCACGAATTACGTCTAAGGGAGCTGGAATTACAAGGCCATGCTCCTGAAAATGGTGCCAGCCCTTTTGCCTCAGATGTTACGCCTAGTCAGGGAGCCTCAACATCAGCTATGGGGTTTCATTTAGACCATTTTGTTGAGAAAGACGATGACATAGAGGGGTACCTCAGTCGTTTTGAATTATTAGCTACTACATATGGGTTAGAGAGAGAGAGAGGTGGAGTTTAAAGTTATCACAGGGACTGAGAGGTACTTCTTATGAAGTCTTCGCAAAAATGAACAGAGAAGACCAAGACAATTATGACATGTTAAAGCAGGCTTTGTTGTTAAGATACGAAAAAAAATGGTGAATTTTATCGTAAGAAATTTAGAAATGCCAAACTGTCGTCTGGGGAGACATACCACCAATTCTCTGCCAGACTGGAAACCTATTTGGAGAAATGGACTGCTCTGGGGAAGACCCAAGATCTTAAAGAGATGATCATGATAGAGCAATTGAGAGAGTCCATGGCTCCAGACTTGAGAAACTTTCTCATGGAACAAGGTGCAGAGAGGTTGGGGGAGGTTTTAAATGTCGCTGAGAGGTATCAGGCAGCCCAGGCAGAGGTAAGTGGTGCTAAAAAGAAGCACATAGACAATTTTAAAGCTCCACAGCAATTTAATAAATTTGATAATAGAGAACAGGGTAGTAAAGGTAGGACAAACTTTGAACGGCCAAGAAATGACTATCGTGACAGAAACTCACAGTTCAATGACCAAAAATACAATGAAAGAAAACCGTTGAACCAAGGAAAAAGATGGTGCAAATGGTGCAAGAAAGATAACCATAACACCAAATTTTGTAGAAGGAAACCTTCAAACATTGCTGCAATGAAGTCGGGGACTCAAAGATTAAAGGTTAATCCTAAGGGACAGCAGGAACCTTATCACCCCCCAGTTTGTGAGGATGTTATTTGTAATGGGGTCACCACAAGGTGCCTTTATGATACAGGTTTGGATTATGATTCTGTTGTGAAGTCTAGCCTAGTGGACCCAAGTCAGTATACCACAGAAACAGTGGAAATACAAGGGGCGACTAAGGACATACCACTCATGACACTTCCCATCGCAATGATAACGGTGAAAACTCGCTATGTGGAAGGAGAAATCAGAGCAGCAGTGATAGATGAACCAATCTACCCTCTGATATTGGGGTGTAGATACGTCTTCTTGGGGAATCCCGAGAGACCTGTGATCATGGCGACAGTGCAGACCAGGTCACAGAAAAGGAGGAAGAAGGTGAACCTATTAATGCTCATCCAGAGGAGATGAGGAAGGCGCAGGCTGAGGATAAGACCCTTAAGCCATGTTTCAAAAAATTGCCGAAATGCCACACACCTCCAAGCAAGGGAGAGTACTTTGTGAAGAACAAATTATTATACAGGAAGACAGGAACTAGATCCACTGGTCACGGACAGTTGGTTCTTCCCAAGATATATAGGGCAAATTTGATAAGGAGCTTACATGTTGGAAAAGATGGTGACCATGAGAAAGTCGGTACCATCTGCCAAAAGATTGCTCGAAAATACTATTGGCCCGACGTAAATGTCGATATTGAGAACTTTGTAGAAGCATGTGGCATATTTCATGAGGGAACACCCACAAAGGGACAAAATGTGCAGGACCTAGAAACGCCACAGGGCAAATTTAGGCCTGGAAGGAAAATTAATTATACTCAGGTAGACAAAGTGGAATGGGAGCCCCCTTTTCACACCCAGTCTTTACTTGAATGGATTAACTTGGCCACTATGTGACGAGTACAAAGAGTAAATTTTACCCAGGATAAGATGACAATCCCTCGGTCAGACTTATATAAACTGGAAGAACAGAAAAGAGAGCGAAGATCTCTCATAAGCAATCTAAAGTGGGGCGACAAACCCAAGAAAAAAATTGGTAGTGGTCGATTTGTGAGTGATGATTCTAGGAAGAAAAGTCCTCACTATAATGCTTCTAATGGACGGGACCCGATGGGTGCCATGAAAAATAAATATGGAAAATTAAAAATCCAGATGTAGCTTTATTAAGGACCTGGACAGATGAGAAGGCAGAGGAGACTGTTACCTCATCTTATCAATACGTGAACGAACTGACCACTCGTTTGAAAGCTGGATGGAAACTGGCAAATGATAATTTGAAACAAGCCAGGAAGAAACATGCAGCATATTTTAATAGGAAGGCAAAGGACAGAGAACTAGCTGTAGGAGAGAAGGTGCTGCTTCTACTACCCGGTAGCCAGAATAAATTACAAATTGGATGGCAAGGTCCATATACGGTTCTAGAGAAGGTGTCTAGAACAAACTATAAAATTGACAAAAAGGGGAAGGAGAAAGTTTATCATGTAAACCTTTTAAAGAAATATCTGGACAGACCACTCCAGGAAAGCACCCCCTTACTGACCTTGGCTATCGCAACTCAAATGCAAAAGGAACCACTCACCTCACATGAATACCCATTACATCCTGGTGAAACAGCAGCACAGGTAAAAGTCAGTAAGCACCTGACTAAAAATCAGAGGGAGAGAGTTCAACAGGTTCTGGAGGAACATACAGATGTATTAACAGATAAACCAGGACATACAAATTTGCTACAGTATGACATGAAACTGGTAGACTCAAACCCAATCTGTATGAGAGCCTATTCTATTCCGTTCGCGAAGGAGAAGGCATTGAAAGAAGAAATAGATTATTTGTTGAAGGAGGGGATTATTTCACACAGTGAATCATCTTTTAGCTCCAGTGTAGTTTTGTTGAGAAAACCGTCTGGGGAACACAGACTGTGCATAGATTACAGGAAACTGAATGCTGCCACAGAAGGACAAGTGGACCCATTACCAGACACAAGAGGCAACATATGAAAAGAAATCTCACACAAGAAGCAATTGATTCGATACGCCTATGGAGAACTTCGCCATTTGAACATTCTTTTTTGTTATTACTTAAACCAGTTATGTGTCTCTAAAGTGCTAAAATTACAAATAGTAATCTTTCACACTAATGAAAGATGAACCTATCATTGATGACACTCAGTAACTTTAGTTAATCAGTTTTATACAATGCTACAGACAACACACACACGATCATGTGGACATTTATATTAACGTAATTATTATACTTACTTAATACTATTTAATTAGTTAGATCTTTCATTTCATTCATCTCTTAATTAAATGCATTCAGATATTTCATTTTCCAAAACTTCACAATTTCATTATCATATTTCTTCACATTTTCATTCATTTTTCCATTTCCTGACTAAATTCCATAGACTGTTGATTAGGTATGACATAGAGTGGACGGTAACTTTTACATTTTCTAACAATTGCTTCCTATATGGAAAACTTTCAGTTTTCGCTGGGGGGCGGGGTAAAAGTGTTACCTATCATTTTGCTCACAGGCTTGTAATATATTGCTGTGCGCAATGGAGCAGAACGCGAATACGCTTCGAGTGTAAAAGCGTGTGAGTTGTGGAATGTGTGTGACACAGGTATTTAGTGTATGACGTGGACAGGGTCTGCTGCGGGGGGAACGAAGGTTATCGTTAGGACAGTTGAGTTTGGCTTGTTTTTTCGAAGTGTACGGATATTTATGTGAGAGCGACAGACCAGTGTTTATTGTTATAAAATATTTCAGAGTCAGGATAATTGACTCAATTCATTATGATGTGTGCCTGATTGTATGTGGCTTAAGGAGAAGGACAGTAAGTGATTTGAATCAATACGGATTTGTAAAGTATGAAGGCGTTGTAGACTATACATAGACATTCTGACTTTAAACCGGCACAACGACATTATTGCTTATGGCTGCTACTGAACACATTTGTATGACTGATGTAACGTCATATCATCATATGCTCTCAAAAGAAGTGAAGTACACTTATGTTGTATTGTGACATATTAAATGTGGTAAAACGTACAACAAGCTGTTGATCAAGATTATTCAAGTTGGCCATTCCGTACGTTACTGTTGAGACTGTTGTCTATTATATCAAAATATCTTACAAGACCAGTGCAGCACATTAATATACTCGTTACCCAATAGCCTTCAATAAGTATAAGGTAACAGACCTACATGTGCTTGACCTCACACGGTTATAGCAGACACCTTTTCATTCTTTTAGGATACCATCATAACCTCCCCAGCAAAATCAACTTTGCTACAAGGACCAAAAAAAAAAAACCGAAGTACCAGTGCCGAGGGATGTCTTCAGTGTAGGAAGGGTGTTATGATTAAAATTCATAACATTTATGTCGATATCAAAACGGTTCGACAAGTCATCATATTTGTTTATGACCGGTGACCCTTGGTTACAGGAAGTACGTCATTACTTTTGGGTCGAGTTGCAGACGCCTAGGGTGGCGGTCTGTTGAAGTTAGCGATCTGTCAAACGGTCTCTTCTCTGTGTGTTTTTCAAGGCAGGCGGACGTGTGTGTCTAGATCTCCTAAGAATTATATTACTTCACTACAGATTCATACCTTGTTCGACCACTGGATCATCCATACACCTCCGTGGATGATGCCAGTTTATGTGTGAAAGAAATTCTATTATTGTGAAGAACGTGAGTAAATAAAACATTCTGAAAACCTGTCAAGGACAGCGTTTTAGTGACAGACGATATGGAAACGTACTGAGGACTGCCTTACTATATTATGCCTATGTGTATGATGGCTTTACTAATGATATTTGAGGAGCATCGTGTTGTACATTAAAATATATGTTCAGTTGTCCAGCCTGGCCTTTGGCAGTATCATTTACGTTGGTGGAGATAGGCTGTGTGCGGGGACTACCTATATACCCATATATGAACTTGGCCTGAGTAAACCTACTACTCATTATAAAATAATATAAAAACACCCCGTAACAAAGGGGCAATTACATTTTATGGAGTTTGTTGCACTAAAATGCATCGTGAATGCTGGTGTCGTGCTTTGATAATGGTTGTCGCTTGTGATACTTTACTCAAGTGATGTGAGGATTCTAAAGGTAGCCATCGTTTGAGCCAGACAATGAATGTGTTCAGTGTTTGATAGAAGGTCCTAGTTAGATATTTCTTTGTGTTTGACAGTTGGATTGAATACTGCACGTGTGAGCATAAAGCGGACGTATAAGCGTCTGTTGGATGTATTGAAAGAATAATCATTTATAACACATAAGGAAGGGAAACCCGAGGCCTGTAAACAGTAAATAAATATTAAACAAACATAAAGGTATGTTTTCAGGCACTCGTAAGAAATGAAGTAGAAAACTAGACAACAGAAAAACAACAGACGTGAGTGGCTTACCCAGGACTCGAACCCAGGACCTTCCGTGCGACAACCCTGCCTAGCTATGCAAGCGAATCACACTATCTTCTAAAACTGGAGTTATGTAGATGCAGAATATTCTGTGCATGGATGAACTCTATATTGTAGTATTCATGTATTTGTTAAAAATGTATCCCTAATAAATAGATCGGAAAGAAACAAACTTTCATAAATGGTTCCTTACATGGAATTGATGGATTGGAATGGTATGACAAGATCACGAATGCGAAACTGATGGAAAGAAGGAGACAAATACCAGTGGAACGAGATGCCAGAAGAAGACGCTAGCGTTTTGCACGACAAGCTTGGAGGAAATCAGCTTCAAGCATTACAAGGCAATATTTGTTTGGGAATACCCAGGGTAGAATATGTGAAGGGAGACCGAACAAGACGCGGAGAATCGGATAGAGGCAAAATTTAAAGGGATGAAGAAGACGTGGGCACACCTTGAACTGATGATACACAATGGGGAGGCTTGGAGTGAGCTTGTTGCATGTCTATGATTCATAATCAACTTTTAGTGTTGAAACATCTTCTTCTCTACTGTGACACTTAGCCGCCGACTGCCAATACAGTCAGTGGCCATCACATCTGGTGGCGTCTTGTAGGGCAGCAACAAAACCGCTTCCACTTTGCTCGGACATTAATTGCGCTGATTCGATCTTTATGACAGATAGAGACCTTTGGTCACTACATCAGTATATGACAGATAGAGATCTTTGGTCACCACATCAGTATATGACAGATAGAGATCTTTGGTCACTACATCAGTATAAGACAGATAGAGATCTTTGGTCACTACATCAGTACATGACACATTGAGCCATATGTAATTATTGGTAGTCTCTGCGGAGACAAAGAACAAACATGTCCAGGTCTCCCAACTCCCATTCATAAGAAGATTCTCGCAAGCACCATCAGCATTTAAAACACATTGCTCTACAAACCAACACTGTATAAGGACATGGAATTCTTGGCGGGTTTCTTTCTTGATAACAGACTGCAGTTATGGTCCGATGCTCAGTCATCATCATCTCAACACGTGACCCATCATAGGTCGTAGGGGTGCCATGGTGGAAGCATCAGCAGACAGGGTCCTCCACTGCTCTCTATCCTCAACAATGCATACAAGTGTGGAAAAACCATGCCCTGACCATTCTTTGATGTTATCAGCCCAGGAGTTTCTTGCCTCCCTCTTCTCCGTTTACCTTCGACTGTTCCCTGGATGATCGTTTTCGAAAGGGAGTAATGACGAGTTACATGTCCAAACCAGGCAAGCTTTCGACGTTTCACTTCTGACAAAAGTGGTTCTTGGTGGCCTGCATACGTGTTTATTTTCTCTCTAACATAGACATTTGTTTTGTGCTCTTTATAGCAAATGCGCAAAATTCTTCTATAACATTTATACTCGAAAGCCTGAATCCTTCGCTCTGTATCTGCAGTGAGTGTCCAACCCTCACACCCATACACGAGAATAGATAATACAAGTGATTTGTATAATTTGATCTTCACAGGAAAACTGATGTTACTTTTCCAGATCACATTCAGCCTTGTCATGGCAGCTGAGGCCATCTCAAGTCTTGTCTTAATTTCTTTACTTGATATTCCATCACTACACATAGTGGACCCCAGATATTTAAAGGTGTTCACTTCTTTTAACCCCAACGGGCTGATCACCCGTTTGCCAGTCACTTTGATTACGGAAACAACAGCAAACGGATTGATTTGTCGTTGCCCTAAAGACGCCATTAGGCGTGATGGGAACAACGGCAGAGAAAGTCTATTCGCTGTTGCCCTTAAGACGCCACTAGGCGTAATGGCCACTGACTGCTTTGCCGGTCGTTGGCTAAGGACGGAAGAAGAAGAAGACTTCTTTTAACGTTTGCCCATTTAACGAAATGTTGGTCGGAATATGTTTCTCATGGCTATTCACCAATATCTTGCTTTTTTTCTATATTAATTTCCATCCCATATGTTCTTGTTACTTTCTCCAGTCTAGAGGTAAGGTCTTGAAGTTCTGATTCTGTTCCAGCTATAAGATCGATATCATGAGCAAAACGTAGATTGCAAAGAGGTCGGCCTCCAATCGATATGGTTGTTTTATAATCGTAGAGAGCCTCCTGCAAAATATGTTCTAGATATATATTAAAGAGCACTGGGGACAGGATACATCCCTGACGAACTCCTACAGTTGTTTTGAAAAATTCTCCAATGTCATTGCTTGCAAAAACAGCACTGCTTGCGTCCTTGTATAGTGCTTCAATGATATCTATGATGTTGGTATCAAAATTGAATTTTCTCATTATTTGCCATAAGCCTTCATGCCAGACTCGATCGAAGGCTTTTGTGAAATCGATGAAGTTATGGTATAAATCGTGTTGATGCTGGAGATGTTTTTCGATCGGTAATCTAATAATGAAGATTTGTTGAGGTACTTCTTTTTTGGTCTAAAGCCAGCCTGTTCCTCGGACAATATTTCTTCTGATTTCTGTTTTATTCTGTTCAAAAGTATCCTTAACATCACTTTACTGGGATGACTACTTGGATGAGCGATGCTCAGTAAGGAGCTTTAAAAAATCGTTATGCGTTATTTACATTTCTGACATTAATGTTAATTTGACATTCTGCTCGTGCTGTGATGCCTAGTGGTCTTCTGCTCGTGCTGTGATGCCTAGTGGTCTTCTGCTCGGGCTGTGATGCCTAGTGGTCAGCTGATTCTTGTGTTCTTGAGCCAAGTTTGTGGCACTGGCTGCGGTGAGCCCGGGCTGTCTGTGATGTTGTCTATCCATCTGTGTCTTGGTCTTCCCCGTACCCTGAACCCAGATCTTCTGGTGCTGTAGGTGAGTAGTGGTGATTTATTGGGCTTCATTCTAATGAGATGGCCAAATCAATTATTGTCTGTCGGTCTATATTATGGACACAGGATAAGTAAATAAGTAAATAAAGAAATAGGATGTGTACCGTTAATTTTTTAAATTGACTCCATACCATTTTATTTTAAAATTTACATATTGATGCAGGATGTAATTCCTACAATTTTTCTGATGTCACTATTTCTCATGCTGTCTCTCCTGGTTACATTAATGGCTTTCCTTAAGACTTGTCGAACTCCTGTGGTTACATCACATGCGGGCATTAGTCCATCAGTTGTTCTTATTACACTTTAGCATGTAAGGTACAGAGCTCTCGCGTTCTTTAATAGCTGCCACTGTATTCCGAAGTCTTTTACTCCTGACCACAGTTTATACCTACCGACTCTATCGAATTCCTTCTTTACATAAATATGTTTATTATGTTTATCATTTTGAAGCAAACAAATACTATATAGAGTTTGCTTATTGCAAATATAGTTCATGCGATATTAAATCTTTTTATATCAATAAAATACGTTCGCTAATTCTGTTTGTGTCTCATTTATAAATATTATCATTTACTCAGCCGTTTATTGTAAATACATATTTGTTTGTTTGTTTGTTTGTTATTCTGTACATCGCAAAAAGGTCAAGGTTTATTTAAGACGTATATGAAAATTAAAGATGAGTGTTGCGAGTCACGTAGTTGTTACTACTAGTGATGTGATATATATATATATATATATATATATATATATATATATATATATATATATATATATATATATATATATATATATATATATATATATATATCTATATATATATATATATATATATATATACTGAAGCACATTAAAAACGAACCACCTGTATAATTCATGAACAGAGTGTGAAATGTAAATATAAGTGTTTACAAGTTTACATATTTGGAATCTTTATTCATTTTCCTATGAATCCATGCTGGTCATTAATTTGTACATTTGATTGTTATGAAATTCATTGCATTCTGTGCAGGCAAGGGAGAAAATCAAAAATGCAACCAATAAAAAAATTCATTCACACTATCCTCAGTATCTGGTATGTCCACCGTGTGCTTGCAAACAAGCTTGGCAGCGGCTCCGCATGGAACGCACAAGTCTCTGAAGGAAATTCCGGGGAATCAAGTCCCATTCACGTGTAAGAGCAGCTTCGAGCTGTTGCAGATTATCTGGAGAACCTTGCCTGTAGACTCTGCGTCCAAGCTCGTCCCACAGATGTTCTATAGGGGACATGTCTGGTGATAGGGCAGGCCAATCAATCGTCACAATGTTCTGCTGCTGTAGATATTGCTGCGTAATGCATGCGGTGTGCACACGTGCGTTATCCTGCTGGAGAAGCTGCAAGTCTGGATAATTTGTGAACGCAGGAGCAACAAATGCATCCAGAACCTCATCTTGATATGTCACATCATTAACATTTCCACGGAAGACGTGAAGAGGCAAGCGATGGTGAAAACTGAATCCTCCCCAAATGTGAATACTGCCACCTCCAAATCGGTTGTGCTGACGAGCACAGCAATCTGCAAAGCGCTCTCCACACCGTCGCCAAATCCGCATACAAACATCAGCAAAGGATATGTTGAATCTGCTCTCGTCTGTGAATAGGACAGCATTCCACTGCAGTCGTCCATCTGACATGTTGCTCTGCCCATTGCAGGCGCTGCTGACGATGTCTGTGAGTCAAGTTTGGCCCAACATAACGTCGTCTTGCAGTAAGGCCTGTATTTCTGAGTCGTCGTATGACTGTTATTCGAGAGACTTGCCCACGTGTACCCACTATTGCTCTTGCTGTTTGACTTGCCGGGAGAGAACGATTCCTTAGGTGACTCAGCACAATATGACGATCTTGCGCAGGGGTAGTAACTCGTGGTTGGCCACTCTGAAGTCTATCCCGGGCACTGCCAGTGGTTCCGTAACGTTCACTGAGACGTACAATAGTGCTGTGGTGGCAATTCATCCTTCTGGCAATGGCCTGCGAGCTCATTCCGGTCTCCAACATACCAATGGCTCGTTGGCGGTCGTTTTCAGATAGTCGTGGCATTTCAAACACATGTACTAAGTGTTTTGTCTCAACGGCCTTTTTATACCGAGTATACTGCCACAACGCGTACACATTTTCAGGGTCATAGCTGTTGGGAATCTTGTTGCACGTGTAACTTTCATTGTTTTCATGTAGTCTGTACACAAACCGTGGGTTGAATCATGCACTTTCCATTCCAGCAGCCATTCGCTCTCTACCTCATGACAAACACGGGGAAAATTCATTCCCACACTTCTTTTTTTCCAGCTTATATATATATATATATATATATATTTTTTTTTTTCTTAACCAGCGGCACTTGGGCTTTCAGCCCTTCGGCCCAATGACATGTCATTGCGAGGCTGGGGAACCTGAGGACTTTCCTTCCAACCCGGCCAGGAGCTTCGCTCCTTCCCATCCACAGAGGGTTTATCACAGGAGCCGTTCAGGTTATTCAGTCAAATCTCCGGTCGTAAACATTCCTTCAAACGCCGACGCCCGGGTTTGAACCATGAACACCTCGTCGCCAGTACAACGCCGAAGCCATTACACCAGCGTGGCTCCCATATATATATATATATATATATATATATATATATATATATATATATATATATATATATATATATATATATATATATATATATATATATATATATTTATATATATATATATATATATATATAACGCCGAAGCCATTACACCAGCGTGGCTCCCATATATATATATATATATATATATATATATATATATATATATATATTTATATTTTTTTTTTTTTTTGGTGGTGCTTCAAATCTTCTGAGCTGAAAATCCGTATGTTTAACTCATCGTAGAGCTAAGATAACTAGTGCGCAACAGGAACAATTTTCTACATAAGACAACCGGAGGCGGAGACACTTGAGAGTCATGACCCAGGTGAGCCCGCCCCCCTTAGAGTGTAAAGGAGATTAAAGGGCCGAAACACTTGATGGACGTTCTGTTCTGATGATCAGATTGCCTCCTGTTGTATCGCTCTGTATAGATTTTCCTATTTTTTATATATATATATATATATATATATATATATATATATATATATATATATATATATATATATATATATATATATATATATATATGTATATATATACATGCATGTGTGTGTGTGTGTGTGTGTATGTGAAGACTTTCTTAATTCCAATGATTTAGTTCACTAGAATTTGCCTTCCTCTACTATTTGCCGTGCTAGGCGACCACCTTGTTCACCTAATGTTTAAACGGAAAAAAAAAAACCAACCATCGATAATAGAGGTCCCTTAATACATGAAGTGTTGTATTTTTGTGAAGTTTTTTTTTAAACTTAACTGCCCCGTGTAGTGCCATCTGCTAGGAGACAAAGAAAGAATGTAATTACTACTACCACAAACATGAGGTCAAAGGTGACAAATATGAGAACATATATAGGATTGGCAACCTCATCATGTAAAAGAAATTGTTGCAGAAACCACAGATGTATAAGCACATGAATCTTTGGGTACAGGCTTTCAGTAACGGGGGGCCGGGTACAGTGGTCATTCCCAAGCTCTATAAGAAACAAAAAAGTGGATGGTGATGAAGACAAGACTTACTGCTGGAATAATATTGGGTTTAACTAAATTGCCGAAAAAAGCCTCTTTACCGCAAATCTCCGTACGTTCTTATTCATGCCAAAGTAATGAAGACGTGCCTGAAAGATGAGCCAAGACTAGACTTTCCTGGGGCATTTACGTTCGTCTGACTGTCGTCTCTTAATCAATATGACAGTTTGTTATCCAAGTCTATACGTCTCTTTGAATTAGCTGAACAAACAGTAGGCATGTTTTTCTTTATTTCTGTGAGTATAAATATTCTTGATACGTCTACTTTCCCAGACCACATCTCATTCTTTTGTCTCATATACTGAACATATTTTATCCTTGGCGACCTATTTTTGGATCTTTTAAATCCTCGAAGTGACCTCTTCCGTATTTGCTTTAGTTATGCAGGTGCTTTATCATAGACTGCTGTTCTGAAGTCTGTCGAAACTAATAATTACATCACATTCAAGAGACATCTGCATTCACATGTCATAAAATCTTGAAAATGGACGTACTGACAGTTCTCTGTTTCAGTTCATACAATGTTTCCAGGAGTATTTAGTTTTCAATGTTATAGCTTTAACTTTAGTTTTAAATATTTAAATGCTTTATTGTTCAATCTCTCTCTCTCTCTCTCTCTCTCTCTCTCTCTCTCTCTCTCTCTCTCTCTCTCTCTCTCTCTCTCTCTCTCTCTCTCTCTCTCTCTCTCTCTCTCTCTCTCTCTTTCTCTCTCTCTCTCTCTCTCTCTCTCTCTTTTCTTTCTCTCTCAATGTGTGTGAGTATATTTCTATGTGTGTGTATGTATGTGTGTGAGTATGCATGTGTTCAATTACCGAATGCAGTGTTAATTTCAACGAATAATTAATGAAGTTAAAAATATATTAATTTGAAGAATTTTTTTTTTTTAGAATTATGTGATTGGAGTGCAGAAATGTAAAAAGGAAATAATGTATATTTCTTTACCCTCATGAAATAAAGCATTTGTTCATTTGTTAGTTCACCGATCTGGAAGGACAGAATTAACAAATTTTTTTAACTTTATCAGGATAAATAAGTAGGTAATGTTGTCCATTCTCCTTTCTCACGTGGAATGACATAATTTCCCACGGGATAACGAATTCGAGGTATATACTAAAACACATTGATAAACAAATATTAGAAAGGAATATGCTAGCGATAAATAATTAGTAGTGAATAGCAATATAGTTTTGTCAGTAATAGAAGACTACATAATACAGGGGCAGCTATTAGCTAACGCGAGAACTGTATACTATAAATTCCAGAGTTTACGAAGAACAACTGAGGGACTCACCGGTGCACTTAAAATAGCCACAGGAGTTTGTTAAGGCTGTGTGCTATCACCATTTTTGTTTAACATTTAAATGAGCAAAATAACAAAAGACGTTAACCTAGAAGCAAAGACATTGAGGAAATCTGTTGATAGCATTACAAGGCAGCGCTTGACCTGGAGTCCCCGTTGTGCGAGAGGTACAGAGAAAGCGAACAAAACATGAAGAAGAAAACTGGAGGCAGGCATGACAGGGATAAAGAATATATGAAAAGTCCTTATGCGAATGGCACAGGACTGGAGGTACTTGGCATGAATTTGTTGAAGGTGTCTGTTCATGTGGGAAGGTGAAGGTTAATGATGATAAATAGAAAATACCGATAATAAAAAAATTAGAAATAAGAAAAAAAGGGAAACAATTTCATCTCTCCAAATTGTTTTCTCGTTTTTTCTTCTCTCCCTTTGTCTTCCTTTTATTTTATTTTCCATCTTTTTTCACTAATTCTTGCTGTCTGTAATTACAATTAATGTTTTCCCTTTGTGTTCCAGCCCGCGTCTACGTTCCCATCTCAGACTTCATATCTGAGAGCTCTAGCAAGGAAACGGCTAAATAAATTGGATTGATTGTTATTTAAAACGTTAACAAAGTTACAATGTCTGATTGATTGCCCTTTCCGTTTTCTCCCTTCCCCTGGGCGCATGCACAGACAACACATATCCCAGTGTCTTGGTCTTTACACTCATCATCATCACCCTTCAACTATCCAAGGAACATATGCCCTCAAAAAATATCATCAACAGAGACATTATCATACTCATTTATATAATCACTTTCATCCCTCTCTTTGGCATAAATTATGCATGTGTATAAAGAAACTATCATAAATAAATGCTAACGTAGAACATAAAGGTTTAAATAGTGCGACAAGGTCACCAGTATGGAACTGATGACACGAATCAAACAAGTGCCAGTGGAACAAGAGTTGAGAAGAACCAGACAAGTGCCAGTGGAACAAGAGATGACAAGAACCAGACAAGTGCCAGTGGAACAAGAGATGAGAAGAAGACGCTGGAGATGGATAGGACACACATTGAGGAAACCTGTTGATAGCATTACAAGGCAAGTCCTCGTTCTGGAATCCACAGGGATAAAAGAAATACAGGAAAAATAAAAAATCACACAGAGATCATCAGGACAATTTTTTAACCTTGTCGTTTTGTAAACCTATTTTGAGTTGAGTTATTGACCCCTCCTTCCTAAATAATAATAATATTAGCATCATCATCATCATTATTTTCCTTGTTGGTCGTTAGTGAGCATGGAGCCATCACTACAGTAGACCCCTATCACTACATGGAGCCATCACTGCAGTAGACCCCTATCACTACATGCAGCCATCACTGCAGTAGACCCCTATCACTACATGGAGCCATCACTATAGTAGACCCCTATTACTACATGGAGCCATCACTACAGTAGACCCCTATCACTACATGGAGCCATCACTACAGTAGACCCCTATCACTACATGGAGCCATCACTGCAGTAGACCCCTATCACTACATGGAGCCATCACTGCAGTAGACCCCTATCACTACATGGAGCCATCACTGCAGTAGACCCCTATCACTACATGGAGCCATCACTATAGTAGACCCCTATTACTACATGGAGCCATCACTACAGTAGACCCCTATCACTACATGGAGCCATCACTACAGTAGACCCCTATCACTACATGGAGCCATCACTGCAGTAGACCCCTATCACTACATGGAGCCATCACTGCAGTAGACCCCTATCACTACATGGAGCCATCACTGCAGTAGACCCCTATCACTACATGGAGCCATCACTGCAGTAGACCCCTATCACTACATAGAGCCATCACTATAGTAGACCCCTATTACTACATGGAGCCATCACTACAGTAGACCCCTATCACTACATGGAGCCATCACTACAGTAGACCCCTATCACTACATGGAGCCATCACTACAGTAGACCCCTATCACTACATGGAGCCATCACTACAGGGAGCATCACTACACCACTATCACTACATGGAGCTATCACTACAGTAAACCCCTATCACTACATGGAGCCATCACTACAGTAGACCCCTATCACTACATGGAGCCATCACTACAGTGGACCCCTATCACTACATGGAGCCATCACTACAGTAGACCCCTATCACTACATGGACCATCACTACAGTAGACCCCTATCACTACATGGAGCCATCACTACAGTAGACCACTATCACTACATGGAGCCATCACTACAGTAGACCACTATCACTACATGGAGCTATCACTACAGTAGACCCCTATCACTACATGGAGCCATCACTACAGTAGACTCCTATCACTACATGGAGCTATCACTACAGTAGACCCCTATCACTACATGGAGCCATCACTACAGTAGACCCCTATCACTACATGGAGCCATCACTACAGTAGACCCCCTATCACTACATGGAGCCATCACTAACAGTAGACCCCTATGCATGAAGCGTGCACCAAGTGGTCACGTGCTCTTGCAGCTGTGATTTCTGCAGCAGCTTATTTTACATGATGATGATGTCAGTCCCATGAACAACCTCGTATTAGTGGCCTTGTACGACATGCATGAGGGTGCAGTAGTTCTACTTTTTGTTATCTCTTCACAGACCCCCCGGGGGACTACCAAGGGGCTTTAGAAATATGGAGTATTTGAATAATTTTTTATTTATTTCATGAACGCAGGGGTTCTTAGCCTTTCTTTTGCCATGGACCTCTTTTATTGTCTGGTGAAGGCTACCCACCCCTTATATTGTCCGGTGAAGGCTGTGGATCTCGTCTTTGACCAAATTTTTTATAGGTGCATAATTAAAATGTGAGCATACAAGTTAACAAAGGCTGTTAAGCTTACATTAGTCATCTGAAATACAAAAACAATCTTTTCAAACAAAGAATTTTGTTTTCTTTAAATGCAAAAAATCTGTACTGTTCAAAAAAAGAAACGCAACATTATTGCAGTGGTAATGGACACCAAATTTCAAACTTGTACCAAAATTTTATTTTACGGAATTAATGTTTCAATCTTGGCATGAAGAAACTTTCAGACTTTAACAATGAAATGATGTTCATTAAATTTAGTTTGGACTTTTATTCTCTGCGACTGAGGCCTCCGTTTCAGTAAGGTGTATGGCCTCCTCTGGCCTCTATCAGAGAACGACATCTCCTTGACATGGATCCGATTAGCCGTTGGATCTGTTGTTGTGGGATGGCTGCCGACTCTTCCCGCAGTGCACGAGACAACTGTCGGAGATTGGCTGGAGCCACGTCTCGCTGGCGGAGTCGTCTGTCGAGTTCATCCCATAAGTGTTCTATGGGGTTCATGTCTGATGACATGGCTGGCCACGGAATGGGCTGGACGTTGTTGTTAGCGAGGAACTGGGTGGTGAGTTGTGCCACATGAGGTCGAGCGTTATCTTGCTGAAAAATCGACCCTCGTGCAGCCAGAAGTGGAAGGACGTGAGGACGAAGAATTTCAGCGACGTATCGTTGGGCATTCAGGCGTCCTTCAATTTGCACCAGTCACTTCTTCCAATGAAGTTGATCGCCCCCCACATCAGTACACCTCCACCACCATGTGGAGGAGCCTCATCAACGCTGTTCTGTGTGTAGCGCTCATGGACTCTGCGGTAAACTCTTCTCCGTCTATCGTGTCGCTGGAGCACAAAAAATGATTCATCACTAAATCAAAACCCGTCTCCAGTCATTCCCAACGGTCCATTGACGATGCTGGTTCGCCCACTGCAGTCGGTTCTGGCTATGCCGGTCCGTAAGAACAGGACCTCTGTAGGGTCTTCTAGCCCAAAGACCAGAGTCGTGCAGCCGGTTCCTGACCGTTTGATCTGAAATTCGACGAGCTGCTGACATTGACTGGACTGTGGAGGACGCAGATGCAAGTCGATTCCTGAGGTGACGCAGCCGTATGAAGCGGTCTTCGGCAGGAGTTGTGACTCTGGGTCTTCCACTGCGCGGCCGGTCTGCCACTGAGCCAGTTTCTTTAAATCGCCTCCAAAGGCGAATAATGGTGCTTCTAACCACATTAAATTGTCTGGCCACTACACTTTGTGACTGTCCAGTCTGTAAACGTCCAATGATGATGAGTCGTTGTTCTGTAGTGAGATGAGCCATACTTGCGCATTGAATTTTCAACTGAATTTATTCGAGGACCGTCAATCTTTTATAGGCATTCAATAATGTGGTCAGAGAGTTCTGTGTTCAGTAAGTTTCACGGGATTCTCATGAATCTGTCACGAGTTATTGTCAAAAATGTTGTTTTGACCTTGACCTCTTTCATGACCTCACGAATCATGAGGTGAGTACAATTCAGGTAACCACGAGAAGTTAATGACCAGGTGGACACAGTCGATAGGTTGACTGATGTCCAATCAGCGAATATCTTTTATAAAAGTAACATCAAAAAAGTTGCGTTTCTTTTTTTGAACAGTATATGATAATTTGCCGAGTAAAAATTTTTTTGAATATAAAATTCACATTTATAGGATATAACACGGACCCTATAGATGGACCCCCTCCCCAGGGAGTCTGTCGACCACATGTTAAGAAACCCAGAGTTAACGTTTTACAGATGTAAACACTGAGTGGGTAAGGAATTACGCCGACCTTTCATTTTGATGTTATGATTGGAACATTTTATTTCACGTATTATATAGCGTGAATTTAGGTATCACGGGATTTGCTTGCATCAGTCTGCAATGTCTGGCTGTCGGGAAATAGTAACTTCCTATAATTTGTCCGTCCACTGTAAGTTCCCGGGGGGTCTTTGATGGAACAAAGAAAGTCTAGGACTACCTATCAAACCCTAGCGTCTTGTCCTGACATCTACTTCTGCTGATGTGTCTGGTTCCTGTCATCAGTTCTTATGTGCTAGCATCTATTCATAAAGGGGTCGGAGTGGCTAAGAGGTATGGCGTCCGCCTCGAATTCTAAAGGTACCTGTTTCGATTCCCAGTAGAGGTAATACAATTTATGGAAATTTATTTTTCAGAACTAGTGGTTCTAATGATGTCATGCTCCCCTCTAGTCTCCTGGGTAGTGAGATAGGATGCCTAGCTTTTTTGGATAAGGGCAACAAAATAGGAGGTCCCGAGTGCAAGTTCCGCACGTTAAAAATCCCACGGCAGGTGGAAAATCGTAAAGAGTAGGCCATAAGGCCGCTGCCCTGGCATAATTTAAAAAAAAATTAGAAACCGGCCCACCACAAAAATATTTATAGAATGTGTGATTCCTATATGCGCACATTGGGATTCTCGTCGGTGCTACGGAGTTCGTGCACTGTGCCGAGATCCTCCTTGTGTGATTTAAAGGAGGAGATCGGAGCACTGATGAAGTTGTCCGTGTGCAATGAAGATAGCCCTTGAAAACTAAACCAACCTTCTACATATAACTTAACATTTTTCTTGTCGTTTTGGTTGTTATTATTGCACGAGCGCCATAAAACAGGCCAAATTTCGTTTAATGTCTTTCTTGTAATTTCCATACATTTCCCAATGCAATGAAAGCTCCTCTGGACTTTTTATTCTTGTTTTGATATCATTGTCTGTTCCTTCAGCATTGCCTCAGTTATTGCCTAGTTATATTTGGTTCCGAATATCGTAGGGATTCATCTCCCAGTGCAATCTGGTAATCGTTTGTCACATTTATTCGCTCAATCCTGGTATTTTCTACGTCTATTTTAAAACCAATTGATGTGACCTCTAATCAAGTATTGCCATTGTGTCTTGCATCTGATTACGTTTATGCGACGGAATAGCCAGGACGTCGCCACGATACAGATCATCAAGCTCTTTTATCAGAGACCAGGGAATTCCATCTCTGTAAGGTGATGTTGTTATTCGTGTTTTATGCTATTGACACGATGCACAAACGTTAAAACTCTCACACAAGTGACAAGAATACACATTGCAGTGTCACATTACCTGTCCAAGAGTGACATGCATTTATAATCAGCTGCTACAACAGGGTATCCATTCAGACAAAGTAATGAGATACCTTAACCCCCGCCGAGTCAATCTCCATCACAATTTTATGGATCAAGCAACGCATCGCATCAAATACATATGTTGTACAAGCCATTACAATAAAATAATCAAACTCCTACTCAACAATTCTCTGTTATCTGTTTTCTTCTTCTTCTTCTACCTTTTCTTCTTCTTTTTCTTCTTCTTCATAATCTTGAATTGCAGTGACTGATGGCGTGAGCGATCATGTGTTTCCACAACTTTCTGTCTCCAACACAGCTTATATATTCCCGTGTTGATTTATATCCATGCCAGATTGTCCATTTTTATCTCTCTTTGTCGTCATCTTTGATCCTTAGCCACCCAACTGTCAAAGCAGTCAGTGGTCAACACGCCTGGTCACTGTTGCGTGCATATTTTGACGCACATTTTACAAAAATTGATATGGCTATTTGATATGGGAAAATATAGACATGCATTCATTTGTGTATGAAAATGCTGTCTATGGTAAAAGCGAGATAATCCATGTTTGATTCACACTTTTGATTATAGGAGTAATCGTTCTGGATATTGATCCGGCGCAAGGATAGTGCGCTTGCGTTTGTACTTATTTTTTAGGGCCAGAAAATATATTAATTTGCTTATTGTGTTTATGGCCTGAATTCATATGTATTACATATTATTAGTACAAGTAGAATCAGTCCTATATTGTATATTTTGGATGGGTAGGAGGGACTAGATTCTTGTATTCCGGTCTAGCGGAAGTATGAGTTGTCTTGACAAGTCGTGATGAGTTCCGATGTACTGCTTACAAATGGCGGGGTACGTTTTTCTAGAGCTGGTCCTTTCGTCAGGAAAAAATGTCTTACGAAGTGGTATTTCTTCTGAAGGAGATGGTGTCTCTACGATAGTTTGTGTTCGAGACTCTCCTTATGTCAGTATATAGATGATTCGGACTCCAGGTAAACCCAGCTCCTATTTTGATGATCTCTCGTCGGTTAGGCCTAGCTTGACTTTTGGTGCTTCGTTATGCTAGTGTCGTGTTTGGTATCGACGAAGATGACAGATTTTCCTGCAGCGGTTATGGCTACGTGAAATTAACCTGATCACCGTAGAGCTGTATGGAAACATTTATGAAATCCTTTATATACCCATTACAAATTAACTCTGGCTTATATTCTCCTCCCTATGCATGAGTGAACGACAACTCAGGGAGGTAGCCATGTTGGATTTCGGTCATCATATGTTTTGATCACTGCCAAGAGAACAGATTATTTATCTTATTATCGGACAGTGACAGAGAGATCTCAATCCTGCTAGAAACCCCCTTTCGTGGTTTCATAATCTATACTACAAACTATGGACGTCAAGTAACTTTAGTTATTTATCGATTCCTTCACTGACGCGTTTAGTCAGATAGGGGAATGCGGCCATAATGTATCATGACATTGAACTTTGATGTACTGCCATTATTTCTGAATGTGTCATGACTTCAGATCTGCTATGTATACCTACAAATTGATATGTCAACGAACCATGATGTACTCGTATGTCCCAGTGTGTACGTCTGAATAAATTGAGTAAACTAAGATTCCAGCAGTCTGCATTGGTGCCTTGTAGACAAGTGTGAGTGGTTATATTGGTCAGCACACGAACAGCACACCATTCGCGGTAATCACACTCTACACTTCTACTTCATACATACACCATCCTGCGTCGGCTGAAGTGACCAAGTTCAGGGCCTGCTTCCCCTGGAGCCTTTGCCTTCCCTAACTCAGGACTAGGGTGAGTTACCCATTTACAGCTGGGTAGACTGGAGCATGCCTGATCTCAACAACACACCACTCTTCCTTACAGAGCAGACAGACTGATACTTTACAGTGGTGTACTACAGGTGTAGTAAGAAATAACGTCTTTACAGTGGCGAGCCAGATTCCTGGGTCCAGCTTACGCATTTTTGTGTTGAGAATTGTAGTGAAATTGACAGAGATACAACGGTAAAATTCCTCCAAGGATAACATTTAAGGATAAAAACATAATGCGTAGGCTGCTGATGTACATGATCGCCTAGACCGCGGGTCATCATCCCCCATAAAATTGACTTGCTAGACCGGAGGGGAACGGAGTATCAAAAGGAAAAAAAAAATATGACTGGAAAGGCTAAAGAGACGCAATTGGGGGGGGGGGGGGGGGGGGGATGAAAGTAAAAAAATTCAAGTCCCCCAAATTGACACGAGGTACGGAATTGGACGTTTTGCGATACCAAGCGCTTGATTTGAATTTGAGCGGAAGAACGCAGATGTCTGAAAAAAATTACAAAAATTAAAAAGTAAATTTTTCTTAATATTAATGTTAGGAATATAAAAATTAGCTGGCCAGATGGCCTATTCTGAGCAGTGAACGAATATGGTCTTAATTTTACAGACGGATAGATAATATTGAAAATAATGACAAAAGACAGTGTAGTTCACATCATCGACAGACTGAATTGAATCTAAAAAGTGTGGTTATTTGCACACAAAAACACGACCTTGGACACAGATGTTCAAATTTACTTGGCATAGAAGTGAAGGGACATTGGTGGTAGCTGTGTCTAAATATAACTTTTTACAACAAAAATTTGAAGGGGAGAGAACGGTTGAGTCAAAAATCGAGCACAATTTTGTAGAAACACAAGTAGAGACGGACAGACTAACAGATAACCATCCATACGTGACTGAAGCTTGACTGAAATGACTTTAGTGAGGAAATTTGAAATTAAAAATAAACCTCGGCAGTGATTGGCCACAGACAATCATATTATTAGCGCTCAGAGCGCATTTGGGGTCATTCTTCAATAATTGTTCAGTGTTAGACACAGATTTTAAAGTGTGGTGTTTTCCCATATGAAAGACAGTGAGTTAAATTTAGGGACGCCATCCTATAGCCAGCAGCTCAGCTGAGTTTTGCTAGCACTTCTGTGTTAATTATTCATAATCTGGTAAGATTGAAATTATTTCTTTATATATTTTGAATATTGTTTCATGTTCGAGTGATTTGATACTGCCATATCATAATCTAGCCTTACAAACAAGTAGGGATTTTGCTCTAGACCCCCCGCCCAAGTCAGGGTCTAGGGACTAACAATGTACTTAAACACCAGCAAGGATTATGCAAGACAGAGCAAGAGTTGAGAATAAGGAAAACATATTACCTATCCTCTTTTAGGGTAGAAAACTAATAATTATTTTTCAGAATCTATAGTCTGGGAGGATCTATCGGATGTAAACCCACCATGGTAACTGTGCTGTTTGGTCAGAGAGATCTGACCTGTCTGTATAATGTGGTTGTTGTGTCAGTGTGGTGTCCAGACGTGGGTAGAGAATAGATTTTGACACATGGCCCATACTTTGATTGCAGAGCTGCGAGTTTCTGTCGTCCACGAAGAAGTATCTATTCGGGTGGTGATTTACACAAGTGTATCTGTGCAGTCCTCGTGACAGAGACCACCATTAGTGCCCGCCAGCACGGAGAGGTGGGACCGCCTGATTTCAGCACCAGAGCTACAAATACCAGATGAGTGAGCCTCTGGTCTGCTGGATATTCACCAACCCCATTTAGTTGCAGATACCCCATAAAAATTCCCACCATTTTCTGGACATTGTGTAGTCAATATAGACAGGTGTGATGAGACCACCCCAACAGCACAGACAATAAATATCCTCCCTAGTAGCTGACTACCAGAACATTTTAATAAAACTAACTATTCTAGTACTTAAATATGTTCACTTTTGCATTTATTATGTAACATTCCATGCATAATTTTTATAAATTTTAAATCCTTCTTTTAAAACAAGTTCTGGTCAAAATAAAACTTGATCCAGAACAAATAAATGTAATATAATTATATCAAAAACTTTACACACGTGAGTTAGTTCAGTGTATTGTAACACTTGTTAATCTTATTAGTCTTGTTAAATATCTATGGGTATATTTATAACTATCACACCACAGTACACATCATAACCCTAGACACTTTACGCAGCTACATTCATAAAAAAAAAAAATTAAGTGTGAGGTCGTAGTGGTAGCAAGAAAGGCCTTCTGACAATTCTCAATTACATTTTATCTCAGGAGCCTTCACAGCTGGCCTCATACAATTTACATGTAGTACCATCATCATCATACAATACCATCAATACCACTACATATATTGGGGTCTTGTCCAGGGATAATTAGCCCAACAGTAATATTGAGATCTCCTGGTGGGAGAAATAAAAGTAGGGAAATAAATTGTAAAATTTCCTTTAAAATTAAAAGTGTCCCTGCGGATAAAAGTTGGTGAATCTTCACAGCCAGTAATAATTAATTAGTTAACTGGTTAGTTAGAATTAGTTAGACTATAGTCATATAGTAATTAGAAGTACTTAGTGTATTTACTGGTTAGAGATTTAGCTTATATATTATTATATTGTCTAAAAAGTATGGCTGAGCTAGCAAAGTTTAGATCAGCTGCTGTGCTCACTGCGAAGGAGATGGGGATGGATGGTCAAATTTTAATTCAATACGTAACGACTGAATGTGATAAATATATTGAAAGGGAAGATAGAAAGGTAGCTGAAGAGAAGAGGTTACAAATTGAGGCTGATAGAGAAATTAAGAGGCTGCAGATTGAGGCAGAAGAAAAACGACAGCAAAGGGAGGCAGAAGAAAAACGACAGCAAAGGGAGGCAGAAGATAAAAAGGCCGAAAGGGAGGCAGAAGATAAAAAGGCCGAAAGGGAGGCAGAGGAAAAAAGGTTGACTGCCGAAAGGGAGGCTGAAGATAGAAGGTTGCAGAGGGAGCACGAATTACGACTAAGGGAGCTGGAATTACAAGGCCCGGCCCCTGAAAATGGTGCCAGCCCTTTTGCCTCAGATGCTACGCCCAGTATGGGAGCCTCAAACTCAGCTATGGGGTTTCATTTAGACCATTTTGTTGAGAAAGACGATGACATAGAGGGGTACCTGGGACGTTTTGAGTTATTAGCTACTACATATGGGTTAGAGAGAGAGAGGTGGAGTTTAAAGCTATCACAGGGATTGAGGGGTGCTTCTTATGAAGTATTTGCCAAAATGAACAGGGAAGACCAAGACAATTATGACATGTTAAAGCAGGCTTTGTTATTAAGGTACGAGAAGAATGGTGAATTTTATCGTAAGAGATTTAGAAATGCCAAACTGTTGTCTGGGGAGACATACCACCAATTCTCTGCCAGACTAGAAACCTATTTGGAGAAATGGACGGCTCTGGGGAAGACCCAAGATCTTAAAGAAATGATCATGATTGAGCAATTGAGAGAGTCCATGGCTCCAGACATGAGAAAATTTCTCATGGAACAAGGTGCAGAGAAGTTGGGGGAAATTTTAAATGTTGCTGAGAGGTATCAGGCAGCCCAGGCAGAGGTAAGTGGTGCTAAGAAGAAGCACATAGACAATTTTAAAGCTCCACAGCAATTTAATAAATTTGATAATAGAGAGCAGGGAAATAAGGGTAGGACAAACTTTGAGCGGCCAAGAAATGACTATCGCGACAGAAACTCACAGTTCAATGACCAAAAGTTCAATGAAAGAAAACCGTTGAACCAAGGAAAAAGATGGTGTAAATGGTGCAAGAAGGATAACCATAACACCGAATTTTGTAGAAGGAAACCTTCAAACATTGCTGCAATGAAGTCGGGGACGCAAAGATTAAAGGTTAATCCTAAGGGACAACAGGAACCTTATCACCCCCCAGTTTGTGAGGATGTTATTTGTAATGGGGTCACCATAAGGTGCCTTTATGATACAGGTTTGGATTATGATTCAGTTGTGAAGTCTAGCCTAGTGGACCCAAGTCAGTATACCACAGAAACAGTGGAAATACAAGGGGCGACTAAGGACATACCACTCATGACACTTCCCATCGCAAGGATAACGGTGAAAACTCGCTATGTGGAAGGAGAAATCAGAGCAGCAGTGATAGATGAACCAATCTACCCTCTGATATTGGGGTGTAGATACGTCTTCTTGGGGAATCCCGAGAAACCTGTGATCATGGCGACAGTGCAGACCAGGTCACAGAAGAAGGAGGAAGAAGGTGAACCTATAAACGCTCATCCAGAGGAGATGAGGAAGGCGCAGGCTGAGGATAGGACACTCCAGCCCTGTTTTTTAAAAAATTACCCAAATGCCACACACCTCCGAGCAAGGGGGAATATTTCATGAAGAACAAACTCTTATACAGGAAGGCCGGAACTGGAACAAATGGTCACAACCAGCTGGTTCTTCCCATTGCATATAGAGAGAAAGTGATGGAACTCGGACATGCAATCCCCTTCAGTGGTCACATGGGGATCAGCGCCACAGGACAGCGTATAGCTTGTCATTACTTCTGGCCAGGGATAACGGAGGATATAAAAAGATATGTCAAATCCTGCCCAGAATGTCAAAGGGTAGCTCCAAAGCACTGGACTGCCCCTGCAACTCTAGGGGAATGCCCATAGTGGGAACACCTTTTGAGAGGGTTGCAGTGGATATTGTAGGACCTCTCACTCGGACCAAGAGGAGGAACAGTTACATCCTTACTCTGGTGGACACTTGTTCTATGTGGGGAGAGGCGGTAGCCCTGCCATCAATTGATTCAAAACATGTAGCAGAGGCACTACTTACAATATTTACCCGATTAGGATTCCCGCATCAAATCTTGACGGATAATGGTTCTCAGTTCAAGGGGAAACTAACGGAAGAAGTTTTTAAGCTATTTCAAGCCAGGCACTTTCATTGTAGTCCGTACCATCCACAAGGGAACGGCCAGGTAGAGAGGTTCAATGGGACTCTCATTTCTATCCTGAGAAAGCTGGCACACGAAAAACCGGATCTGTGGGATCAATTCCTGCCCGCCGCATTGTTTGCGTACCGGGAGGTACCACATAATTCAACCGGGATGGCTCCCGCAACTCTGCTATTTGGGAGGCCAATAAAAGGTCCATTAGAGGCCCTATTAAGGACCTGGACAGATGAGAAGGCGGAAGAGACTGTTACCTCATCTTATCAATATGTGAACGAACTGACCACTCGTTTGAAAGCTGGATGGAAACTGGCAAATGATAATTTGAAACAAGCCAGGAAGAAACATGCAGCATATTTTAATAGGAAGGCAAAGGACAGGGAACTGGCAGTCGGAGAGAAGGTGCTGCTTCTACTACCGGGAAGCCAGAATAAATTACAAATTGGTTGGCAAGGTCCATATACGGTTCTAGAGAAGGTGTCTAGAACAAACTATAAAATTGACAAAAAGGGGAAGGAAAAAGTTTATCATGTAAACCTGTTAAAGAAGTATCTGGACAGACCACTCCAGGAAAGCACCCCCTTATTGACCTTGGCTATTGCAACCCAGATGCAAAAAGAACCACTCACCTCACATGAATACCCATTACATCCTTGTGAAACAGCAGCACAGGTAAAAGTCAGTAAGCACCTGACTAAAAACCAGAGGGAGAGAGTTCAACAAGTTCTGGAGGAACATACAGATGTATTAACAGATAAACCAGGCCATACAAATTTGCTACAGTATGACATGAAACTGGTAGACTCAAACCCAATCTGTATGAGAGCCTATTCTATTCCGTTCGCGAAGGAGAAGGCATTAAAGGAAGAAATAGATTATTTATTGAAGGAGGGGATTATTTCGCACAGTGAATCATCTTTTAGTTCTAGTGTCGTTTTGTTGAGGAAACCGTCTGGGGAACACAGACTGTGCATAGATTACAGGAAACTGAATGCTGTCACAGAAGGACAAGTGGATCCATTACCAGACACAAAACAGCTATTTGCCAGACTGAACAAGGCAAAATACTTTTCAAAGGTGGATCTTAGTAAAGGCTATTACCAGATCCCAGTGAAGCCTGAAGTGAGACCTTATTTGGCTTTTAGCACTTCGGATGGACATTATGAATTCAATATGCTACCATTCGGACTGAAAAATGCTCCGAGTGTGTTTTCAAGGATGATGCGAAAATTGTTGGACCCCCTGAATAACCCATGTATCACAAATTTCATGGATGATATTCTCGTCGCCACCGAGACATTTGAAGAACACATTGAAGCTCTGGAGATGTTGTTTGATAGACTTCGGGAGGCGAACTTAACTGCTAGGCCAACAAAATGTTGTATTGGATGCAAAGAGTTGGAATTCTTGGGGCACACTGTATATCAGGGTAATATGACCCCTGATCCTAAGAACTTGGAAAAACTGCAGAGAGCACCTAGGCCGCAAACCAAAAAGGACGTGCGATCATTCGTGTCGTTATGCGGATTTTATCAGAAATACATCAAAAATTTTAACGCCATTTGTGCTCCTCTGACTGATCTGACTCGCAAGGGACTTCCAGATAAAATTATTTGGACTGCACAATGTGAATTAGCGTTCCAAGAGTTAAAGGAAAAACTCACTAGCAAGCCTATTCTCAAACTGCCTGATTTGACACAGGACTTTGTCTTAAGAACCGATGCAAGTAATGTAGGACTTGGAGGGGCTTTGTTGCAAAGATCATCTTCACCTGATGGGGAACTGAAACCAGTCGCTTATGCAAGCCGCAAATTGAATAAGGCGGAACAAGGATACTCCACAAGCGAAAAAGAATGTTTAGCATTAATCTGGGCAATAAAGAAGTTTCAAATCTATCTGTATGGTAGGACATTTGTGGTGGAGACGGATCATCAGCCTCTCGTGTTCTTGTCTCAGGCTAAGCATGAAAACGCAAGATTGCTGAGGTGGTCTTTATTGCTTCAACCTTATCAGTTTAGTATCCAATATATCCCAGGCAAATTGAATGTCGGTGCAGATTTCCTCAGTCGGCACCCCTGTGATCAAAATTAGAGTAATGGCAGACGGGAGGAGTAATTTTACCTATGTGTATCGCTGGTTTTGGAACTTGCCATAGGCATGTTTTCAGGTGGGGAGATGTGTAGTGAAATTGACAGAGATACAACGGTAAAATTCCTCCAAGGATAACATTTAAGGATAAAAACATAATGCGTAGGCTGCTGATGTACATGATCGCCTAGACCGCGGGTCATCACCCCCATAAAATTGACTTGCTAGACCGGAGGGGAACGGAGGATCAAAAAGGAAAAAAAAAATATGACTGGAAAGGCTAAAGAGACGCAAGTGGGGGGGGGGGGGGGGAAATGGATGAAAGTAAAAAAAATTCAAGTCCCCCAAATTGACACGAGGTACGGAATTGGACGTTTTGCGATACCAAGCGCTTGATTTGAATTTGAGCGGAAGAACGCAGATGTCTGAAAAAAATTACAAAAATTAAAAAGTAAATTTTTCTTAATATTAATGTTAGGAATATAAAAATTAGCTGGCCAGATGGCCTATTCTGAGCAGTGAACGAATATGGTCTTAATTTTACAGACGGATAGATAATATTGAAAATAATGACAAAAGACAGTGTAGTTCACATCATCGACAGACTGAATTGAATCTAAAAAGTGTGGTTATTTGCACACAAAAACACGACCTTGGACACAGATGTTCAAATTTACTTGGCATAGAAGTGAAGGGACATTGGTGGTAGCTGTGTCTAAATATAACTTTTTACAACAAAAATTTGAAGGGGAGAGAACGGTTGAGTCAAAAATCGAGCACAATTTTGTAGAAACACAAGTAGAGACGGACAGACTAACAGATAACCATCCATACGTGACTGAAGCTTGACTGAAATGACTTTAGTGAGGAAATTTGAAATTAAAAATAAACCTCGGCAGTGATTGGCCACAGACAATCATATTATTAGCGCTCAGAGCGCATTTGGGGTCATTCTTCAATAATTGTTCAGTGTTAGACACAGATTTTAAAGTGTGGTGTTTTCCCATATGAAAGACAGTGAGTTAAATTTAGGGACGCCATCCTATAGCCAGCAGCTCAGCTGAGTTTTGCTAGCACTTCTGTGTTAATTATTCATAATCTGGTAAGATTGAAATTATTTCTTTATATATTTTGAATATTGTTTCATGTTCGAGTGATTTGATACTGCCATATCATAATCTAGCCTTACAAACAAGTAGGGATTTTGCTCTAGACCCCCCGCCCAAGTCAGGGTCTAGGGACTAACAATGTACTTAAACACCAGCAAGGATTATGCAAGACAGAGCAAGAGTTGAGAATAAGGAAACATATTACCTATCCTCTTTTAGGGTAGAAAACTAATAATTATTTTTCAGAATCTATAGTCTGGGAGGATCTATCGGATGTAAACCCACCATGGTAACTGTGCTGTTTGGTCAGAGAGATCTGACCTGTCTGTATAATGTGGTTGTTGTGTCAGTGTGGTGTCCAGACGTGGGTAGAGAATAGATTTTGACACATGGCCCATACTTTGATTGCAGAGCTGCGAGTTTCTGTCGTCCAACGAAGAAGTATCTATTCGGGTGGTGATTTACACAAGTGTATCTGTGCAGTCCTCGTGACAGAGACCACCATTAGTGCCCGCCAGCACGGAGAGGTGGGACCGCCTGATTTCAGCACCAGAGCTACAAATACCAGATGAGTGAGCCTCTGGTCTGCTGGATATTCACCAACCCCATTTAGTTGCAGATACCCCATAAAAATTCCCACCATTTTCTGGACATTGTGTAGTCAATATAGACAGGTGTGATGAGACCACCCCAACAGCACAGACAATAAATATCCTCCCTAGTAGCTGACTACCAGAACATTTTAATAAAACTAACTATTCTAGTACTTAAATATGTTCACTTTTGCATTTATTATGTAACATTCCATGCATAATTTTTATAAATTTTAAATCCTTCTTTTTAAAACAAGTTCTGGTCAAAATAAAACTTGATCCAGAACAAATAAATGTAATATAATTATATCAAAAACTTTACACACGTGAGTTAGTTCAGTGTATTGTAACACTTGTTAATCTTATTAGTCTTGTTAAATATCTATGGGTATATTTATAACTATCACACCACAGTACACATCATAACCCTAGACACTTTACGCAGCTACATTCATAAAAAAAAAAAAAATTAAGTGTGAGGTCGTAGTGGTAGCAAGAAAGGCCTTCTGACAATTCTCAATTACATTTTATCTCAGGAGCCTTCACAGCTGGCCTCATACAATTTACATGTAGTACCATCATCATCATACAATACCATCAATACCACTACAAGAATCACAGTTTACAGCTGAAAGAACATTTGTTTGAACACATCAACACCAGTAGGACAGCTAGCTATACAGTCGATGTCAGCTTGACCTGTATTACCGATAGGATGCTGTATCTAGGTCAGCGCTTGTTGACAGTTTTTTCGCTGTACAGACAGTATTACACAGGACAGTGGTATCAAGTGTAGAAAATATCTGGAGCAATATTGTTGACATTTCTCAACGTACAGAAGAATCACAGTGTTGTTGAAAATAAAGTGCATAGTTCATCGTTGGATCTTCATATGCTCAAAAGAGAAAAAATTGACAGTGTAATAGTTTAGAATTAAATCTATTACTGAATAAAGTGGCAAGTTATTATTATTTAAATAAACTGTGCCTGCTTTACAACACTATACCTGCAACACATTCCATTCATGACATAAAATGATATTGTATGCTATATGCTATTTATGCTTACATGTTATTTGTTATGTATTAAATTAGTTTATGTTCTGTGTGACTAGTACAAGGTATGCCGAGTTACATTGGTCTGGTACTAGTATTCGATAGGTACACATTTTCTTAATTGGAAATTTGTTAGCAACAATTTGCTGCTATTTCTGTTAGTTGTGATGAGGTGTTCTTTTCTTCGTTGTTTTTGTTAATAATTTTGTGTCCCTTAGTTTGTTTGATTTGTTTGTATAATTGTAGGTCTCATCTTTTCTTTCATTTCAGTTTTTTACACCCTTATGTTTATACACTGTGGCGTTATTTGTCTTGTCATTTTATTATTGCAGTTATCATCACGGTTTCTGTGATCATTTTTTTCATTTCTTCTATTTAATTTAATTTGATCTCTGCAAATGTTTTCAGATTGTCTTTTCTTGTTTGTCATTTGTAATGTCTTTAGTTGACATATGACGTATAGTGGTATACACTGATAGTATAGTACAGATCAGTACTCTCTGATTGTTATTGTTATAAAACAAAATGTACAAGACCTTTGTAAGGCTTGTCCCCCAAAGTGATTGGTAAAAGGAAATATTTTTTTCCACAGGTACTCAAGTGATCTTTGATTACATTGAGTTATACAAGACCTTTGTAAGGCTTGTCTCCCAAAGTGATTGGTAAAGGGAAATATTTTTTTCCACAGGTACTCAAGTGATCTTTGATTACAGTGAGGTATACAAGACCTTTGTAAGGCTTGTCCCCACAGTATTTGAGATACAATTATTGTTGTCCACAGGTACTCAAGTTATCATTGGTTATTATAAACCATACAAGTTTGGACTAAGACTAAGTCTAAGGTATAGACTTGTCTCCCATTAACTTGAAAGAGGGTAATTTATTTACTTTTTCAGGTTTCTGATTTAAGAAGACAATATGTCTACATTAGATTATTTCATTATACAAGGAAAATCTCTTGATAAGACTGGAAAAGACTTAGAACAATGGGCTGTTGCTCAATATGACAAAGCATTAGCTGCAGAAGAGAAAAAAATTGCTGCTGCTGTTGAAGAAAGAAAAGCTGCTGCTGAGGAGAAAAAAGCTGCGGCTGAGGAGAGAAAACTTCAAATAGAAGAAAAAAAAGCTGCTGCAGAAGAAAGGAAAGCCTTAGCTGAAGAAAAAAGATTAGAAAAAGAAGCTGATACTGCTGCTGAACTTAAGAAATTGCAGATGCAAGTGGAGGAAAGGAGATTTGAGGCAGAACAGAAGAAATTAGAAGCTGATGCAGAGCAGAAAAAATTAGAAGTTGCTGCTGCTGCAGAGCAGAGAAAATTAGAAGTTGCTGCAGAACAGAAAAAATTAGAAGCTGCTGCAGAACAGAAAAAACTAGAAGTTGCTGCTGCTGCAGAACAGAAAAAACTAGAAGTTGCTGCTGCTGCAGAACAGAAAAAATTAGAAGCGGCTGCAGAACAGAAAAGATTAGATAGAGAAGCTGAAGAGAGAAAAGCAATAAGAGAACATGAGTTTGAATTAGAGAAATTAAAATTGACATGTATGAGTAATGTTAATCAGGCATCTGGTGGTAATGGTAAACCCTTTGTGTACAAGGTCAAAGTACCAGCGTTTAACCCTACCAGTGATGACATAACATTTTGGCTTTCTAGATTTGAACGGGCTTGTCGATCTCATAATGTTGACAAATCACAGTATGTGAATCAGTTGTCTGAAAATCTAAAAGGGGAGTCTCTGAGTAAGTTATATTTCGTTGAAGAGGCCGACAAAGACAATTATGATGCTGTTAGGGCAGCTTTGATAAAGAGATATCAGCTGTCTGAGGAAGGTTACCGTCTTTTGTTTAAAACAATGAGACCTGAGGTAGGTGTAGAATTCTCAGATTTCATCTCAAAAGCACGAATTACACTTTCACGATGGATTGAATTATCCAAAACAGAGAAAACATTTGATGGTCTTACAGATTTATTGCTAAGAGACAAGGTCATGTCTTCTGTAAATAAATCATTCCTAGAGTTCTTACATGAGCGTAAACCTAGTACAATAAAGCAAATGGAAGAATATTGTGACCAGTATGCCACGGCACATCCTGACATGATTCTTAGTAACTCTAACATTAAAGAGAGTATGCCAGTTGCTTCGGCAACAGAATATAATCAGAATTACTCACACAAATTCCAAGGAGCTAAAAATAAATTTGATAAAAAGGTTAATTGGGATAAGTATCAAAACCAAGATAACCGCTCAAATCAGAGTTCTTCTTCGAAGAACTGGAATCGGGCTGATAGTCCTCGACACGCGAGGGGTGCCCATAATGTTAGAAATTCTCGGAAAGGGAGTAGCTATAGGAACTACCCAAGTGCTTCATGGAGACAAAAGAAACAATATTACAGGGATACTCAATATAATGAGCATGATGATTATGATCATGAATATTATGATTCAAACCCAAATAGGGGTTATAACAGAGGCAATAATAATTATAGAGACAATTATAACCGAGGTAGATCACAACACAAAAGACATGGTAAATCGTATTACCAGGCAAACTCTGCACAACAGGAGTTCCACGACACCGATAATCAGAATAATGATAAAAAAGACTCCAACAGTGTAGCAAATTCCGCTTTTGATTTTGCTAGAGCATCTGAGTGTTCGCAATGCAAAACATTATTCGATCCAACCACAGTTTCTACTTTAAGCTGCGGTCACCCACTTCCCGCTCTCCATGCGTTGCGCCAATCGCGCATAATGGAAGGGGTGCTCTTGTCTTTAATAGGGGCCTAATAGATGGTACTCCGGTATCAATTCTTTTCGACTCGGGGTGCACTACCATTGGAGTGAGGCAATCACTCGTAAATCCTTCTCGAGCTACAGGCAATATAGTCAAATGTGTAACATTTGGTGGCACATTGGAGAAGTACTCCACTGCCATTATCAATATTGCTACGCCTTTCTTTACAGGAGAGGTGCAAGCATGTCTCTTGCCGAATCCGATCGCTGATCTTATCATCGGTCGCATTCATGGAGTGAAAGAATGCACTCCACAGCAAATTTCTAATTGGGAAAATGTTAATATGCAATCTGCTAATGCAGTAATCACTAGGGCTCAAGCTCTCAATATGCCACAATCTTCATATTCTGAAGATGATGATGCGCAGATCCAAGATGATCCCTTGGAGATTTCCCACGATTCCTTTATCAAACAGCAGGAAGATGATCCTACTCTAAAGAAATTCTTTACTCTGGCAACAAAAGGTGATCCGAATAAGGATACAAATCGTAAATCTTGGATTACGATGAAGATTGGCGTACTTGTACGTATGGTACAAGACTCCGCTAAGTCCATTCATTCTCAAATCCTTGTGCCTAAAAATATGAGAGTTAAAATTTTACAGCACGCTCATGATTCGCAGTGTGCTGGACATATGGGTTTTTCCCGTACTAATGCTAGAGTTCTTCAATCTTTCTTTTGGCCTGCTGTGAATAAGGACATACGAATCTATTGTCGATCTTGTAAAGTATGTCAAGAGATTAAATCCAGAGGTCCACGCCATGATGCACCTATTCAGGCTGCAGACATTCCCATTCGGCCATTTCAAAAAATGGCGATAGATATCATTGGTCCATTTAAGATAAAGTCTACTAGAGGACACCAATTTATTTTGACGTGTGTTGATATGTGCACACGTTGGCCGGAGGCTGTTCCTCTAAAGAGCATAACTACTGCTGATATCGCAGATGCTCTTTGGTTAATATTTTCTCGTCTGGGGTTTCCAGCAGAAATATTATCCGACCATGGTACCCAACTCATATCGGATACCATGTCTCAAGTAATGTCGACTCTGAAGATAGAGAGATCGCTGAGTAGTATTTATCATCCTATGTCCAATGGGATGGTGGAGCGTTTGAATAGAACTCTGAAAAACCTACTAGGTAAGATAACAGAAGATCATCCTCAGGATTGGGATAGGGTTTTACCCGCGGCTCTCTTTGCATATAGAGAGGTCGCCAACGAACATACAGGATTTTCTCCCTTTGAACTTGTCTTTGGCGCGAAACCGCGAGGTCCTATGTCCTTACTTCATGATCTTATAACTGCTGATAATATTGTCGATGACACAAAATCCTCTTATGAATATGTCATCGCACTTAGACACAAGATTATTGAAGCATGCAAATTGGCAACTGCTTCTTCTGAATTTGCGAAACAGAAGGCAAGGGAATTTGCCAATAAAAAGAGATGTTTGCGTCAACTTTGTCCAGGTGACAAAGCATTTGTCTTGCTACCTTGTAGGGAAAATAGACTTCTCATTTCTTGGAAAGGTCCGTACGATATAATATCAAAGGTTTCTGATGTTGACTATATCGTCGATATTGACGGGAAGCGTAAAACCTTCCACATCAACATGCTCACGGAATTCCATGAACGTCCTGATTATTTACAACCTGTTTTCCAGGCAACGGACGATTTTCCAGTCCAACATGGACAGTACTCATCTCTGTCAGTAATACAGGATGAGGAAACGAGTTTCTCGGATGTAAATTTACCTTTTCCAATGATTCCTCTTCACTCTAATGAATCATGGAAAGATGTTGCAATTTCTCCAGAATTATCTCCAGGAGAGCAGAAACAAGTTTCTACTATGTTAGAACAATTTCAGGATGTCCTTACTGACATTCCTGGTCAAACTGATGTCATTCAACATGACATTATTCTTACTGACCATAGTCCTATAAGAGTCAGACCGTATCCTATTCCGATACATTTTCAAGCACAGGTAGAGAAAGAGTTAGATGAGATGATAGAGTTAAAAATTATAGAACTATCCACATCAGCATATTCTTCGCCGATGGTTATAGTACGGAAAAAAGACAATAACATACGTCTTTGCGTGGATTATCGCAAATTGAATCAAGTGACTAAATTCGATGCTGAGCCTATGCCTTTACTAGAAGAGCTACTTACGAGACTATCGAATTCTCACTTCTTTACTAAACTCGATTTGTCTAAGGGATATTGGCAAGTTCCACTATCCGAACACGCCAAACCGTTTACTGCTTTTTCGACGCCTAGGGGTCTATTCCAATGGAATTTCATGCCTTTCGGTCTTATGAACGCCCCTGCTACATTTGTACGCATGATGCGTCGAATCCTATCTCATCGCTCAGATGTCATTGCGTATCTTGATGACATCTGTCTTTTCAGTGATACTTGGAACGATCACTATAATGGTATAAATGAACTATTGTCTATCTTACGCGAGCATAACCTGACAGCGAAACCATCGAAAGCATGTATTGGTTTTAGCGAAATATCTTTCTTAGGACACCGTGTTGGTCATGGGTTCCTAAAAACAGAAGACCATAATACAAGTAAGATACTTAACATTTCTATTCCTAAGACTAAAAAGCAAGTACGAAGTCTCTTAGGTCTAATACAATTTTATGGACGATTCATCCCGAATCTGTCCTCCATTATGTCACCTCTTTCTTCCTTGCTAAAGAAAGGGTCTCCTAATGTAGTCCATTGGACTCAAGAATGTCAATCCTCTTTGGATAAGGTTAAAACTATGTTTTCTACTTCACCTATCCTAGTATTGCCTTCTAAGGATAAGACATTTATTCTTCGTAGTGACGCTTCATCCACCGGGATTGGAGCTACACTAATGCAAGAGTACTCTGGAACTCTGCATCCGGTGATGTATATTTCTCGGAAATTAAATGCCGCAGAGAAGAATTACTCGGTCCTAGACCGTGAATTATTGGCTATGGTTTGGTCAATCCTTAAACTGCAAAGATTTCTTCTGGGCGCGCATTTCATTGTGGAAACTGACCAGAAGGCTCTTACGGCTATTCAGAGTAAAAATCTGAAGAGCACGAGATCAACGCGATACGCGATTGCTCTACAGCCATTTCATTTTTCGGTGCGAGCTATCCGTGGGTCAGAAAATGTGATGGCACATATTTTGTCTAGATGCCCACATGATTCATAACTGTTATACAACTTTGATACAGTTGTTTCTATGTTGAAATGTGTACACATATGTAATATATCATATATTGATTGTAACACTACTTAGCGGTTCATTGATATGTATTCACCGCTGATTTTTCAATGGTTTTCGTCTTTGATGATCATGATGTTAAGATATCTTAGATGAAATTTACGTATAAACTAATGTGGAAATTGTGTCATTGCTAATATTGTAGTATGGTGACACCTCTCTGGAAATATTTATACTTAGAGAAGTACTTTCTCTAAGGTCATAAAACTTATGCTTATCATCTGCGCATTGTTATTGGTGCGTTGTGAGCCTATTGTATGTTGCTCCTAGATGTATTTCAAAAAAAAAAAAGTACTAATTCTTGCTGTCTGTAATTACAATTAATGTTTTCCCTTTGTGTTCCAGCCCGCGTCTACGTTCCCATCTCAGACTTCATATCTGAGAGCTCTAGCAAGGAAACGGCTAAATAAATTGGATTGATTGTTATTTAAAACGTTAACAAAGTTACAATGTCTGATTGATTGCCCTTTCCGTTTTCTCCCTTCCCCTGGGCGCATGCACAGACAACACATATCCCAGTGTCTTGGTCTTTACACTCATCATCATCACCCTTCAACTATCCAAGGAACATATGCCCTCAAAAAATATCATCAACAGAGACATTATCATACTCATTTATATAATCACTTTCATCCCTCTCTTTGGCATAAATTATGCATGTGTATAAAGAAACTATCATAAATAAATGCTAACGTAGAACATAAAGGTTTAAATAGTGCGACAAGGTCACCAGTATGGAACTGATGACACGAATCAAACAAGTGCCAGTGGAACAAGAGTTGAGAAGAACCAGACAAGTGCCAGTGGAACAAGAGATGACAAGAACCAGACAAGTGCCAGTGGAACAAGAGATGAGAAGAAGACGCTGGAGATGGATAGGACACACATTGAGGAAACCTGTTGATAGCATTACAAGGCAAGTCCTCGTTCTGGAATCCACAGGGATAAAAGAAATACAGGAAAAATAAAAAATCACACAGAGATCATCAGGACAATTTTTTAACCTTGTCGTTTTGTAAACCTATTTTGAGTTGAGTTATTGACCCCTCCTTCCTAAATAATAATAATATTAGCATCATCATCATCATTATTTTCCTTGTTGGTCGTTAGTGAGCATGGAGCCATCACTACAGTAGACCCCTATCACTACATGGAGCCATCACTGCAGTAGACCCCTATCACTACATGCAGCCATCACTGCAGTAGACCCCTATCACTACATGGAGCCATCACTATAGTAGACCCCTATTACTACATGGAGCCATCACTACAGTAGACCCCTATCACTACATGGAGCCATCACTACAGTAGACCCCTATCACTACATGGAGCCATCACTACAGTAGACCCCTATCACTACATGGAGCCATCACTACAGTAGACCACTATCACTACATGGAGCTATCACTACAGTAAACCCCTATCACTACATGGAGCCATCACTACAGTAGACCCCTATCACTACATGGAGCCATCACTACAGTGGACCCCTATCACTACATGGAGCCATCACTACAGTAGACCCCTATCACTACATGGACCATCACTACAGTAGACCCCTATCACTACATGGAGCCATCACTACAGTAGACCACTATCACTACATGGAGCCATCACTACAGTAGACCACTATCACTACATGGAGCTATCACTACAGTAGACCCCTATCACTACATGGAGCCATCACTACAGTAGACTCCTATCACTACATGGAGCTATCACTACAGTAGACCCCTATCACTACATGGAGCCATCACTACAGTAGACCCCTATCACTACATGGAGCCATCACTACAGTAGACCCCTATCACTACATGGAGCCATCACTACAGTAGACCCCTATGCATGAAGCGTGCACCAAGTGGTCACGTGCTCTTGCAGCTGTGATTTCTGCAGCAGCTTATTTTACATGATGATGATGTCAGTCCCATGAACAACCTCGTATTAGTGGCCTTGTACGACATGCATGAGGGTGCAGTAGTTCTACTTTTTGTTGTCTCTTCACAGACCCCCCGGGGGACTACCAAGGGGCTTTAGAAATATGGAGTATTTGAATAATTTTTTATTTATTTCATGAACGCAGGGGTTCTTAGCCTTTCTTTTGCCATGGACCTCTTTTATTGTCTGGTGAAGGCTACCCACCCCTTATATTGTCCGGTGAAGGCTGTGGATCTCGTCTTTGACCAAATGTTTATAGGTGCATAATTAAAATGTGAGCATACAAGTTAACAAAGGCTGTTAAGCTTACATTAGTCATCTGAAATACAAAAACAATCTTTTCAAACAAAGAATTTTGTTTTCTTTAAATGCAAAAAATCTGTACTGTTCAAAAAAAGAAACGCAACATTATTGCAGTGGTAATGGACACCAAATTTCAAACTTGTACCAAAATTTTATTTTACGGAATTAATGTTTCAATCTTGGCATGAAGAAACTTTCAGACTTTAACAATGAAATGATGTTCATTAAATTTAGTTTGGACTTTTATTCTCTGCGACTGAGGCCTCCGTTTCAGTAAGGTGTATGGCCTCCTCTGGCCTCTATCAGAGAACGACATCTCCTTGACATGGATCCGATTAGCCGTTGGATCTGTTGTTGTGGGATGGCTGCCGACTCTTCCCGCAGTGCACGAGACAACTGTCGGAGATTGGCTGGAGCCACGTCTCGCTGGCGGAGTCGTCTGTCGAGTTCATCCCATAAGTGTTCTATGGGGTTCATGTCTGATGACATGGCTGGCCACGGAATGGGCTGGACGTTGTTGTTAGCGAGGAACTGGGTGGTGAGTTGTGCCACATGAGGTCGAGCGTTATCTTGCTGAAAAATCGACCCTCGTGCAGCCAGAAGTGGAAGGACGTGAGGACGAAGAATTTCAGCGACGTATCGTTGGGCATTCAGGCGTCCTTCAATTTGCACCAGTCACTTCTTCCAATGAAGTTGATCGCCCCCCACATCAGTACACCTCCACCACCATGTGGAGGAGCCTCATCAACGCTGTTCTGTGTGTAGCGCTCATGGACTCTGCGGTAAACTCTTCTCCGTCTATCGTGTCGCTGGAGCACAAAAAATGATTCATCACTAAATCAAACCCGTCTCCAGTCATTCCCAACGGTCCATTGACGATGCTGGTTCGCCCACTGCAGTCGGTTCTGGCTATGCCGGTCCGTAAGAACAGGACCTCTGTAGGGTCTTCTAGCCCAAAGACCAGAGTCGTGCAGCCGGTTCCTGACCGTTTGATCTGAAATTCGACGAGCTGCTGACATTGACTGGACTGTGGAGGACGCAGATGCAAGTCGATTCCTGAGGTGACGCAGCCGTATGAAGCGGTCTTCGGCAGGAGTTGTGACTCTGGGTCTTCCACTGCGCGGCCGGTCTGCCACTGAGCCAGTTTCTTTAAATCGCCTCCAAAGGCGAATAATGGTGCTTCTAACCACATTAAATTGTCTGGCCACTACACTTTGTGACTGTCCAGTCTGTAAACGTCCAATGATGATGAGTCGTTGTTCTGTAGTGAGATGAGCCATACTTGCGCATTGAATTTTCAACTGAATTTATTCGAGGACCGTCAATCTTTTATAGGCATTCAATAATGTGGTCAGAGAGTTCTGTGTTCAGTAAGTTTCACGGGATTCTCATGAATCTGTCACGAGTTATTGTCAAAAATGTTGTTTTGACCTTGACCTCTTTCATGACCTCACGAATCATGAGGTGAGTACAATTCAGGTAACCACGAGAAGTTAATGACCAGGTGGACACAGTCGATAGGTTGACTGATGTCCAATCAGCGAATATCTTTTATAAAAGTAACATCAAAAAAGTTGCGTTTCTTTTTTTGAACAGTATATGATAATTTGCCGAGTAAAAATTTTTTTGAATATAAAATTCACATTTATAGGATATAACACGGACCCTATAGATGGACCCCCTCCCCAGGGAGTCTGTCGACCACATGTTAAGAAACCCAGAGTTAACGTTTTACAGATGTAAACACTGAGTGGGTAAGGAATTACGCCGACCTTTCATTTTGATGTTATGATTGGAACATTTTATTTCACGTATTATATAGCGTGAATTTAGGTATCACGGGATTTGCTTGCATCAGTCTGCAATGTCTGGCTGTCGGGAAATAGTAACTTCCTATAATTTGTCCGTCCACTGTAAGTTCCCGGGGGTCTTTGATGGAACAAAGAAAGTCTAGGACTACCTATCAAACCCTAGCGTCTTGTCCTGACATCTACTTCTGCTGATGTGTCTGGTTCCTGTCATCAGTTCTTATGTGCTAGCATCTATTCATAAAGGGGTCGGAGTGGCTAAGAGGTATGGCGTCCGCCTCGAGCTTTAAAGGTACCGGGTTCGATTCCCAGATGAGGGAATATAATTTATGGAATAAATTTTTTTTCAGAACCAGTGGTCCTAATGATGTCATACTCCCCCCCTGGTCTCCTGGGTAGTGAGATAGGATGCCTAGCTTTCTTGGATTAGGGCGAAAAAATAGAAGGTCCCGTGTGCAAGTTGCGCACGTTAAAAATCCCACGGCAGTTGGAAATCGTAAAGAGTAGGCCGTAAGGCCGCTGACCTGGCAAAATTTAAACAAAATAGAAACCTACCCACCACAAAAAATATTTATAGAATGTGTAATTCCTATATACACACATTTGGGATTCTCGCCGGTGCTACGGAGTTCGTGCACTGTGCCGAGATCCTCCTTGTGTGATTTAAAGGAGGAGATCGGAGCACTGATGAAGTTGTCCGTGTGCAATGAAGATAGCCCTTAAAACTAAACCAACCTTCTACATATAACTTAACATTTTTCTTGTCGTTTTGGTTGTTATTATTGCACGAGCGCCATAAAACAGGCCAAATTTCGTTTAATGTCTTTCTTGTAATTTCCATACATTTCCCAATGCAATGAAAGCTCCTCTGGACTTTTTATTCTTGTTTTGATATCATTGTCTGTTCCTTCAGCATTGCCTCAGTTATTGCCTAGTTATATTTGGTTCCGAATATCGTAGGGATTCATCTCCCAGTGCAATCTGGTAATCGTTTGTCACATTTATTCGCTCAATCCTGGTATTTTCTACGTCTATTTTAAAACCAATTGATGTGACCTCTAATCAAGTATTGCCATTGTGTCTTGCATCTGATTACGTTTATGCGACGGAATAGCCAGGACGTCGCCACGATACAGATCATCAAGCTCTTTTATCAGAGACCAGGGAATTCCATCTCTGTAAGGTGATGTTGTTATTCGTGTTTTATGCTATTGACACGATGCACAAACGTTAAAACTCTCACACAAGTGACAAGAATACACATTGCAGTGTCACATTACCTGTCCAAGAGTGACATGCATTTATAATCAGCTGCTACAACAGGGTATCCATTCAGACAAAGTAATGAGATACCTTAACCCCCGCCGAGTCAATCTCCATCACAATTTTATGGATCAAGCAACGCATCGCATCAAATACATATGTTGTACAAGCCATTACAATAAAATAATCAAACTCCTACTCAACAATTCTCTGTTATCTGTTTTCTTCTTCTTCTTCTACCTTTTCTTCTTCTTCTTTCTTCTTCTTCATAATCTTGAATTGCAGTGACTGATGGCGTGAGCGATCATGTGTTTCCACAACTTTCTGTCTCCAACACAGCTTATATATTCCCGTGTTGATTTATATCCATGCCAGATTGTCCATTTTTTATCTCTCTTTGTCGTCATCTTTGATCCTTAGCCACCCAACTGTCAAAGCAGTCAGTGGTCAACACGCCTGGTCACTGTTGCGTGCATATTTTGACGCACATTTTACAAAAATTGATATGGCTATTTGATATGGGAAAATATAGACATGCATTCATTTGTGTATGAAAATGCTGTCTATGGTAAAAGCGAGATAATCCATGTTTGATTCACACTTTTGATTATAGGAGTAATCGTTCTGGATATTGATCCGGCGCAAGGATAGTGCGCTTGCGTTTGTACTTATTTTTTAGGGCCAGAAAATATATTAATTTGCTTATTGTGTTTATGGCCTGAATTCATATGTATTACATATTATTAGTACAAGTAGAATCAGTCCTATATTGTATATTTTGGATGGGTAGGAGGGACTAGATTCTTGTATTCCGGTCTAGCGGAAGTATGAGTTGTCTTGACAAGTCGTGATGAGTTCCGATGTACTGCTTACAAATGGCGGGGTACGTTTTTCTAGAGCTGGTCCTTTCGTCAGGAAAAAATGTCTTACGAAGTGGTATTTCTTCTGAAGGAGATGGTGTCTCTACGATAGTTTGTGTTCGAGACTCTCCTTATGTCAGTATATAGATGATTCGGACTCCAGGTAAACCCAGCTCCTATTTTGATGATCTCTCGTCGGTTAGGCCTAGCTTGACTTTTGGTGCTTCGTTATGCTAGTGTCGTGTTTGGTATCGACGAAGATGACAGATTTTCCTGCAGCGGTTATGGCTACGTGAAATTAACCTGATCACCGTAGAGCTGTATGGAAACATTTATGAAATCCTTTATATACCCATTACAAATTAACTCTGGCTTATATTCTCCTCCCTATGCATGAGTCAACGACAACTCAGGGAGGTAGCCATGTTGGATTTCGGTCATCATATGTTTTGATCACTGCCAAGAGAACAGATTATTTATCTTATTATCGGACAGTGACAGAGAGATCTCAATCCTGCTAGAAACCCCCTTTCGTGGTTTCATAATCTATACTACAAACTATGGACGTCAAGTAACTTTAGTTATTTATCGATTCCTTCACTGACGCGTTTAGTCAGATAGGGGAATGCGGCCATAATGTATCATGACATTGAACTTTGATGTACTGCCATTATTTCTGAATGTGTCATGACTTCAGATCTGCTATGTATACCTACAAATTGATATGTCAACGAACCATGATGTACTCGTATGTCCCAGTGTGTACGTCTGAATAAATTGAGTAAACTAAGATTCCAGCAGTCTGCATTGGTGCCTTGTAGACAAGTGTGAGTGGTTATATTGGTCAGCACACGAACAGCACACCATTCGCGGTAATCACACTCTACACTTCTACTTCATACATACACCATCCTGCGTCGGCTGAAGTGACCAAGTTCAGGGCCTGCTTCCCCTGGAGCCTTTGCCTTCCCTAACTCAGGACTAGGGTGAGTTACCCATTTACAGCTGGGTAGACTGGAGCATGCCTGATCTCAACAACACACCACTCTTCCTTACAGAGCAGACAGACTGATACTTTACAGTGGTGTACTACAGGTGTAGTAAGAAATAACGTCTTTACAGTCACTTTGTTCGATCGGCGGCCAATTTTCATGCAGTGTCCCAGCTCTTGTTCATTCTTTGTATCTCGGATTCCACAGTTCTCAGCCAAGTTGTTTTTGGTCAGCCTCTCTTTCGCTTTCCCTCAGGGATCCATAGCATAGCTGTTTTTGTGATGGCATCGGGGTCTCTTCTGAGGACGTGGCCAACCCAACTCCACTGTCTGCCAGCTATGATGGTGTGCATGTCCTCTTGGTTACTCCGAGTAAGCAGTTCTTGGTTGGTGATGGTATTCGGCAAAAAGATTCGGAGAATTTTCCTTAGGCAGATTGTGTGGAAAGAGATCAATTTCGACATTTCTTTCTCTGTTACTCTGCAGCATTCCGCACCATAGAGAAGCACAGAAAGTACACAGCTCTCATATAATCTTAATTTGGTGTTTGTGCTGTACTGGGAAGACTTCCCGATGATGTTGAGACTAGCAAAGGCTGTTCTCGCCTTTATTCTTTCTGTTGTTGATGTCTTTGCTTGTTCCGCCGTCTGGTGTTACTGTGCATTCCTAAATATGTAAATGTGTCTGTCTGTGTCAGTTTCTGCTTCTTTACTGTTATAGGCTCAGGATAGCCCACATTTAGTGTCATGACCTCTGTCTTCTTCAAATTGATGTTCAGGCCAACCTGCTGGCCATACTTATTCAATCTATCTGTTTTTTCTTGGATATGTTGATGTGAATGTGCGAATAGTGCAATGCCATCTGCATATTCCAGATCTTCCAGTGTAGAAAACGTTGTCCATCTAATTCCTTTTGGACTGCACTCCATTGTCTGGCGCATCACCCAGTCTATGACTGTAAAAAATAAAGTTGTTGATCAGGGCATACCATTTATACTTGTGACGTAATTTGGTTATGTCCTTTTCTTTCCCTCTGTCGTGAATTATTCTAATCCCCATATATAAATTAAAACGTAAATGCAAAGCCTAACAAATAAATTTAATAAAAGGAAAGAAGAATGGTAAAGAACAGTGCTGTCACAATGCCTGTACTCGAAATCCCCCTTGTTTTCTACTTCGTGGGCAAATTGTAACGCTTTCACGTTGATAGTAAAAGCCTACTGTATTTTTACCCGCTTTCTTCAATGAAACGTGTACTGTATTTCTTGGAAAAACCTTGAGATACGCAAGCTGATCAATGACCTAAATTTAATATTTCATTCATTCCATTTTATACACGGCGTAACTAAAAGACAGATGGACTAAAGGATAGAGAGAAGGGAGAGGCAGAAAGCAGGGACACCTGCAACACTAAACACGCGTCGCGCGATACACAATTGCTGCCATCAGGCGTGTAAGGCCACATGCACTAACTTTATTTCAAATCGACAGTGATAAAATTCACTACCCATACCAGAGTTAGGTTTTAAAATCCTGAAAAACGCTTATTGGGAATTATGACATTATACCGGTTTACGTTTGAAAACATGACAGTACCCAGACACCACATGGGGATTGAAATGAACAGGAGGTGGTAGAAAATGCACATTTTGAACGCAGCCACCTAGCTCCCTTAGATTGAGATATTTGGATTCCTTAGGGTTTGCTGACAAAGAATATGTAAAACGTTACGCAAATAGTCTAGGAATTACCAAGTTATGGCCAAGATAAAATAGTGGGGGTGCCTGACAGCATGAAATCATTTCTGCTCATAAAATTTTTTTATAACGTGTTTGAAAAAACATTACGTTACGGAAATAGCCTACCATGTTAACTCCTATGTGATTGGAGCGCAACAAATGAAAGACTAAACACGATTGGTCGGACTATAAATACTATCTTGTGTTGTCAGGGGAAACGTGAGAAAGGGGTACTTTTTTGAAAAGATGTGTAGACGTGGTGTGATTGGGTAGAGCTGCGAATATACTCAATTCAGAGCGTCTGTTCATTGCCACATCTTGTAATAAACCTACTAAGAAGCAGTGCGTTGAGCACCAGTGCATATTTTTTATAAAATAAAGCCTGGGACATCGGCAGATCGGAGTTGTGCTATATTCATTGCCAGTCAACGAAACTGTTTATTATTATTTCCATGAATTGTGGTAAGCTTGAAATATTCAATATTTTAAAATGAAAATTGAATGTAAATTGATAATTTATGTCTGTATATATGTGTGGTTCAGTAGCGAACATGATGTAAAGCCTATAGTGCTCCAGCCTGAACAGAAGGTGTCGGAGGAAAGTAAAACTGCATGGAATGGCCAAACAGTACACTGACACCTAGATTATTAACTAGAAAGAAATAATGCTGGAATTGCAGAGGCGTAGTAACCATTAGGGAGGGAAATACTGGTATAAAGTATTTCAGATGAAGCTGACAGTTGGCCTAACGCTCTGAACTCAATGTTTGTGATGTATTGTGCTCAGTGTAGAAATGGAGTATAAATTAGTTCTGACGTAGAAGGTACAACCTTCTTGTTTCAGGGACCGTGGTCTTAAAGTTATTGAGCAGCACCTGGTCAGAGCTTTGTTGAAGCCAGAGGTGGACAGCATACTCCTTGGTCCATATAGCAACCAGTGGGGTGGCTCCAGAACTCATTTAAGAAATCGAGCAGAGGAGTCTTTTACTGCAGTCATCACGCAAGATAAGAGAGTGTGGCCATGGAGCTCAACATTATGTACCCCCATCTTAAAATGACATTATAAACTAAAATTAAGAGGGGAATTTAATTGTTTTAATACCAGGAACTGAGAACATCTCCAATACTGGTTCACATAGAAACAAACTATTGAAGTCATGATGACAGATACCAACAGAGCTTGAACAAAACAAAACCAGTATTACCTCATATTACCACTACACAACTGACACACATAGGATACCATTAATAATATATGTCACTACAAGAATCATATTAATAAATTCTGTACATATAACTTGTAATTAAAATTGATTGTGATTCCTGGTTCCCTTTGTATTTGAATCAGGACACATATACATTCATGACAGCACTGAATACATATTGTTATTTGAAAAGTTATCAGTGACTCCTTTAAGATATCCTCTTAGAGTGTTATATGTATGTGAGTGTCACAGTGTTGTCAAGTGTGGTGGAATAATTAAATTGTTTATCTGTCTGTTGTTGTTATGACTTACACTTCATCATACACATACCCTAGACATATAATGTAGTCATCACACTATTCCAGAATAATTCTGACTGAGGTATACATATGTGGCAGTAAGTAAGGTTATCTATAATACACTACTCTTATTAGATATAGATACCTTCACAGCTGATCTCAGTCAGTACACTAAGTCCCCTATAAATATTTATAACATCCCACTTTACCACACCCTCATACATTCTCCATTTATTTCTTCATTTTACGCACATAAACCTGTGCACCGCCACGCCCCAATCATTGGTTGACCTATGTTCAGACTGCGATAGTGTTATTTCTCGGTTAATTGACCATCCTTAAGGATTAATTGTAATCGCTTACGTTGTTGAACCAGACTGACTTCCTACGGTAAACGGGAAAATTACTGTTGACTTTTACGTAATCCTTTTCCGCCAAGACCAGCATGTCCGTCTAGGCGTATTGTTCACTACAAACGCGTTCAGACACTTGGGTGGATAATACAAACGGAAGACCAGATGTTGTTTGGGAAAAATGTTTGTGCGCAACGATATGGCGCGGCTTGTCCTTCTGGGACCAGGAAAGTGCGGGTGATAATTGCTTATTCACTTCCGTCCAGACATTGTCTGTGTAATTATTACAGAGAAATCCGTCTAGGTAGACAAATTAGCGAGGACTTTAATTGCAGGCGTGGTTACAAATCGTAATTTAAAGGTTACTTAAGAGTGACGGACGAAGTCGGGCCATATATGGGAGATGAAGTCCTGTGTTTAAATTTTAAAATGATATTTTAAAACACGCAGGTGAAAGTAAATAACTGACAACCCTGACCCACTACATTCTTGCTCATGGATTTAATCACATGAGAGTCATAAATAAACATTCGTTCTGATTGGAAGTTTTGTCGGAAAAGCCAGGTGGAATCGTAGGCAGGAATACGGCAATATAACCTTGCAAATTCAGAGGCTAAAAGATACTGCATTCCAGAATCGTCAAAGTAGACTGTTTGGACTGAAGCCAGGAAAAAATAGAGTTAGGATTCTGAACTTACTGGACCGGACAAAACACGTATCGGAACTCCTTCTGAACACTACAGAACGGAAAATCTACATTTTGATACGGAAACCGGACTCCTACAGGATCTCCTAACAAAGTCACAGAGAAACTCTAACTAGAAATAATACCCTTGAGGCGTGTTCGAGGCATCTTTATCAAGTTTTCGAGACTATTTAACTGAGCAAGAAGCTTATCCTCCCCATTGTGTTGAGTTGTAACATATTTTAATTACTTTGAATTTGATATTGTTGAACTTGCTGATGGTTATACAGGCCCATACGAGGCTGGCAACCTCAGCATGTGAAAATGATATATTCATTAACTACCACAGCAAAGCACTGGTGATTGCTTCATGTGGGTTCTCACAAGGAACCAAAAGCAGAGGTAACCCCAGACTCCGAGTGGAGCAGTGGATGATGATGACATCATATATATAGATTTCTTATCATTTGTAATACGTTGTATGAATACTTAAACATGTTCAACCAGGCACAAGCCATTGCGCTTGGCGCTGCCCAGTCGCAATTTTTCAATTAAATTAACTAAAAGAATGGTGCTCAGGAGACAACAAAATTTAGAGATAGGAATCGGTTGACAGAAAGCGGGAAAGGCGTTTGATTAATTTAATAAATGCAAAGACCTAGCAGAGGTTTTGTTCTTCTATTTCCTCTAAAGTTTGATGTACTGCTCTACGATACCAGTTGTACTACTATTCTGTGGTTCAAAGCTTGTGGTCGACACTGGAAACCTACATTCCACGGGTTGTGAAGATAACTGCCTTGACCATGAGAGGTTACCTCTTGAACTGATCTGGAGACATTCCCTTGCCATAAGAGACCAATTGACGAAAACAGCAGCATCAAAACTTCAGCGTTCTGGCAGCTATGTTCCATTTCTGGCAGGCCAAATACAGAAGAACTTTGTTTATTTTTTTAACATTAAGCTTTCTTAAGCTGACATCTTTTCTATGAAGACACTTACATTTGAACAAGAGTAATTGATCATTAAATTTGCTATATGTTGTTTTACAAATTCATAGTTGATTTTGTTATTACAAAGAGAAGTGCACACGCATGAACCAATATATATGTATATCTATAAAGAGCAAATAAGAAGAATTTTACTGGTAATTCAGTTGGGGGCTTGTACGAGCTAAATTAAATTATTATAATACCTCTTCACAAAAGGCGGCGGGCAAATAAAAGTTAACATTGCTAAGACACATTCAGCATTGTTCTTGACTTCTGAATAACTTGCGAATACTCCCTCAAGGTAAAAGCATCATCTTCTTTCTATCTACATCTCTGCCAAGAGTAATCTTGTGCGAAGGTAGATACATGTGAAGACCCATATTAGATATTCTAGGTTTTGGTCATTGTTGGACCATCACTGCTGAGCAAGGAGAGGTGTCGTGTGACGTAAACGCATGCCTTGATTATTATTGGAAGACGAAGATATCAGCCAATCAAATGCGAGCTGCCCTCTCTCGCCGGGTAAATGGTTGTATGGCGAGTAACTAAATGGAGAGATTTTTGCATAAGTGTACGAACACTTAGATGAATTCAAAGAGCATGGAAAAACGGAATGACACGATATTAGTTTCGTTTGTTCAAGAAGATGACCAACTATATGCATGTCAAGGGAAATGTTGCTAAGTTATTTCCTTTCGGAGATATGTGAGATAACGTAGGCCAGCATGTTAGAAGATTGTGTGAAAATGATCTTCCGAAATTTGCTACAAATCGTAGACACATCGAATCAAGGAAAACCAAAAGATGTATAGAAAGCTCAGGATCGTCCCATTAAAAGGATATATGGATGAAGGTGGTAGATGTCAGGGTTGAGCAGAACGACGATGATTTCTGGACATAACTAACACACACTTGCTCGAATCTGCAAATATTACACTGTCTGAAAACTATGGCCCATATTGTTCTCCTACACGACCGCTGCCCTGTACAAAAAGGCAAGAAGCGGAACAATCAAACTACACACACATAGCAGAAGCCAGAGATTGACTGAAGGAAGGACGCTCGCCAAGACTTTAAAATTTTCCATCTGTTGCCGTGCAGCTCTTCCATCACCAAACCGAGTCTATTCTGTGTTTTCATCTATCCTAAGAGGGTTCATTCGTGTAATACTACCTCAGAGATCTAGAATTATAGATCGATAACTGCATTCCTGGACCCACAAAGGAGCATCAAATTTTGCCATCTGTATTAAAGTATCCTGCCCCATCAGTGTTTGGTGGCTGGTTACAAGACCTACAACCGAGATTGCAGTGAAGTGTAGTCATAGGACATTCAAGATCCATCTGATAAGTATTGAAGTGACCAACATTCTATCAGCCTTGTGAGGTGTCAAAGCCAGGCGACTAAGTGTTGTGACGATAACACAGTTTCTGAATTAACAGTTTAGACAAGATATAACTTCAGTGATAAAGAAACATTTGGAAGAACATTTTAAGTTAATTTGAAGATTCCAGAAAGGACTTCTTAATTAGTTACTGAGTGAAACTCGACCATCAAGTATATTTGTAATTAAATTTTATTCATTCACCTTTCCATCATTTTCATCACCCATACTTTTGCACAAGAAGAAACAAAAGATAGATTTAAATAAATAATAATTCATTAATTGTAATTCTCTGACTTGTCACATTTATAATGTTGCATTTTTGAGTTTAAATAAATGGTTAATTATTATAGGTTAGTAAAATAGCAAGGTGGCAACTTAGGCTCTAACTTTCATCTGAATACTTTCTGAAATAGAGACCTTCACAGCCGTGACTATCCTGTGATACCAGTGCTCTTCTCTGACACTGGGACAATATTCTTGTCAGACAGAATTCTTCTTCTGAATTTTCAGTAATTACTACTGACTACTTCACTCATAAAAACCTTTCGCTACAGGAGGCAACCCTTGACAGTACTCCTGTCTTCACCTCAAAAGTTCTGTTGCTCTGTCCGACACGTCATGTAAAGTTAGCATAGAGACTTTTTATAATGGAAACAATGCAGCTGGGAATTCCGTAAGCCCTCAGTATTTTCCAAAGGCTGTGTATGCTGTCAAAAGCCTTTTAAAAATCAACAAAGTTAATGTATAGCTGTCTCTGCCATTCTGAGCACTGCTCTATAATGTTCCTGAGGGTGAAAATATGATCTGCACATCTTCTGTTCTTTCTGAATCTTCCTTGTTCTTTCTTCAGTTTATGGTCTACTGCTTTTGAAATTCTCTGGATAATTATCCTGCCTAGTATTTTACTGAGAACTGACAGGAGAGTAATTCCTCTCCAGTTGTTGCAGTCTGCAAAAGTCGAAGAAAACCGCTCAGAATAGATATCAGCAACAATTGCAAAAGATAACCAATCTAGAAGTGATGGAAAGAACCAGCGAATCATCATTGGAACGAGATGTACGGAGAAGAGGCTGGCGCTGGATATATGACGCCTAATGAAAAGAACCAGTTGATAGCATTACAAGCCAACTCCTTTTCTGGATCACAAGGGTAAGAAAAAGAGGGGGATAAAAAAGCATACGGAGAAGTGAATTAGACGAGTGCCGTCTTAAGGCATGGGCACACTGGATAGTGCCCAGGGGCCCCACGATTCTAGGGGCCCCATGCTGGGATGTTGCCATATTGTTCATAAGACATCATTTTTATTCCGTGGGTGGGTAGGACTGGTAGGGGCCCAGTGCGTTGCTTTGCCCAGGGCCTACAATGCTGTTAAGACGGCCCTGATGACACGTGCTCCGTTGTGAGCATTTTGATTATGATGAAAAAAAGGTAATCATTAATCCTTGGCTAAAAAGGTTTGCTCCTTCATTCCGTCATCCATTGTTATTCTGTTAAGACGGCCCTGAATTAGACACAAACATGGAAGAGATCAAATAAAATACATGGAAATACTATGAGCAAATGACACAGCACCGGAAGGCTTGGTGTGTTATTTGTTGAAGGCCTATACTCCAGGGGATGCTGCAAGGTACAAAGGTAGTCCAATAACAGATACTGCTATAGAGGAGTAAAGTGCTAGAGGCTTCACTACACCAGATCGAGCATCGAGAGGTGGGGTGGTTAGTTCCCTCTCCCTTTGCCTTTTTCTTCCCTAACTCAAGAGTAAAATCAAGTACCCATTTACAGGTGGATGGACTAGAGCGTGTCGATACCGCCAATCGAAGCCAACAAATGTGCCGCGAGAAATCAGCGTTCTAACCTCTGTGTCAATCGGACGCTCAAAGGTATTGAATGAATTAATTATTGAACAGTTGTAACTCAGTGTTCTATTAGGATAAAAAGGCTTGACAATAACATTATTGATGATCGTTCTAATTTTGAACAGCACTGTTGATAAACTAATCGCAGTTCGTTTCAGACATGTTTATATTTCAGAAAAACAAAAAAACCTGATAAACACAACACAGCTTGGGAACTCTGGGAATTAGTGAACTCGCGATTCTGCCAAACCAGCGTACTGAAATCACTACTCCAAACACGTTTCTGCACTTTGACCCAATCACAGAGCTGGCCCTAAGGATTTTTCAAGAGTTGCGAGGTCTGGTGATTGCGTCTCTACCCCTGCCCAGTACTGTGTGTACTCTTACGAGACTCATTTTCATGCTGCTGAGTTGGATCACACTATAATTTCAGCAAGTCCTATTCCCTGTAGCAGTTTATAAAAACATACAATTATTCTGTTTGTTTAATCACGTGATAGGTCATTTATTTCTGTATTCATAATGAAGTACAAAGGGGCGTTGAACGCGTTTTTTTTTTTGGGTCAAACATGACTAATATAACCACGAAGGAAAGCGGTTCGCTTGAAATAAGAAAATATATTTGAAACATTAAAAATATGATCTAATCTATATTTGTGAATATGTTTGTCCCCTGCAGAAACACGGGACACAAGTTATTTTTATAATGAAAGTTAGACAATAGTTGTATTGTTTCACGTGGTTCCCAATTTTTAAAAAAATGTCCCGCCCACCTCCCGTTCCCCACCCCCAAAAAGAAGAAAAAGAATGAATATTCAATTTTCATCTTGTTACATGTTTACTTTAAAATACATTATTATTAAAGAATGATAGAATAGTCTGATAGAATAGTCTGGCGCTCTCTCTTCCAAACCTCTACACCTCACGGTAGAAGGGGAACGACTAAGTAAGTAAGAATGTTAGAAACGCTTCTTTGTCGTCCGTTTCAGTTTTCGAGCAATGTTTTTTTATTTTGTTCTGTTTCTTGTTTTCAAAATAAAAACAAGATCTCCATAGAATTATATGTGCTAAATTATAATATGCCACCTAAGAAACGATCTACTTCTGGAAACTCTCCTGGTGCTCAGCGTAAAAAGGCAGCCAGGGCAGTAGAGACAGAGAAGGTCATGATTGGAGTAGATGTGCTGGAGGTGTGAGGTATAGGTGGATATGATTAGAGTAGATGTGCTGGGAATGAGAGGTATAGTGGAGGTGAGAGATATAGTGAAGAATATTATTGGAGTTGATATTTGAAGGTGAGAGGTACAGTTGAGGATATGATTGGAGAAGATATGCCGGAGATGGGCGGTACAATGGAGGATATGACTGAAGTAGATGCGCTGGAGGTAAGAAGGACAACGAAGGACGTGATTGGAGTGGGTGTGCTAAGAGTGAGAGTTATGGTGGAGAATATGATTCGAGTGGATGTGCAGGAAGTGAGTGGTACAACTGAGGACATGACTAGAGTAGATGTGATGGAGGTGAGAGGTATGGTGGAAGATATAATTGTTGTAGATATGTTGGAGGTGAGAGGAATGGCGGAGCACATGGTTGAATTAGATGTGGTCGAGAGGGGTACTATGGGGAACATGATTGGAGTAGATATGCTGGAGGTGAGATGTATAATTGTAAAGAGGTACAATAGAAGACGTGACTGGAGTAAAATTGCAGGAGGTGGGGGGGGGAGTGGCGGACATTATTGGAGTGGATATGCTAGGAGTGAGAAGTATGATGGAGGACATGATTGGAGTAGATGTGATGAAGGTGAGAGGTATGGTTGAAACATGGATGGAGTAGATGTGCTGGAGGTGAGAGGTATGGTAAAGGACATGATTGAAGAAGATGTTCTGGAGATGAGAAATATGGCAGATGACATGACTGAATTATATGTGGTCGGGAGAGGTACAATTTAGAACATGATTGGAGTAGATATGATGGAGGTGAGATGTATAAGTGTCATTTTGTTAATACCAAAATTAACTTTGGAAAGTTAGTCCTGGTTACTCAGATAATAAATATGGCTCAGATGAACCGCAGCAAGTGATATATTAAAACATCAGTTATTTTTTTTTTTAGTCGGGCAACGCCGGGTATATCTGCTAGTGTAATATAAAAAAATCAGTATCTTTAATTCAAATGTCAAGGTAGTTCTACCGGACAGCCCTCAAACACGGAGAACAACAAAAAGAACACACAAAAAAGCTACAGACTATTAAAAAATAATGCGTGCGTAAAATAGAATGATTAACGTGGTTTGACAAGATCACTAATGTAGAACTGAAGACAAGAATGAGACAGGTGACAGTGAAACAAGAGTTGAGAAGAAGACGCTGGCGATGGATAGGACACACATTAAGTAAACCTGTTGATAGCTTTACAAGGCAGTCGTCGTTCTGGGATTCCCAGGGTAACAGTAGTAGAGGCAGACCAAGGAACACAAGGAGAAGAGCAATGGAGACAAGACATGAAGGGCGTGAAAAGGACATGGAAAGACTTTGAGCTGCCGGCACATGACAAGAAGGTAATATATAAATTAAAAAAATAAAATGGCGTGGAATCAGTTTTACTACTTAACGAATACAGAAAACACAGGACGTTTCGGGATTCATCCTTCATCAGCCACAGTCACACATAGGCAACACACTTTATTTACTTACTGACAGGGCAGGAAGACGGCATAAGTTTGTTGAAAATGTATGCTCCTTGTGCAGCCTAGGTATGATGATGATGATGATGATGATGATGATGATGATAAATAAATATATTTTAAAACGATTTTTGTTCTCTTTTTTTAAAATGTCAATGTTTTTTATTTAAAATTCCGCCTCCCCTGTCCGTTCCAGATGCGACCGCAAACCTCGCATCACACAAGAGCCAACACTGCCCAGTCCCAATTGGAAAGACAAATATCTTCGCTCCAGAACACAAGAAACATTCTTGACCTGACACTCACAGACCAGGACAATAAATCCATTTCTATTTTATAAACCCAGTAAAGTCGATGCCAAAATGTTTGCTCCAATGCTCATCCCATTTGACGAGTTGTCAATTTTTCCTGTACCGCCCGCGGTAACACTCGTCTATTGAAATGTTTTGTAGCAAAATTCTTGCGCGTAAGACTTTTATTCAGATTTAAAAATAGCTCACCCCATGTGGGTCCTTGTTGGGTCTTTGAACAGGGTCTCGGGCATGGAGGGAGAAGCGACCACTACGAGGTTTTGCATAAAGTTGACAACTTCATCGTGTAAAACATATTGCTACATAAATCACCACTTTAAGAGAACATGCATACTTGATGCAAGTTTCCTGTAGCATTGGTGGGTCCAAGCTCCACGTGGAGCGAAAAGAAGACAAAGAAGTTAAAAATAAATCATGGAATAATACGATTCAGGCTTGGTAGGTGTTTTTGCTTTTCTGTGAAGAAAAAGTTTTTTTTGGGATGTGTGAAACTGTTTTGTTTTTTTAGTTTAGTTCGGTAAAGAAATATAAAAAAAAAAAAAAAACTAGGGGCATGCAGCCGTCACTGTAGCTGGTCCGTTGGCCGGAAGCCTGTGCCAACCATTTACTTGCTCTTGTAGTTGTGGTGTCTGGTAGCAATTCGTTAAACGTAATAAGGCTGCCAGCGTACAAGGGAATAAAACTGATAAGTGCACGAAACCAGAAATTGGCGATGAATAGTACGGATTTGTAGAAAGTTAAAAGCACAAACAGCGACATATGTATTAAGAAAACATTAATAGAAAGGGCTGTAGAAGATATCTATGCTTGTGCTTTATCATCATTATTATTCCTTTTTGTTCCACGTGGAACATAAGGATGATACAGTTGCTCTCCATGGATTTCTATTCTGGGCTGTCTCTTTTTTTCATCTGTGCCCACGTCATTCCAATTTCCTTTGCCTCCTCTTCCACTTTCTTCTCCAAATTCTCCTTGGCCTGCCCACTCTTCTTTTCCCCTGTGGATTCCAGTCAAGGACACTTTTGGCTATGCTTGATTGTTCTCTTCTGAGTGTCTGTCCTATCCATCTCCACCTTCTTACCTTAATTTCCATTTGTATTGGCTGTTGCCCGCATCTTTTCCTTAGCTACTTGTGCTTTATAGACTACAGAAAATAATCAGAATGTTAAAACACATAAACATCGATGGCAAATACCACGCATTAGCATCAAACATCAGCTTAAGGATTGGCTATCAAATAAGAAAGGTTAAGATAGACAGGGTGTTGGGCAAGGATATGTTCTCTCAGTTCATTTGTTCTGTTTAAACAGTGAAAAAAAAATAAATTAGTTCCACATAGGATGTATCAGCAGTGCTAATTACTAGACATAATATAAACAGCTGGTGATACGCTGATGATACAGCCTTAATAGCAACAAGTCAAACAGGAGGCATGATTGATGCAGTAGTTGCACTTAGGGGAAAAAAAACGACATTAGCTGAGGTTTCTTAACCTTTTTCTCCGCGGACCCCTTGAGGGTATGTGAATGGACTCTAGGGAGTCTGTGCAGATAACCTGACATTTAAAATGTCGATAGTCTTCAACGGACAATTAAAGGGTCCACGTATCAAAAAAGGTTAAGACACCCTGCCTTAGCCTAAATAACAAAAAGAATAAAGTAATGGACATCTCGAGGAAAAAGACTCTTCTAGGATGAACAATATATGAGGTAGTTTTGAAAACAGTTCAATAGGTTTAACAATTTGGGCAGCTAATAACGTCAAACGGAAGATGCATATTAGACGTGAATATTACATTAGCCCAGGCAAAATCAGCGTTCAGTAAAATGAAAAACATTTTATGTAATGCATCTTTGCTAATATGTAAGATAGAGATCCCTTATGTATTATGTAGAACCAATTATGTCATATGGATGCGAGTCATGGACAATATGTAAACAAAGAAGAAAATCTCTGGAGGTTAAAGAGACGTGATTATACTGAAGAAACTTAAGAACAACAAGGACAACTAATAACGGTTATTAAGATGTTATGAAAGAAGGCAGTAGGCAATGGAAACTACGACGTTTCCTCAGTACGTGTCTTGTCCACTGGCAGTTTCTTCTTCTCATCTCTTGTTCCACCGGTACTTGTCGTATTCTTGCCATCAGTTCCACACTGGTGATCTTGTCGTACCAATCCTTCTTTTTAACGTAAGCACTCGGGAGCCGCGCTGGTGTAATGGCTTCGGCGTTGTACTGGCGACCACGTGTTCATGGTTCAAACCCGGGCGTCGGCGTTTGAAGAAATGTTTACGGCCGGAAATTTGACTGAATAGCCTGAACGGCTCCTGTGATAAACCCTCTGTGGATGGGAAGGAGCGAAGCTCCTGACCGGGTTGGAAGGAAAGTCCTCAGGTTCCCCAGCCTCGCAATGACATGTCATTGGGCCGAAGGGCTGAAAGCCTAAGTGCCGCTGGTTAAAAAAAAAAAAAAAAAAAAAAAAAAAAAAAACGTAAGCACTCATCATGAACATTTGCAGATTCCTGGTTGTGTTTTTTGTTGTTTTCCATGTTTCAGAGTGGAACACAAGGACTGAACTGACATGTGAATTGAGGATTCTGAGTTTATTTCTAGCTATACAGGTTGGTTTTATTCTCTGTATATACCTTTTTCATTGCAACTTTCTTTCTTTAATCTCCAATTGTTCTGTTTGTTGTGTTCTTTTCCATAAGTCTCTGCTGGTCATTAATGTAGATATTGACACCAACGATCGACTTTAGCCAACAGAAATGGAATTCAGTAGACTCTGACTAAACAGTGTGACAATCAAAACGTTGCCGACGACCTGGCTCTCCTATCCCATAACTGTAATCAGATGCAAGACAAATGAAAATATTTTATGAGAGGTCACAGTAAGTGGGTCTGAAAATACACAGCTAGAAAACAAAGGAAATGTGAGTAAATGGTAAGAAACGATGTCAGTTCTGCAGGTGGGGATACATCACTACATGATTTAGAATCATACATTTACCTTGGCAGAAATATGGACACCGTTGGAGGGACAGACAATGATGTCAATAGGGGGATGCAAATGGCTGGGGTAGCTTTTATTGCATTGGGAAATATACGGAGATCAGGGGAAAGCGGGTCCAACACAAAAGTCGAATTAATTGGTTCAAAAGTCGGGCCAGTCCTGTTATATGGCTCTGGGTCATGAAGAACAAAAAAAAAAAAAAAAAAGAATAAAAAAACAACCAAAAAGCTTCACACTTTCATTAATGTGTGCTTGGTTCTATTCTATATTAGAAGGAGTGTAGTGATATGACAAGATCACTAATGTGGAACTCATGACAAGATCACTAATGTGGAACTCATGACAAGAACCAGACAAGTTCCCGTGGAACAAGAGATGAGAAGAAATCGGTGGAGATAGATACGACACACATTGAAGAAACCTGTTGATAGCATTACCAGGCAGTCCTAGTTCTGGAATCTTCAGGGTAAGAGAGACAGAACGAACGAACGAACGAACGAACGAACTTTATTTTCAAAGGGTTAAGAATTGGGCACGCAGGCCCGTCTGACATTCTGCCCTTCCTCTCTCTCTCATCATATATACTATATCCTTTCATCCTCACAGAAGGAGACCAAGGCACGCATGAAGAAGAGAACTGTAGACATAAATGAAAGGTATGAAGAAGACAGGGACAGACCTTGAGCTGATGGCACGTGACAGGAAGACAAGTCTGTTGAAGGCCTATGCTCCTCATGGAACTGAAGAGTGTGGCAGATTATGATAATTGATTTCATATATCTAATTTTTTTATCTTCATCTTTCTTTTTGCCCGGCTTCGCCTGCGCCTGTTGGGCTAACCAAATCTCTATTACGCAGTAATCTGTCCATCTCTTCTCATTTTAGCACGCATTTAATGCTGGTCGCTATATTTCTTTGATGAGAGTCTACCAGAGACCCATTAGCAAAGTGAGCTGTAATTCTAACACCAGCACCAGAGATCAGACCGAGACCAGATTTGAATAAATTTGAGTAGATAGTCTGAGTAGTCTGTGTGAAGGTAATATATTGACTAGTATTATCGAGTGATTTAATTGTTAAGTCCGTCATTTGATAATTCTCTAAGTTTTACTGTGTTACAGTGGATAGCAGAATAAATAATAATTTCTAGCTAAACTATAATATAAAATTTATTCACTTCTAGTAACCAGTCAGAGAATAATTTAACCATCTAAGTAATGCACTGATACATCATGAGTGTTGACGAAATATGTATTTATTTCTAATTCATGATGATTGATTTCTTTTAATGACTAGAATTTATTTCATGGGAGTTTTAAACGATAAGATAAGCTCCAAGTTTGCGGTTTATAATTTAAGTTAAATGACCGAAGTGAACATATTCTATTTTACGCGTAGGATTGTGTATACTATTAGGGTTGAGTATTTATGTTTTTCTCTTCCTTTTATACAGTATATGGGTCAAGCCCAAAATCTACCAGCGGTTTTTCAGTATATGTGAGAATAACCTAGAAGTAACATTTTGTACTTAATACGTGAGTTTACAAGTCAAAACCTGTCTGGCATTGTGTTTGCATCCAGAAATAGACAGAGTACCCATCTCACGAACTTTAAGACTAAATGATGTAACTGGGCCTATCGAGCCAGATTATATTTCTTCCCTAAATCTCATGTACATTCAGCCCCTGTGGCGAGAAAAATTACAAACAGTAACATTTCCGACGTTTGACCAATCGTGGTGTGATCAATAATTTTATATTGAGAGAAGTTACCAACCTGTCATTTCCTAAGTACTGAAAACCTCGAGATTCTGACATTGTGAGCCCATTTAAAATTTCTTACCTGAACTGAGTCAAGTGACATAAACATTAATCCTAAAATATAGTTGTAAAGTGAACGCTCCCCGGAACATTGGATGAAACCTGTATCTGCAGAGATGGGGTTCTCTTTATCAAAACGAACACGGATTCAAGGTGTGTGTGTGTCCTAAAGTTTGCGCCTGAAGGTGCCGGACATCACGTTTGTAGGTAAGAAAGCAAGTCAGTGACCACTGGTGAATGAACAGAGAGAAAGCAGGACTGGGTGATTCCCTTATGGTATAATTTATGCACCCACTTTGTGTGTTCTTTATGCAATTTTGTTGCTAATGATGTTTTCCTCTTAGAATAGATTAACATATCAACTCTGTTCTTAACTGTAGAGGGAAATCCTAGACCATAGCGTATAAATCTGTGACTCTTTGGGGCTATAACTTTTCTTCTAACGGGATCGTCGGCTCATCAGAAGGGGGAAGGATTACACCTATGGGTCTATTTTGTTTTAGTAATTCTTTAACCTATATGTATTTATATGTGATTTATATTCTAATTTTATGATTTGTGGTGAAATTCTTATGATAAATAAAATTTACATAAACTTATTCAAGTGTGTCGGTCAGCTCGTCCCAAAATATCTATATTCCATTGTTATAGTTTTCACGTCTGTGCGTCTAACTGTCGTCACTTATGTGTGTGTGTCGGTGGGTGGTTGATATATAGTATATCTATATAACTGAGTAATCTGTCTGACAAATACTTTCTGTTGTAGAGATAGGCTGAGCGAGAGAAGTTTGTTTCTCGAGTGTCAGGGACAGAATTTACTTATTTTCCACCATCTCACTCGTGAAAAGCTATTTCTTATACTATCTCTCACTGAGTCACCTCAGGTTCTAGTCTATTTAGAAGGGACCAATCTGTGTCTTAATTCCCCTATCACTAATCTACGACAAAGAGTGATGATGATGATTGACGCCGAGGATGCGAAAGAAGCATTTTAATTACGTGCCATTCATCATTGTCATTGTTTTACTCCCTTTAGTGCATGAAGCTACAGCTGCAGCGCGTAACCCCTGCAGGAAATCTGCATTATGTGCTGCTGTGTAGCAATTTCTTTAACATGATGAGATTGCAAGTCTCATGCACAACTTTGCATAAATTGTCTCTAACGACATGCCTGTGGGCGCTGTTGTCTTATTTTGTTCTCTGTTTTTTCACAGACCCTAGCCCTTCTCAACCTTTTTATCCCGGAGGAACCGTTGACATAATTATTACATCTCATTATTATGTCTGCAGCTCAAGGTACGCTAGCGTGACCAGTAAGTTGTAAATATAATAATCCAGTAATAATTGTCAATACACTTTTGAGTAAAGAATGATATTTTGTGGATCTGCTTATTAAGGCCAACTTATTTGACTACTCTGTCTGTGTGATTCCCCCCCCCCCCCCCCCCCCCCCCCCCCCCCCCCCCCTCCCTGCAAACAAAGATATTCAACTCTAACGCAAGTCAATAGTGTAGGGAGAACAAACTCCATTTGTTCCTTTTTTCTACAATTTCCTTTTTGATTAATGTTTTTTAACCTTATCCAATTAGGCCCAAAGATCTTATCACAAATTTCTACTCTATATAATGTGCTAATGAAGTATGTTATGTGCAAGAGTTGTTTTTTTTTTTCCTAATTAAAACTAAAAATGACGTTTTAACCAACTTTTCTTGGAAAATAAAAAAACTACAGTTTAGCTTAAGCTTAGCTTAAAGGTAGAAAGGTAAAGGATCCCATTACACGCCCATTGAGGCATTTTGGGAATATGGTGTTAAGCCCATATTTTCTTGACCATCGGCACACTAGGGGTGATGTGGTCAGCAGCACACCGGAAGCTTAGCTTACTTTTCTTGAAATTAATCTCTTTCTTTCCCTTTAATCCATTAAAAAAATTCTTAATGCAAGCACAATCAATTTCTGCTAAAGAACTGGCTTAAGCCAAAATAGGATTTAATTTTTCTAAGATAGGCTCAGGACATTTTATTTAAATAAAGGTGTAAATTTATTTGAATTAATTCTATTTACAACACGAAAATGTATTGACAAAGTTGAAAAGTAAAGCTACTAAAAGCCATAGGCAAAGCAGTATGAACAAACATATAGCCTTAGACACAGTTTTATACAAGACTTTGACAAATATTCTCTTATTGAGTGACATGATAAAGCTCAAATATAGGTTTAGTAGTCACAAAATTATTGTAAACGTGTTAGAGTTTTTTAAATCTCTTTTGTAGGCCTATGTATGCATAAAAATGTCTTATTGCTTACTGCCATAGGGGGCTGCTTGGTCACTGTCAACTACTGCGAGCACTAACATTCATTCAGACGTTCATTTTTTTTTATATTCTACTACGATCTCCCGTGGAACCCCTAGAGGCCTCTCACGGAACCCGTGGTACCCCGGTTGAGAAAGCCTGCCCTAAAGGAACTGCACGTTGCAATGATATAATTATTGCAGAAGCAAAATGGTTACTAAATCTGCAGTGTACAGAGTCAGCTAACTAATATTTCGCTCATAAAATATAAACGTCTATCATCGAGATACGCTTCCTCCAGAGCACAGGTACTCACAAAACAAGATGTGGTAGTGCCCATAGCAGATATGCCGTAGGGAAGTCAAGTATCAGAGACATCATCTTTAATAAGTCTCATCTTTATCATGTGGGGGTGACTAGTTCCGTTCCTCGCTGCCATTGCCTCTCCTAACTCAAGAGCAGAGTCATGTGGCTATTTTTACAGATGGGGACATTGGAGCATGTTGTTGCGTCATGTTATTGAACCTAGGTCCTTTTGCCTGGACTAAAATTATTTTTGTTTAACTAGTGGCATTGTTTCTATGTGAATTGTTATTTTTTTTAGGGATTGAGAATAATCTCCAACCCAGAAAATTCTTTTATGTTTAATTTTTTTAATTTTTAAAAGGTGTTTTGCCTCGTTTTGTAGATGTTTTGCCTAAACATCAGGTTCGTCGGTTATATTAGGACACAATCACAAATATAAAAGATTTTGTTTTCTTATGTAATTGTGACTTTGTCATAAATATTTAATCACGCTGTCGTTCAGTCTTGATCCTATTTTTTTTTTTGGGGGGGGGGGGGGGGGGGGGGGGGGGGAAGAGTAGCTAAGAGTAATGGCGTCCGCCTTCAATTCTAAGGGTACCGGGTTCGATTCCCAGTAGAGGGAATAGAATTTAGGGACATTTTTTTTTCAGAACCAGTGGTCCTAATGATGTCATACTCCTGCCTGGTCTCCTGGGTAGTGAGGTCGGATGCCTAGCCTTCTCGGATTAGGGCGAAAAAAATAAGAGGTCCCGTGTGCAAGTTGAGCACGTTAAAAATCCCACGGCAGTTGGAGATTGTAAAGAGTAGGCCATAAGTCCGCTGCCTTGGCAGAATTTAAAAATTAGAAACCTACCCACCACAACAATATTGATAGAATGTGTGATTCCTATATACACCTCTACACCTCACAGTGGAAGGGGAACGACTAAGTAAGTAAGTGATTCCTATATACACACATTGGGATTCGTTCAGGTGTTATGGAGTTCGTACACTGTGCTGAGATCCTCCTTGCATGATCTAAGGGAGGAAATCTGATGGAGTTGTCCGTGTGCATTGAAGATAGTCCTTAAAACCAAACCAAATCAAATCTAACCAAACCAAACCAAACCAAATCTAAACAAACCAAACCAAACCAAAATTTCTAAATTTATTAAGTCTTAATAAATTTAGCCAGCAGGTGGGCTTGAACATCAATTTAAAGAAGTCTGAGGTCATGACGCTCAATGTGAGCAACCCTGAGCCCATATCAGTAAGGAATCAGCAATTGGTACAGACAGATACTTTCACATACCTAGGAAGCATAGTAACACCAGACGGTGGGGCAGGCAAAGATATCAACATCAGAATGAATAAGGCAAGAACAGCCTTCTTTAGCCTAAATAACATCTGGAAGTCCTCCCAATACAGCACAAGCACAAAATTAAGATTATACCAGAGCTTGCTTCTCTATGGTGCGGAATGCTGGAGAGTCACAGAGAAGGAAATGTCAAAATTGTCCTCTTTTCACACAACATGCCTAAGAAAAATTCACCGCATCTTTTGGCCGAATACCATCACCAACCAAGATCTGCTTACTCGTAGCAAGCAAGAGGACATGCACACCATCATAGCTGGCAGACGCTGGAGCTGGGTTGGTCATGTCCTCAGAAGAGACCCCGATGCCATCACAAGAACAGCTATGCTTTGGACCCCTGAAGGAAAGCGAAAGAGAGGCCGACCAAAAACAACTTGGCGGAGGACTGTGGAGGCTGAGATGCAAAGAATGAACCAGAGTTGGGGCACTGTACGAAGGATGGCCACCGACCGTGCAAAGTGGAATCAATTTGTTGTTGCCCTACAAGACGCCACTAGGCGTGATGGCCACTGACTGCTTTGACGGTCGGTGGTTAAGGATCGAAGAAGAAGAAACCAAACCAAACCAAATCTAACCAAACCAAAACAAATCAAATCTAACCAAACCAAACCAAACCAAATCTAACCAAACCAAACCAAATCTAACCAAACCAAACCAAACCAAACCAAATCTAAACAAACCAAACCAAACCAAATCTAAACAAACCAAACCAAACCAAATCTAAACAAACCAAACCAAATCTAACCAAACCAAACCAAACCAAATCTAAAACCAAACCAAACCAAATCTAACCAAACCAAACCAAACCAAATCTAAACAAACCAAACCAAACCAAATCTAACCAAACCAAACCAAATCAAATCTAACCAAACCAAACCAAATCAAATCTAACCAAACCAAACCAAATCTAAACAAACCAAACCAAACCAAACCAAATCTAAACAAACCAAACCAAACCAAATCTAAACAAACCAAACCAAATCTAACCAAACCAAACCAAATCAAATCTAACCAAACCACACCAAACCAAATCTAAACAAACCAAACCAAACCAAACCAAATCAAATCTAACCAAACCAAATCAAATCAAATGTAACCAAACCAAACCTATTATCCTTTACAGTTCTTTACTCAACTAAATAATAATAATAGCCCCTTCAGTCATAACTGACTATGAGAATGCACCCCTGAAGTGACAGCCGTCAGCTGCTTATTTTCCTGGTGTTCCTTTTGACGTTTTTTCCTCTCTTCTGCTTGTTGTGTGTGCTTGTTTTCGTCCAATCTGAGGTGGTGCCGCAGATAGCACCGCCACTTGGTGCGATCGGTAGCTTCATCCTCCCAGGTTGCTGGATTTATGTCCAGTGCCCTCATATCTCTCTTGCACACATCTTTGAATCTCAGCTGCGGTCGCTCAACTGTTCTTTTGCCATCTGCCAGTTGTCTGTAGAAGATATCTTTCGGGATGCGACCATCTTCCATACGGCGGACATGGCCAAGCCATCGTGTGAGGCGGACAAAGGTAGCTGTAGCTTTGCCAATGTGGCTGTCAAGTTCTGTGTCCAGAGAGAGTTTGTCATTGATGGTAGACCCCAGGTATGTGGTGCACCACTGCCAACTCATAGTTATCGATAGTGATAACTGGTGCAGCATCCACATCCTGACTCAGCACATTTGTTTTCTTTAGACTTATAGTGAGACCAAAGTCCTTGCATGCTAGGGTGAAGCGATTCATCAAGCTCTGAAGTTCCTGTCTGGCTTTGAGTGACGACTGCAGCGTAGTCAGCAAAAAACAAGTCTCTTATGGTGACCCTTCTGATTTTTGTTTTTGCCTTCAGCCTTGCGAGATTGAACAGACGGCCATATGACCTATTGTGAAGGCATATTCCTTCAGTTGCATCTCTGAATGCATGTTTCAAGAGTAAGGCAAAGAAGATCCCGAAGAGGGTTCGAGCCAGAACGCAGCCTTGTTTAACGCCACTGCGTATGTCAAAGGGCTGTGATGTCCTTCCAGCATATTGGACTTTTCCCGTCATGACTTAATGGAATGACTTGATCATTTCCAGCAATTTAGCAGGGCAGCCTATTTTCAGAAGGATTTTGAAGAGTCCATCCCTACTAACCAGGTCAAATGCCTTTGTGAGTTCTATAAAGGCGATATATAAAGGCCTTTTCTGCTCTCTTGATTTTTCCTGAAGTTGGCGGAGAGAAAAGATCATGTCTGTTGTTGATCTACCACTCGGAATCCACACTGTGACTTTGGATATATGCGCTCAGCTAACTTGTGTAGTCGCATTAAGATGACTCTGGGAAAAACGTTACCAACAATACTAAGAAGAGAGATGTCTCTGTCGTTATTGCAATCACTTCTGTCTCCTTTATTTTTATACAGTGTTACAATCTTGGCATATCACATGTCTTGAGGAATAGTTGTCTCTTCCCAGCACTGGCACAGCACCCTTTGCAGGGTATGTAATAGCGTGCTCTTACAGCATTTGATTAAATCGGGAGAAATCCCATCATTGCCTTGTGTTTTGCAAGATGCCAAGCTATCAATGGCCTTGCTGAGTTCTTCCAATGTTGGTTCAGTATCCAGCTCCTCCATAGTTGGCAGACATTTGACAGCATCAATGGCTGCAGGCGTGACGGTATTTTCTCTAGCGTAAATCTCAGAGAAGTGCTTGGCCCATTTCTCTATCTGCTTACCCTTATCGGTTAGCTTCTCTCCGCTGATGGTTTTTAGCGGTGCCGTCTTACTTCTTTGGGGACCACGTGCTTTCTTTATACCGTCATACATTTGTCTAGTGTTGCCTGTTTGCGCTGTGGTCTGGATGCTTTCACTGAGCTGGAGTCAATAGTCATTTGCACAACGCCGTGCAGTTTGGGGAACTCTGCTTCTCGTAGCCTTCAGGATCTGTTAGGTTCTAGCACTCGGTGAACGTTTGTACCCAATCGCAGCAATGCGCTTGTAGTGGTGTAATAGGTTATAGATATACCCACAGATATTTAACAAGACTAATAATATTAATAAATGTTACAATACACTGAACTAACTCACGTGTGTAAAATTTTTGATAAAATTATATTACATTTATTTTGTTCTGTATCAATTTTTTAGGTTGACCAGAACTTAAAAGGATTTAGAGATTATGAAAGAAATGCATGGAATATTATATCATAAATGCAATAGTGTACATATATATATGTACTATACTAGTTAGTTTTATTAAAATGTTCTAGTAGTCATCTACTTGGGAGGATAGTTACTGTTTGTGCTGTTGGGGTGGCCTCATCACACCTGTCTATATTGACTACACAGTGTCCAGAAAATGGTGGGAATTTTTATGGGGTATTAGTAACTAAACTGCGTTGGTGAATGTCCAGCAGACCAGAGGCTCACTCATCTTTTAGTTGTAGCTCTGGTGCTGAAATCTGGTGGTCCCACCTCTCCGTGCTGGCGGGCAATAATGGTGGTCTCTGTCACAAGTACTGCACAGATACACTCGAGTAAAGTCACCAACTGAATAGACACTGCTTTGTTGACAACAGAAACTCGCAGCTCTGCAATCAAAGTATGGGCCATGTGTCAAAATCTATTCTCTACCCACGTCTGGACACAACACTGACACAACAACCACATCATACAGACAGGTCAGATCTCTCTGACCAAACAGCACATTTACCATGGTGGTTTTACATCAGATAGATCCTCCCAGACTATAGATTCTGAAAAATATTTATTAGTTGTCTGCCCTAAAAGAGGATAGGTAATATGTTTCATTATTCTCAACACTTGATCTGTCTTGCCTAACCCTTGCTGGAGTTTATGTACATTGTTGGTCCCTAGACCCTGACTAGGGCGGGGGGTCTAGAGCAAATCCCTACTTGTTTGTAAGGCTAGATTTCGATATGGCAGTATCAAATCACTCGAACATGAAACAATATTCAAAATATACAAAGGAATAATTTCAATCTTACCAGATTATGAATAAATAACACAGAATTGCTAGCAAAACTCAGCTGAGCTGCTGGCTATAGTATGGCGTCCCTAAATTTATTACACTTTCTTTCATATGGAAATCACCACACTTTAAAATCTGTGTCTATCACTGAACAACTATTGAAGAATGGCCCCACTTTCGCGTCTGAGCGCTAATGATATGATTGTCTGTGGCCAATCACTGCCTAGGTTTATTTTAAATTTCAAATTTCCTACCATAAAGTCATTTCAGTCATGCTTCAGTCAAGTATGGATGGTTATCTGTTAGTCTGTCCGTCTCTACTTGTGTTTCTACAAAATGTACTCGATTTTTGAACCAACCTTTCTCTCCCCTCCAAAATTTTGTCGTTAAAAGTTATTTTTAGACACAGCCACCACAAATATCCCTTCTCTTCCATACTACGTAGATTTGAACACCTGCGTTTCGAGGTCGTGTTTTTTTTTGTGCAATTAGCGACACTTTTAGATTCAATACAGTCTGTCGATGATGTGAACAACACTGTCTTTTGTCATTATCTTCAATATTATCTATCCGTCTGTAAAATTAAGAACATATTAGTTCACTGCTCAGAACAGGCCATCCGGCCAGCTAATTTTTATATTCCTAACATTAATATTAAGAAAAAAGTACTTTTTAATTTTTGTAATATTCCTAACATCTGCGTTTTAGCCGCTGAATTCAAATCAAGGGCTTGGTATCGCGCAAAAGCGTCCAATAAATGACTGTGGCGTAACATATCTATGGTCCCTTCTGTCGAGTTGCTTACTTTTTATGTCAACTTGGGAAACGTGACTTTTCTCCGTTCCCCCCTCCCCAATTGCGTCTCCTTAGCCTTTCTAGTCTCACGCAATCTTTCCAGTCATATTTTTTTCCTTTTTGATCCGCCGTTCCCCTCCTGTCTAGCAAGTCAATTATTATGGAGGATGATGACCCGCGGTCTAGGCGATCATGTACTATTCGCAGCCTACGCATTATGTTTTTATCCTTAAATGTTATCTTTGGAGGTATTTTACCGTTGTATCTCTGTCAATTTCACTACACATCTCCCCACTTGAAAACATGCCCATGGCAAGTTCCAAAACCAGCGATACACATAGGTAAAATTACTCCTCACGTCTGCCACTACTCTAATTTTGATCACAGGGGTGCCGACTGAGGAAATCTGCACCGACATTCAATTTGCCTGGGATATATTGGATACTAAACTGATAAGGTTGAAGCAATAAAGACCACCTCAGCAATCTTGCGTTTTCATGCTTAGCCTGAGACAAGAACACGAGAGGCTGATGGTCCGTCTCCACCCCAAGAGTCCTACCATACAGATAGATTTGAAACTTCTTTATTGCCCAGATTAATGCTAAACATTCTTTTTCGCTTGTGGAGTATCCTTGTTCCGCCTTATTCAATTTGCGGCTTGCATAAGCGACTGGTTTAAGTTCCCCATCAGGTGAAGATGATCTTTGCAACAAAGCCCCTCCGAGTCCTACATTACTTGCATCGGTTCTTAAGACAAAGTCCTGTGTCAAATCAGGCAGTTTGAGAATAGGCTTGCTAGTGAGTTTTTCCTTTAACTCTTGGAACGCTAGTTCACATTGTGCAGTCCAAATAATTTTATCTGGAAGTCCCTTGCGAGTCAGATCAGTCAGAGGAGCACAAATAGCGTTAAAATTTTTGATGTATTTCTGATAAAATCCGCATAACGACACGAATGATCGCACGTCCTTTTTTGTTTGTGGCCTAGGTGCTCTCTGCAGTTTTTCCAAGTTCTTAGGATCAGGGGTCATATTACCCTGATATACAGTGTGTCCCAAGAATTCCAACTCTTTGCATCCAATACAACATTTTGTTGGCCTAGCAGTTAAGTTCGCCTCCCGAAGTCTATCAAACAACATCTCCAGAGCTTCAATGTGTTCTTCAAATGTCTCTGTGGCGACGAGAATATCATCCATGAAATTCGTGATACATGGGTTATTCAGGGGATCCAACAATTTTCGCATCATCCTTGAAAACACACTCGGAGCATTTTTCAGTCCGAATGGTAGCATATTGAATTCATAATGTCCATCCGAAGTGCTAAAAGCCAAATAAGGTCTCACTTCAGGCTTCACTGGGATCTGGTAATAGCCTTTACTAAGATCCACCTTTGAAAAGTATTTTGCCTTGTTCAGTCTGGCAAATAACTGTTTTGTGTCTGGTAATGGATCCACTTGTCCTTCTGTGACAGCATTCAGTTTCCTGTAATCTATGCACAGTCTGTGTTCCCCAGACGGTTTTCTCAACAAAACGACACTAGAACTAAAAGATGATTCACTGTGCGAAATAATCCCCTCCTTCAACAAATACTCTATTTCTTCCTTCAATGCCTTCTCCTTCGCGAACGGAATAGAATAGGCTCTCATACAGATTGGGTTTGAGTCTACCAGTTTCATGTCATACTGTAGCAAATTTGTATGGCCTGGTTTATCTGTTAATACATCTGTATGTTCCTCCAGAACCTGTTGAACTCTCTCCCTCTGGTTTTTAGTCAGGTGCTTACTGACTTTTACCTGTGCTGCGGTTTCACAAGGATGTAATGGGTATTCATGTGAGGTGAGGGGTTCTTTTTGCATCTGGGTTGCAATAGCCAAGGTCAATAAGGGGGTGCTTTCCTGGAGTGGTCTGTCCAGATACTTCTTTAACAGGTTTACATGATAAACTTTTTCCTTCCCCTTTTTGTCAATTTTATAGTTTGTTCTAGACACCTTCTCTAGAACCGTATATGGACCTTGCCAACCAATTTGTAATTTATTCTGGCTTCCGGGTAGTAGAAGCAGCACCTTCTCTCCGACTGCCAGTTCCCTGTCCTTTGCCTTCCTATTAAAATATGCTGCATGTTTCTTCCTGGCTTGCTTCAAATTATCATTTGCCAGTTTCCATCCAGCTTTCAAACGAGTGGTCAGTTCGTTCACATATTGATACGATGAGGTAACAGTCTCTTCCGCCTTCTCATCTGTCCAGGTCCTTAATAGAGCTTCTAATGGACCTTTTATTGGCCTCCCAAATAGCAGAGTTGCGGGAGCCATCCCGGTTGAACTATGTGGTACCTCCCGGTACGCAAACAATGCGGCGGGCAGGAATTGATCCCACAGATCCGGTTTTTCGTGTGCCAGCTTTCTCAGGATAGAAATGAGAGTCCCGTTGAACCTCTCTACCTGGCCGTTCCCTTGTGGATGGTACGGACTACAATGAAAGTGCCTGGCTTGAAATAGCTTAAAAACTTCTTCCGTTAGTTTCCCCTTGAACTGAGAACCATTATCCGTCAAGATTTGATGCGGGAATCCTAATCGGGTAAATATTGTAAGTAGTGCCTCTGCTACATGTTTTGAATCAATTGATGGCAGGGCTACCGCCTCTCCCCACATAGAACAAGTGTCCACCAGAGTAAGGATGTAACTGTTCCTCCTCTTGGTCCGAGTGAGAGGTCCTACAATATCCACTGCAACCCTCTCAAAAGGTGTTCCCACTATGGGCATTTCCCCTAGAGTTGCAGGAGCAGTCCAGTGCTTTGGAGCTACCCTTTGACATTCTGGGCAGGATTTGACATATCTTTTTATATCCTCCGTTATCCCTGGCCAGAAGTAATGACAAGCTATACGCTGTCCTGTGGCGCTGATCCCCATGTGACCACTGAAGGGAATCGCATGCCCGAGTTCCATCACTTTATCTCTATATGAAGTGGGAAGAACCAGCTGGTTGTGACCATTTGTTCCAGTTCCGGCCTTCCTGTATAAGAGTTTGTTCTTCATGAAATATTCCCCCTTGCTCGGAGGTGTGTGGCATTTGGGCAATTTTTTAAAACAGGGCTTGAGTGTCCTATCCTCAGCCTGCGCCTTCCTCATCTCCTCTGGATGAGCATTTATAGGTTCACCTTCTTCCTCCTTCTTCTGTGACCTGGTCTGCACTGTCGCCATGATCACAGGTTTCTCGGGATTCCCCAAGAAGACGTATCTACACCCCAATATCAGAGGGTAGATTGGTTCATCTATCACTGCTGCTCTGATTTCTCCTTCCACATAGCGAGTTTTCACCGTTATCCTTGCGATGGGAAGTGTCATGAGTGGTATGTCCTTAGTCGCCCCTTGTATTTCCACTGTGTCTGTGGTATACTGACTTGGGTCCACTAGGCTAGACTTCACAACTGAATCATAATCCAAACCTGTATCATAAAGGCACCTTATGGTGACCCCATTACAAATAACATCCTCACAAACTGGGGGGTGATAAGGTTCCTGTTGTCCCATAGGATTAACCTTTAATCTTTGCGTCCCCGACTTCATTGCAGCAATGTTTGAAGGTTTCCTTCTACAAAATTCGGTGTTATGGTTATCCTTCTTGCACCATTTACACCATCTTTTCCCTTGGTTCAACGGTTTTCTTTCATTGAACTTTTGGTCATTGAACTGTGAGTTTCTGTCGCGATAGTCATTTCTTGGCCGCTCAAAGTTTGTCCTACCTTTATTTCCCTGCTCTCTATTATCAAATTTATTAAATTGCTGTGGAGCTTTAAAATTGTCTATGTGCTTCTTTTTAGCACCACTTACCTCTGCCTGGGCTGCCTGATACCTCTCAGCAACATTTAAAATTTCCCCCAACTTCTCTGCACCTTGTTCCATGAGAAATTTTCTCATGTCTGGAGCCATGGACTCTCTCAATTGCTCAATCATGATCATTTCTTTAAGATCTTGGGTCTTCCCCAGAGCCGTCCATTTCTCCAAATAGGTTTCTAGTCTAGCAGAGAATTGGTGGTATGTCTCCCCAGACAACAGTTTGGCATTTCTAAATTTCTTACGATAAAATTCACCATTCTTCTCGTACCTTAATAACAAAGCCTGCTTTAACATGTCATAATTGTCTTGGTCTTCCCTGTTCATTTTGGCAAATACTTCATAAGAAGTACCTCTCAATCCCTGGGCGTAGCATCTGAGGCAAAAGGGCTGGCACCATTTTCAGGAGCCGGGCCTTGTAATTCCAGCTCCCTTAGTCGTAATTCGTGCTCCCTTTGCAACCTTCTATCTTCTGCCTCCCTTTCGGCAGTCAACCTTTTTTCTTCTGCCTCCCTTTGCTGTCGTTTTTCTTCTGCCTCAATCTGCAGCCTCTTAATTTCTCTATCAGCCTCAATTTGTAACCTCTTCTCTTCAGCTAACCTTTTCTATCCTTCACCTTTTTCAATATATTTATCTCATTCAGTCCGTTACGATGAATTAAAATTTGACCATCCATTCCCATCTCCTTCGCGGTGAGCACAGCAGCTGATCTAAATTTTGCCAGCTCCGCCATACTTTTTAGACAATATAATAATATACAAGCTAAATCTCTAACCAGTAAATACACTAAGTACTTCTTATGACTATAGTCTAACTAATTCTAACTAACCAGTTAACTAATTAATTATTACTGGCTGTGAAGATTCACCAACTTTTATCTGCAGGGACACCTATTTAAATGTTAAAGGTGAATTTTAACAATTTATTCCCTACTTTTTTTCTTCTCCCACCAGGAGATCCTAATATAC
>JAMPIV010008670.1:0-17866 GCA_024509875.1 Oreohelix idahoensis
AGGATCTTCAACCTCTGGTCTACTATTTGCTGTCCAGTTAACAAGAACGTCGACATCTGGGTCTGTTTGCTGTCCAGTTGTTAGAATGATCTTCCACATTTGGTCTGCTGTTTGCAGTCAAGTTAGCAGTATCTTCGACCCCTAATCTACTGTTTGCTGTCCAGTTAACAGGATCTTCGACCTCTTGTCTACTGTTTGCTGTCCAGTATACAGGATCTTAGATCTCCGGGCTAATGTTTGCAGTCCAGTTAGCAGTATTTTTGACCTCTGGGCTACTGTTTGCTGTCCAGTTAGCAGGATCTTCCACCTCTTGACTACTGTTTGCTATTAAGTTAGCATGATCTTTGACATCTGTTCTACTGTTTGCTGTCCAGTTAACAGGATCTTCGACCTCTGGGCTACTGTTTGCTGTCCAGTTAGCAGGATCTTCCACCTCTGGGCTTCTGTTTGCTGTCCAGTTAGCAGGATCTTCGACCTCTGGGCTACTATTTGCTGTCCAGTTAACAAGATCTTCGACCTCTGGGCTACTGTTTGCTGTCCAGTTGTTAGCAGGATCTTCTACCTTTGGTCTGCAGTTTGATGTCAAGTTAGCTGCATCTTCGACATCTGGGCTACTGTTTGCTGTCCAGTTTACAGGATCTTCAACCACATGGCTACTGTTTGTTTCCATTTAGCAGGATCTTCGACCTCTGGGCTACTATTTGCTGTCCAGTTAGCAGGATCTTCGTCCTCTGGGCTACTGTTTCCTGTCCAGATAACATGATCTTCAACCTCTGGTCTACTGTTTGCTTTCCAGTTTGCAGGATCTTCTACCTATGAGCTACTGTTTTCTGTCCAGTTAGCAGGATCTTCAACCTCTGGGCTAATGTTTGCTGTCCAGTTAGCAGGATCTTCGACATCTGGGCTACAGTTTGCTGTCCAGTTAGCAGGATCTTCCACCTCTTGGCTACTTTTTGATGTTTTTTAAACAGGATCGTCGACCTCTGGGCTACTGTTTGCTGTCCAGTTGTTAGCAGGATCTTCGACCTCTTGTCTACTGTTTGCTGTCCAGTTAGCAGGATCTTCCACCTCTGGGCTACTGTTTGCTGTCCAGTTAGCAGGATCTTCGACCTCTGGGCTACTGTTTGCTGTCCAGTTTGCAGGATCTTCGACCTCTGGGCTACTATTTGCTGTCCAGTTAGCAGGATCTTCGACCGCTGGGCTACTGTTTGCTGTCCAGTTAGCAGGAGCTTCGGCCTCTGGTCTACTGTTTGCTGTCTAGTTAGCAGGAACTTCGACCTCTGGGCTACTGTTTGCTGTCCAGTTAGAACGATCTTCTACCTCTGGGCTACTGTTTGCTGTCCAGTCAGCAGAATCTTCGACCGCTGTTCTACTGTTTGCTGTCCAATTAGCAGGATCTTCGACCTCTGGGCTACTGTTTCCTGTCCAGTTAGCAGGATCTTCCACCCTGGAATACAGTTTGATGTCCAGTTAGCAGAATCTGCGACCTCGAGGCTACTGTCTGCTGTCCAGTTAGCAGGATCTGTTTCGACCTCTTCGACCTCTGGGCTAATGTTTGCTGTCCAGTTCGCAGGATCTTCCACCTCTGGGCTGTTTGCTGTCCAGTTAGCAGGATCTTCGACCTCTGGGCTACTGTTTGCTGTCCAGTTAGCAGGATCTTCGACCTCTGGGCTACAGTTTGCTGTCCAGTTAGCAGGATCTTCCACCTCTGGGCTACTGTTTGCTGTCCAGTTAGCAGGATCTTCGACCTCTGGGCTACTGTTTGCTGTCCAGTTAGCAGTACCTTCGACCTCTGGGCTACTTTTTGCTGTCCAGTTAGCAGGATCTTCGACCTCTGGGCTACTGTTTGCTGTCCAGTTAGCAGGATCTTCGACCTTTGGGCTACTGTTTGCTGTCCAGTTAGCAGGATCTTCGACCTCTGGGCTACTGTTTGCTGTCCAGTTAGCAGGATCTTCCACCTCTGGGCTACTGTTTGCTGTCCAGTTAGCAGGATCTTCGACCTCTGGGCTACTGTTTGCTGTCCAGTTAGCAGGATCTTCGACATCTGGGCTACTGTTTGCTGTCCAGTTAGCAGGATCTTCCACTTCTGGTCTCCTGTTTGCTGTCCAGTTAGCAGGATCTTCGACCTCTATGCTACTGTTTGCTGTCTTGTTGTTTGCAGGATCTTCTACCAAAGGGCTATGGTTTCCTGTCCAGTTAGCAAAATCTTCGACTTCTGGGCTACTGTTTGCTGTCCAGTTAGCAGGATCTTCGACCGCTGGGCTACTGTTTGCTGTCCAGTTAGCAGGATCTTCCACATCTGGGCTACTGTTTGCTGTCCACTTTGCAGGATCTTCGACCTCTGGGCTACTGTTTGCTGTCCAGTTAGCAGGATCTTCGACCTCTGGACTACTGTTTGCTGTCCAGTTAGCAGGATCTTCGACTTCTGGGCTACTGTTTGCTGTCCAGTTAGCAGGATCTTCGACCTCTGGGCTACTGTTTGCTGTCCAGTTAACAGGATCTTCGACCTCTGGGCTACTGTTTGCTGTCCAGTTAGCAGGATCTTCCACCTCTGGGCTACTGTTTGCTGTCCAGTTAGCAGGATCTTTGACCTCTGGGCTACTGTTTGCTGTCCAGTTAGCAGGATCTTCGACATCTGGGCTACTGTTTGCTGTCCAGTTAGCAGGATCTTCGACATCTGGGCTACTGTTTGCTGTCCAGTTAGCAGGATCTTCGACCTCTGGGCTACAGTTTGCTGTCCAGTTAGCAGGATCTTCGAACTCCGTGCTACTGTTTGCTGTCCAGTTAGCAGGATCTTCCACCTCTGGGCTGTTTGCTGTCCTGTTAGAAGGATATTCGACCTCTGGGCTACTGTTTGCTGTCCAGTTAGCAGGATCTTCGACATCTGGGCTACAGTTTGCTGTCCAGTTAGGAGGATCTTCCACCTCTTTACATACTTTTTGATGTTCTTTTATCAGGATCTTCAACCTCTGGGCTACGGTTTGCTGTTTAGATCTTCCACCTCTTGGATACTTTTTATGTTCTTTTATCAAGATCTTCGACCTCTTGTCTACTGTTTGCTGTCCAGTTAGCAGGATCGTCCACCTCTGGGCAACTATTTGCTGTCTAGTTAGCAGGATCTTCGATCACGGGGCTACTCTTTGTTGTCCAGTTAGCAGGATCTTCGAACTCTGGGCTGCTGTTTGCTGTCCAGTTAGCAGGATCTTCAACATCTGGGTTACTGTTTGCTGTCCAGTTAGCAGGATCTTCTACCTCTGGGCTACTATTTGCTGTCCAGTTAGCAGGATCTTCTACCTCTGGGCTACTGTTTGCTGTCCAGTTAGCAGGATCTTCGACCTCTGGGCTACTGTTTGCTGTCCAGTTAGCAGGATCTTCGACCTCTGGGCTACTGTTTGCTGTCCAGTTAGCAGGATCTTCCACCTCTGGGCTACTGTTTGCTGTCCAGTTAGCAGGATCTTCGACCTCTGGGCTACTCTTTGCTGTCCAGTTAGCAGGATCTTCGACCTCTGGGCTACTGTTTGCTGTCCAGTTAGCAGGATCTTCCACCTCTGGGCTACTGTTTGCTGTCCAGTTAGCAGGATCTTCGACCTCTGTGCTACTGTTTGCTGTCCAGTTAGCAGGATCTTTGACCTCTGGGCTGCTGTTTGCTGTCCAGTTAGCAGGATCTTCGACCTCTGGGCTACTGTTTGCTGTCCAGTTAGCTGGATCTTCCACCTCCGGGCTACTGTTTGCTGTCCAGTTTGCAGGATCTTCGACCTCTGGGCTACTGTTTGCTGTCCAGTTGTTAGCAGGATCTTTGACCTCCGGCTACTGTTTGCTGTCCAGTTGATCTTCAACCTCTGTTACTTTTTGCATGGATCTAATCAGGATCTTCGATCTCTGTGCTACTGTTTGCTGTCCAGTTAGCAGGATCTTCGACCTCTTGTATACTGTTTGCTGTCCAGTTAGCAGGATCTTCCACCTCTGGGCTACTGTTTGCTGTCCAGTTAGCTGGATCTTCGACCTCTGTGCTACTGTTTGATGTCCAGTTAACAAGATCTTCTACCTCTGGGCTACTGTTTGCTGTCCAGTTAGCAGGATCTTCGACCTCTTGTCTACTGTTTGCTGTCCAGTTAGCAGGATATTTCACCTCTGGTCTACTGTTTGCTGTCCAATTAGCAGGATCTTCGACCTCTGGTCTACTGTTTGCTGTCCAGTTAGCAGGATCTTCGCCTGCTGGGCTACTGTTTGCTGTCCAGTTAGCAGGATCTTTGACCTCTTGGCTACTGTTTGCTGTCCAGTTAGCAGGATCTTCGACCTCTGGGCTACTGTTTGCTGTCCAGTTAGCAGGATCTTCCACATCTGGGCTACTGTTTGCTGTCCAGTTAGCAGGATCTTCGACCTCTGGGCTACTGTTTGCTGTCCAGTTAGCAGGATCTTCGACCTCTGGACTACTGTTTGCTGTCCAGTTAGCAGGATCTTCGACCTCTGGGTTACTGTTTGCTGTCCAGTTAGCAGGATCTTCGACCTCTGGGCTACTGTTTGCTGTCCAGTTAGCAGGATCTTCCACCTCTGGGCTACTGTTTTCTGTCCAGTTAGCAGGATCTTCTACCTCTGGGCTACGTTTTGCTATCCAGTTAGCAGGACCTTTGACCTCTGGTCTACTGTTTGCTGTCCAGTTAGCAGGATCTTCCACCTCTGATCTACTGTTTGCTGTCCAGTATGCAGCATCTTTGTCCTTTGGGCTATTGTTTGCTGTCTAGTTAGCAGGATCTTCGACCTACTGGGCTACAGTTGTTTGCTGTTTCCAGTTAGCAGGATCTTCGACCTCTGGGCTACTGTTTGCTGTCCAGTTAGCAGGATCTTCGACCTCTGGGCTACTGTTTGCTGTCCAGTTAGCAGGATCTTTCGACCTCTGGGCTACTGTTTGCTGTCCAGTTAGCAGGATCTTCGACCTCTGGGCTACTGTCTGGGCTACTGTTTGCTGTCCAGTTGTTAGCAGGATCTTCCACCTTGGTCTGCTGTTTGATGTCAGTTAGCAGGATCTTCGACTCTGGGCTACTGTTTGCTGTCCAGTTTAGCAGGATCTTCAACCACATGGCTACTGTTTGCTGTCCAGTTAGCAGGATCTTCGACCTCGTGGCTACTGTTTGCTGTCCAGTTAGCAGGATCTTCGACCTCTGGTCTACTGATTTCTGTCCAGTTAACAGGATCTTCAACCTCTGGTCTACTGTTTGCTGTCCATTTAGCAGGATATTCGACCTCTGGGCTATTATTTGCTTTCCAGTTAGCAGGATCTTTGACATCTGGGCTACAGTTTGCTGTCCAGTTAGCAGGATCTTCCACATCTGAGCTACTGTTTGCTGTCCAGTTAGCAGGATCTTCTACCTCTGGGCTACTTTTTGCTGTCCAGTTAGCAGGATCTTCGACCTCTGGGCTACGGTTTGCTGTCCAGTTGTTAGCAGGATCTTCGACCTCTTGTCTACTGTTTGCTGTCCAGTTAGCAGGATCTTCCACCTCTGGGCTACTGTTTGCTGTCCAGTTAGCAGGATCTTCCACCTCTGGGCTACTGTTTGCTGTCCAGTTAGCAGGATCTTCGACCTTGGGGCTACTCTGTGCTGTCTAGTTAGCAGAATCGTCGACCTCTGGGCTACTGTTTGGTGTCCTGTTAGCAGAATCGTCGACCTCTGGGCTACTGTTTGGTGTCCTGTTAGCAGGATCTTCGACATCTTGACTACTGTTTTCTGTCCAGTTAACAGGATCTTCTACCAATGGGCTACTGTTTGCTGTCGAGTTAGTTGGATCTTCGACCTCTGGGATACTGTTTGCTGTCCAGTATACAGGATCTTCCACCACTGGGCTACTGTTTTCTGTCCAGTTAGCAGGATCTTCGACCTCTGGGCTACTGTTTGCTGTCCAGTTAGCAGGATCTTCGACTTCTGGGCTACTGTTTGCTGTCCAGTTAGCAGGAACTTCGATCTTTGTGCTACTGTTTGCTATCCACTTAGCAGGATCTTCGACCGCTGGGCTACTGTTTGCTGTCCAGTTAGCAGGATCTTCCACATCTGGGGTACTTTTTGCTGTCCACTTTGCAGGATCTTCGACCTCCGGGCTACTGTTTGCTGTCCAGTTAGCAGGATCTTGGACCTCTGATCTACTTTTTGCTGTCCAGTTAGCAGGATCTTCGACCTCTGGGCTACTGTTTGCTGTCCAGTTAGCAGGATCTTCGACCTCTGGGCTACTGTTTGCTGTCCAGTTAGCAGGATCTTCGACCTCTGGATTTCCTGTCCAGTTTGCTGAATCTTCGACATCTGGGCTACTGATTGCTTTCCAGTTAGCAGGATCTTCGACATCTTGTCTATTGTTTGCTGTCCAGTTAGCAGGATCTTCGACCTCTGGGCTACTGTTTGCTGTCCAGTTAGCAGGATCTTCGACCTCTGGGCTACTGTTTGCTGTCCAGTTAGCAGGATCTTCGACCTCTCGGGCTACTGTTTGCTGTCCAGTTAGCAGGATCTTCGACCTCTGGGCTACTGTTTGCTGTCCAGTTAGCAGGATCTTCGACCTCTGGGCTACTGTTTGCTGTCCAGTTAGCAGGATCTTCGACATCTAGTCTACTGTTGCTGTCCAGTTAGCGGGAGCTTCGACCTCTTGTCGGCTGTTTGCTGTCCAGTTAGCAGGAGCTGCGACCTCTGGGCTACTGTTTGCTGTCCAGTTAGCAGGATCTTTGACATCTGGGCTACTGTTTGCTGTCCAGTTAGCAGGATCTTTGACCTCTGGGCTACTGTTTGCTGTCCAGTTAGCAGGACTTTTGACCTATGGGCTACTGTTTGCTGTCCAGTAAGCAGGATCCTCAACCTCTGGTCTACTGTTTGCTGTCCATTTAACAGGATCTTCGACCTCTGGTCTACTATTTGCTGTCCAATAAACAGGATCTTCGACATCTTCTCTATTGTTTGCTGTCCAGTTAGCAGCATCTTCGAGCGCTGGGCTACTGTTTGCTGTCAAGTTTGCAGGATCTTCGACCTCTGGGCTACTGTTTGCTGTCCAGTTAGCAGGATCTTCGACCTCTGGGCTATTGTTATCTGTCCAGTTGGCAGGATCTTCTACCTCTGATCTACTGTTTACTGTCCAGTTAGCAGGATCTTCGACCTCTGGGCTACTGTTTGCTGTCCATTTTGCAGGATCTTCCACCTCTCTGTGCTACTGTTTGCTGTCCAGTTAGCAGGATCTTCGACCTTTGGGCTACTGTTTGCTGTCCAGTTTGCAGAATCATCGACCTCTGGGCTACTGTTTGCTGTCCAGTTAGCAGGATCTCTACCCTCTGGGCTACTGTTTGCTGTCTACTTAGCAGGATCTTCCACTTCTGGTCTACAGTTTGAATTCCAATTAGCAGGATCTTCAACCTCTGGGCAATTTGCTGACCATTTAGCAGGATCTTCGACTTCTGGGCTACTGTTCGCTGTCCAGTTAGCAGGATCTTCTACCACTGGGCTACTGTTTGCTGTCCAGTTTGCTGAATCTTTGACATCTGGGCTTCTCTATGCTGTCCAGTTTGCAGGATCTTTATCCTCTGGGTACATGTTTGCTGACCAGTTAGCAGGATCTTCCACCTATTGGCTACTGTTTGCTGTCCAGTTAGCAGGATCTTTGACCTCTGGGCTGTTTGCTGTCCAGTTAGTAGGATCTTTTACCTCTTGGCTATTGTTTGCTGTCCAGTTAGCAGGATCTTCGACCTCTGGGCTACTGTTTGCTTTTCATTTAGCTGGTTCTTCGACCGCTGGGTTACTGTTTGCTGTCCAGTTTGCAGAATTTTCGACCTCTAGGCTACTGTTTGCTGTCCAGTTAGCAGGATCTTTGACCTCTGGGCTACTGTTTGCTGTCCAGTTAGCAGGATCTTCGACCTCTGGGTTACTGTTTGCTGTCCAGTTAGCAGGATCTTCGACCTCTGGGCTACTGTTTGCTGTCCAGTTAGCAGGATCTTCGACCTCTGTGCTACTGTTTGCTGTCCAGTTAGCAGGATCTTTCACCTCTGGGCTACTGTTTGCTGTCCAGTTAGCAGGATCTTCGACCTCTGGGCTACTGTTTGCTGTCCAGTTAGCAGGATCTTCGACCTCTGGTCTGCTGTTTGCTGTCCAGTTAGCAGGATCTCCTACCTCTGGGCTACTCTTTGCTGCCCTGTTAGCAGGATCTTCGCCCTCTGCGCTACTGTTTGCTGTCCAGTTAACAAGATCTTCGACCTCTGGGCTACTGTTTGCTGTCCAGCATACAGGATCTTCGACCTCAGGGCTACTGTTTGCTGTCCAGCATACAGGATCTTCGACCTCTGGGCTACTGTTTGCTGTCCAGTTAGCAGGATCTTTCAACTCTGGACTGTTTGCTGTCCAGTTAGCAGGATCTTCGACCTCTGTGCTACTGTTTGGTTACTGATCTTCCACCTCTGGGCTACTGTTTGCTGTCCAGTTAGCAGGATCTTCGACCTCTGGGCTACTGTTTGCTGTCCAGTTAGCAGGATCTTCCACCTCTGGGCTACTGTTTGCTGTGCAGTTAGCAGAATCTTTGACCACGGGGCTACTCTGTGCTGTCTAGTTAGCAGGATCGTCGACCTCTAGGCTACTGTTTGGTGTCCAGTTAGCAGGATCTTCGACATCTGGGCTACTGTTTTCTGTCCAGTTAGCAGGATCTTCTACCACTGGGCTACTCTGTGCTGTCTAGTTAGCAGGATCGTCGACCTCTAGGCTACTGTTTGCTGTCCAGTTAGCAGGATCATCGACCGCTGGTCTACTGTTTGCTGTCCAGTTATCAGGATCTTCCACATCTGGGCTACTGTTTGCTGTCCAGTTAGCAGGATCTTCGACATCTGGGCTACTGTTTTCTGTCCAGTTAGCAGGATCTTCTACCACTGGGCTACTGTTTGCTGTCCAGTTAGCAGGATCTTCGACCTCTGGGCTACTGTTTGCTGTCCAGTTAGCAGGATCTTCCACCTCTGGGTTACATTTTGCTGTCCAGTTAGCAGGATCGTCGACGTCTTATCTACTGTTTGCTGTCCAGTTAGCAGGATCTTATTTTTCTGGGCTACTGTTTGCCGTCCAGTTACCAGGATCTTCGACCTCTGGGCTACTGTTTGCTGTCCAGTTAGCAGGATCTTCGATCTCTGGGTACTGTTTGCTGTCCAGTTAGCAGGATCTTATTTTTCTGGGCTACTGTTTGCCGTCCAGTTACCAGGATCTTCGACCTCTGGGCTACTGTTTGCTGTCCAGTTAGCAGGATCTTCGATCTCTGGGTACTGTTTGCTGTCCAGTTACCAGGATCTTCGACCTCTGGTCTACTGTTTGCTGTCCAGTTAGCAGGATCTTCGACCTCTGGTCTACTGTTTGCTGTCCAGTTAGCAGGATCTTCTACCTCTGGGCTACTGTTTGCTGTCCAGTTAGCAGGATCTTCGACCTCTGGGCTACTGTTTGCTGTCCAGTTAGCAGGATCTTCGACCTCTGGGCTACTGTTTGCTGTCCAGTTAGCAGGATCTTCGACCTCTGGGCTACTGTTTGCTGTCCAGTTTAGCAGGATCTTCGACCTCTGGGCTACTGTTTGCTGTCCAGTTAGCAGGATCTTCGACTCTCTGGCTATTGTTTTCTGTCCAGTTAGCAGGATATTCGACCACTGGGCTACTGTTTGTTATCCAGTTAGCAGGATCTTCGACCTCTGGGCTTCTGTTTGCTGTCCAGTTAACAGGATCTTCGACCTCTTCTCTACTGTTTGCTGTAGGGTTAGCAGGATCTTCCAACCCTGGACTACAGTTTGGTGTCCAGTTAGCAGGATCTTCGACCTCGAGACTACTGTCTCCTGTCTAGTTAGCAGGATCTTCGACCTCTGGGCTACTATTTGTTGTCCACTTAGAGGATCTTTGACCTCTGGGCTACAGTTTGCTGTCCAGTTAGCAGGATCTACGACCTCTTGGCTGCTGTTTGCTGTCCAGTTAGCAGGATCTTCCACCTCTGGGCTACTGTTTGCTGCCCAGTTAGCAGGATCTTCAACCTCTGGGCTACTGTTTGCTGTCCAGTTAGCAGGATCTTCGACCTCTGGGCTACTGTTTGCTGTCCAGTTAGCAGGATCTTCCCCTTCTGGGCTACTTTGCTGCAGTTAGATCTTCGACCTCTGGTCTACTGTTTGCTGTCCAGTTAGCAGGATCTTCGACACCTCTGGGCTACTGTTTGCTGTCCAGTTAGCAGGATCTTCGACCTCTGGGCTACTGTTTGCTGTCCAGTTAGCAGGATCTTCGACCTCTGGGCTACTGTTTGCTGTCCAGTTAGCAGGATCTTCGACCTCTGGGCTACTGTTTGCTGTCCAGTTATAGCAGGATGATCTTCGACCTCTGGGCTACTGTTTGCTGTCCAGTTTGCTGAATCTTCGACATCTGGGCTACTATCTGCTGTCCAGTTAGCAGGATTTTCGACCTATGCGCCACTGTTTGCTGTCCAGTTCGCAGGATCTTCGATTTCAGATCTACAGTTTGCGGTCCAGTTAGCAGGATCTTCGACCTCTGGGCTACTTTTTGATGTCAAGTTAGCAGCATCTTCGTCATCTGGGCTACGGTTTGCTATCCAGTTGTTAGCAGGATCTTCGACCTCTTGTATACTGTTTGCTGTCCAGTTAGCAGGATCTTCCACCTCTGGGCTACTGTTTGCTGTCCAGTTAGCAGGATCTTCGACCTCTGGGCTACTGTTTGCTGTCCAGTTAGCAGGATCTTCGACCTCTGGGCTACTGTTTGCTGTCCAGTTAGCAGGATCTTCGACTTCTGGGCTACTGTTTGCTGTCCAGTTAGCAGGATCTTTCACTTCTGGTCTCCTGTTTGCTGTCCAGTTAGCAGGATCTTCGACCTCTATGCTACTGTTTGCTGTCTTGTTGTTTGCAGGATCTTCTACCAATGGGCTATTGTTTGCTGTCCAGTATACAGGATCTTCGACATCTGTGCTACTGTTTGCTGTCCACTTAGCAGGATCTTCGACCGCTGGGCTACTGTTTGCTGTCCAGTTAGCAGGATCTTCCACATCTGGGCTACTGTTTGCTGTCCACTTTGCAGGATCTTCGACCTCTGGGCTACTGTTTGCTGTCCAGTTAGCAGGATCTTCGACCTCTGGACTACTGTTTGCTGTAAATTTAGCAGGATCTTCGACCTCTGGGTTACTGTTTGCTGTCCAGTTAGCAGGATCTTCCACCTCTGGTCTACTGTTTTCTGTCCAGTTAACAGGATCTTCAACCTCTGGTCTACTGTTTCGTGTCCAGTTAAAAGATCGTTGACCTCTGGGCTACTGTTAGCTGTCCATTCGTTAGCAGGATCTTCCAACTTTGGTCTGCTGTTTGAAGTCAAGTTAGCAGCATCTTCGACCCCTGGTCTACTGTTTGCTGTCCAGTTAGCAGGATCTTCGACCTCTGGGCTACTGTTTGCTGTCCAGTTAGCAGGATCTTCGACCTCTGGGCTACTGTTTGCTGTCCAGTTAGCAGGATCTTCCACCTCTGGACTACTGTTTGCTGTCCAGTTAGCAGGATCTTCGACTTCTGGGCTACTTTTTGCTGTCCAGTTAGCAGGATCTTCCACATCTGGGCTACTCTTTGCTGTCCAGTTAACTGGATCTTCGACCTCTGGGCTACTGTTTGCTGTCCAATTGTTAGCAGGATCTTCCACCTTTGGTCTGCAGTTTGATGTCAAGTTCGCGGCATATTTGACATTTGGGCTACTGTTTGCTGTCCAGTTTGCAGGATCTTCAACCACATGGCTACTGTTTGTTTCCAGTTAGCAGGATCTTTGACATCTGTGCTACTGTTTGCTGTCCACTTAGCAGGATCTTCGACCTCTGATCTACAGCTTGCTGTCCAGATAACATGATCTTCAACCTCTGGTCTACTGTTTGCTTTCCAGTTTGCAGGATCTTCTACCTATGAGCTACTGTTTTCTGTCCAGTTAACAGGATCTTCAACCTCTGGGCTACTGTTTGCTGTCCAGTTAGCAGGATCTTCGACATCTGGGCTACAGTTTGCTGTCCAGTTAGCAGGATCTTCCACCTCTTGGCTACTTTTTGATGTTCTTTTATCAGGATCTTCGACCTCTGGGCTACGGTTTCCTGTCTAGTTGTTAGCAGGATCTTCGACCTCTTGTCTACTGTTTCCTGTCTTGTTAGCAGGATCTTCCACCTCTGGGCTACTGTTTGCTGTCCAGTTAGCTGGATCTTCCACCTCTGGGCTACTGTTTGCTGTCCAGTTTGCAGGATCTTCGACCTCTGGGCTATTGTTTGCTGGCCGGTTAGCAGGATCTTCGACTTCTGGGCTACTGTTTGCTGTCCAGTTAGCAGGATCTTCACTTCTGGTCTCCTGTTTGCTGTCCAGTTAGCAGGATCTTCGACCTCTATGCTACTGTTTGCTGTCTTGTTGTTTGCAGGATCTTCTACCAATGGGCTATTGTTTGCTGTCCAGTATACAGGATCTTCGACATCTGTGCTACTGTTTGCTGTCCACTTAGCAGGATCTTCGACCTCTGGGCTACTGTTTGCTGTCCAGTTAGCAGGATCTTCCACATCTGGGCTACTGTTTGCTGTCCAGTTTGCAGGATCTTCGACCTCTGGGCTACTGTTTGCTGTCCAGTTAGCAGGATCTTCGACCTCTGGACTACTGTTTGCTGTAAATTTAGCAGGATCTTCGACCTCTGGGCTACTGTTTGCTGTCCAGTTAGCAGGATCTTCGACCTCTGGGCTACTGTTTGCTGTCCAGTTAGCAGGATCTTCTACCTCTGGGCTACTGTTTGCTGTCCAGTTAGCAGGATCTTCGACCTCTGGGCTACTGTTTGCTGTCCAGTTAGCAGGATCTTTCACCTCTGGGCTACGGTTTGCTGTCCGGTTAGCAGGATCTTCGACATCTGTGCTACTGTTTGCTGTCCACTTAGCAGGATCTTCGTCCGCTGGGCTACTGTTTTCTGTCCAGTTAGCAGGATCTTTAACCTCAGGGCTAATGTTTGCTGTCCAGTTAGCAGGATCTTCGACATCTGGGCTACAGTTTGCTGTCCAGTTAGCAGGATCTTCGAACTCTGAGCTACAGTTTGCTGTCCAGTTAGCAGGATCTTCGATCTCTGGGCTACTGTTTGCTGTCCAGTTAGCAGGATCTTCAATCTCTGGGCTACGAGTTGCTGTCCAGTTAGCAGGATCTTCCACCTCTGTGCTACTATTTGCTGTCCAGCTAGCAGGATCTTCCACCTCTGGGCTACTGGTTGCTGTCCAGTATGTAGGATCTTCGACCTCTGGGCTACTGTTTGCTGTCCAGTTGTTAGCAGGATCTTCCATCTTTGGTCTACAGTTTCCTTTCAAGTTAGGAGCATCTTCGACATCTGGGCTACTGTTTCCTTTCCAGTTATCAGGAACTTTGACCTCTGGGCTACTGTTTGCTGTCCAGTTAGCAGGATCTTCGACATCTGGGCTACTGTTTTCTGTCCAGTTAACAGGATCTTCAACCTCTGGGCTACTGTTTGCTGTCCAGTTAGCAGGATCTTCGACATCTGGGCTACAGTTTGCTGTCCAGTTAGCAGGATCTTCCACCTCTTGGCTACTTTTTGATGTTTTCTTAAATCAGGATCTTCGACCTCTGGGCTAAGGTTTGCTGTCCAGTTGTTAGCAGGATCTTTGACCTCTTGTATACTGTTTGCTGTCCAGTTAGCAGGATCTTCCACCTCTGGGCTACTGTTTGCTGTCCAGTTAGCTGGATCTTCCACCTCTGGGCTACTGTTTGCTGTCCAGTTTGCAGGATCTTTGACCTCTGTGCTACTGTTTGCTGGCCGGTTAGCAGGATCTTCGACTTCTGGGCTACTGTTTGCTGTCCAGTTAGCAGGATCTTTCACTTCTGCTCTCCTGTTTGCTGTCCAGTTAGCAGGATCTTCGACCTCTATGCTACTGTTTGCTGTCTTGTTGTTTGCAGGATCTTCTACCAATGGGCTATTGTTTGCTGTCCAGTATACAGTATCTTCGACATCTGAGCTACTGTTTGCTGTCCACTTAGCAGGATCTTCGACCGCTGGGCTACTGTTTGTTGTCCAGTTAGCAGGATCTTCCACATCTGGGCTACTGTTTGCTGTCCACTTTGCAGGATCTTCGACCTCTGGGCTACTGTTTGCTGTCCAGTTAGCAGGATATTCCACCTCTGGACTACTGTTTGCTGTAAATTTAGCACGATCTTTGACCTCTGGGTTACTGTTTGCTGTCCAGTTAGCAGGATCTTCCACCTCTGGTCTACTGTTTTCTGTCCAGTTAACAGGATCTTCAACCTCTGGTCTACTATTTGCTGTCCAGTTAACAAGAACGTCGACATCTGGGTCTGTTTGCTGTCCAGTTAGCAGGATCTTCCACCTCTGGTTTACTGTTTTCTGTCCAGTTAGCAGGATCTTTGACCTCTGGGCTACTGTTTGCTGTCCAATTAGCAGGATCTTCGACCTCTGGGCTACTGTTTGCAGTCAAGTTAGCAGTATCTTCGACCCCTAATCTACTGTTTGCTGTCCAGTTAACAGGATCTTCGACCTCTGGGCTACTGTTTGCTGTCCAGTTAGCAGGATCTTCCACCTCTGGGCTTCTGTTTGCTGTCCAGTTAGCAAGATCTTCGACCTCTGGGCTACTATTTGCTGTCCAGTTAATAAGATCTTCGACCTCTGGGCTACTGTTTGCTGTCCAGTTGTTAGCAGGATCTTCCACCTTTGGTCTGCAGTTTGATGTCACGTTAGCTGCATCTTCGACATCTGGGCTACTGTTTGCTGTCCAGTTTACAGGATCTTCAACCACATGGCTACTGTTTGTTTCCATTTAGCAGGATCTTCGACCTCGTGGCTAATTTTGCTGTCCACTTAGCAGGATCTTCGACCTCTGATCTACAGCTTGCTGTCCAGATAACATGATCTTCAACCTCTGGTCTACTGTTTGCTTTCCAGTTTGCAGGATCTTCTACCTATGAGCTACTGTTTTCTGTCCAGTTAACAGGATCTTCAACCTCTGGGCTACTGTTTGCTGTCCAGTTAGCAGGATCTTCGACATCTGGGCTACAGTTTGCTGTCCAGTTAGCAGGATCTTCCACCTCTTGGCTACTTTTTGATGTTCTTTTATCAGGATCTTCGACCTCTGGGCTACTGTTTGCTGTCCAGTTGTTAGCAGGATCTTCGACCTCTTGTCTACTGTTTGCTGTCCAGTTAGCAGGATCTTCCACCTCTGGGCTACTGTTTGCTGTCCAGTTAGCTGGATCTTCCACCTCTGGGCTACTGTTTGCTGTCCAGTTTGCAGGATCTTCGACCTCTGGGCTACTGTTTGCTGTCCGGCTAGCAGGATCTTCGACTTCTGGGCTACTGTTTGCTGCCCAGTTAGCAGGATCTTTCACTTCTGGTCTCCTGTTTGCTGTCCAGTTAGCAGGATCTTCGACCTCTATGCTACTGTTTGCTGTCTTGTTGTTTGCAGGATCTTCTACCAATGGGCTACTGTTTGCTGTCCAGTTTACAGGGTCTTCGACATCTGGGCTACTGTTTGCTGTCCAGTTAGCAGGATCTTCTACGAATGGGCTACTTTTTGCTGTCCAGTTTGCACGATCTTCCACTTCTGGTTTCCTGTTTGCTGTCCAGTTAACAGGATCTTCGACATCTGGGCTACTGTTTGCTGTCCAGTTAGTAGGATCTTCTACCTCTGGGCTACTGTTTGCTGTCCAGTTAGTGGGATTTTTGACCTCTGGGCTACTGTGTGCTGTCCTGTTAGCAGGAGTTTCTACCACTGGGCTACTGTTTGCTGTCCAGTTTGCTGAATCTTTGACATCTGGGCTACTCTATGCTGTCCAGTTTGCAGGATCTTCAACCTCTGGGTACCTGTTTGCTGTCCAGTTAGCAGGATCTTCCACCTCTTGGCTACTGTTTGCTGTCCAGTTAGCAGGATCTTCCACCTCTGGGCTACTGTTTGCTGTCCAGTTAGCATGATCTTCGATCTCTGGGCTACTGTTAGCTGTCCCGTTAGCAGGATCTTCGACCTATGGTCTACTGTTTGCTGTCCAGTTAGCAGGATCTTTGATCTCTGGGCTACTGTTTGCTGTCCAGTTAGCATGATCTTTGACGTCTGTGCTACTGTTTGCTGTCCAGTTAGCAGGATCTTTCACCTCTGGGCTACTGTTTGCTGTCCAGTTAGCAGGATCTTCGACCTCTGGGCTACTGTTTGCTGTCCAGTTAGCAGGATCTTCTACTGTTTGCTGTCCAAAGTTGGTCTACTGTCTTTGCTGTCCAGTTAACAGGATCTTCGACACCTGGGCTACTGTTTGCTGTCCAGTTAGCAGGATCTTCGACCTCTGGCTACAGTTGGCTGTCCAGTTAGCAGGATCTTCGACATCTGTGCTACTGTTTGCTGTCCAGTTAGCAGGATCTTCGACATCTGGGCTACTGTTTGCTGTCCAGTTAGCAGGATCTTTGACCTCTGGGCTACTGTTTGCTGTCCAGTTAGCAGGATCTTCCACCTCTGGGCTACTGTTTGCTGTCCAGTTAGCAGGATCTTCGACCTCTGGTCTACTGTTTGCTGTCCAGTTTGCAGGATCTTTGACATCTGGGTACTGTTTGCTGTCCAGTTAGCAGGATCTTCGACATCTGGGCTACTGTTTGCTGTCCAGTTTGCAGGATCTTTCACCTCTGGGCTACTGTTTGCTGTCCAGTTAGCAGGATCTTCGACCTTTGGGCCACTGTTTGCTGTCCAGTTAGCAGAATCTTCTACCTCTGGTCTATTGTTTGCTGTCCAGTTAACAGGATATTCGACCTCTGGCTACTGTTTGCTGTCCAGTTTGCAGGATCTTCGACCTCTAGGTTACTGTTTGCTGTCCAGTTAGCAGGATCTTCAACCTCTGGGCTACTGTTTGCTGTCCAGTTAGCAGGATCTTCGACATCTGGGCTACTGTTTGCTGTCCAGTTAGCAGGATCTTCCACCTCTTGGCTACCATTTGATATTTTTTTAACAGGATCTTCGCCCTCTGGGCTACTGTTTGCTGTCCAGTTGTTAGCAGGATCTTCGACCTCTTGTCTACTGTTTGCTGTCCAGTTAGCAGGATCTTCCACCTCTGGGCTACTGCTTGCTGTCCAGTTTGCAGGATCTTCGACCTCTGGGCTACTGTTTGCTGGCCGGTTAGCAGGATCTTCGACTTCTGGGCTACTGTTTGCTGTCCAGTTAGCAGGATCTTTCACTTCTGGTCTCCTGTTTGCTGTCCAGTTAGCAGGATCTTCGACCTCTATGCTACTGTTTGCTGTCTTGTTGTTTGCAGGATCTTCTACCAATGGGCTATTGTTTGCTGTCCAGTATACAGGATCTTCGACATCTGTGCTACTGTTTGCTGTCCACTTAGCAGGATCTTCGACCGCTGGGCTACTGTTTGCTGTCCAGTTAGCAGGATCTTCCACATCTGGGCTACTGTTTGCTGTCCACTTTGCAGGATCTTCGACCTCTGGGCTACTGTTTGCTGTCCAGTTAGCAGGATCTTCGACCTCTGGATTACTTTTTGCTGTAAATTTAGCAGGATCTTCGAACTCTGGGTTACTGTTTGCAGTCCAGTTAGCAGGATCTTCTACCTCCGGTCTACTGTTTGCTGTCCAGTTAACAAGATCGTCGACCTCTGGGCTACTGTTAGCTGTCCAGTATACATGATCTTTGACCTCCGGACTACTATCTGATGTCTAGTTAGCAGGATCTTCCACCTCTGGGCTGTTTGCTGTCCAGTTAGCAGGATCTTCTACCTCTGGGCTACTATTTGCTGTCCAGTTAGCAGGATCATCTACCTCTGGGCTACTGTTTGCTGTCCAGTTAGCATAATCTTCGACATCTGTGCTACTGTTTGCTGTCCAGTTAGCAGGATCTTTGAC
>JAMPIV010008671.1:0-86150 GCA_024509875.1 Oreohelix idahoensis
GTTGGTAGAGAGGAATAGGTGTAGGGGGGGAATTTTATGGAGGATGGGGTGAGGGATTATAGTGGGATTGATGGGTTGGGGAAAATTAGGAATGGGATGTTAGGTTTGGAGGTGGTTGGATGTTGGGGTGAGAATTTATTTGAGTGATGGAGGTGGGTTTGGTGTTTGGGGGGTTTTTTTGGTGGGAGTTTGAGGGTTTTGTGTGGAGTTTGAGTCTGTGATAAAGGATTGACAGTCATCTTATAATTAGGTAACATGTATATTTAAAGGTATGTCTCGTTTTAATAACTTATTATTTACACATATTATATATACCAGAGGGGTCCAAAAAATGTACTCACACTTCCGTAGTGCGTATCTACGCAAGATTTTAAAATCCGAATTTAATTATGGCGGCAAAGTGTAGTATTATGTTGTCTCTAAAGAGGGCTACAGTCGCCACGCCATCACGTGACCGACAGGAAAGCCAAAAAAAACGCCACGCCATCACGTGACTGGCAGGAGAGCCAAAATGGCGCAGGCACGCTTGACGTTCGAGCAAAGAAAGAGCATTGTGAAGTGGTATTTCAAAGTGGAGAACGTGTGTGAAGTGCAACGACGATGGCGACAGGAGTTCGGGACAAAGCCACCAACACGTCGAACAATCGCACGCATTCGCGATAAATTTGAAAACGATGGCACCGTGCATAATGTGCACAAGGAACGATATGGGAGACGTCGTTCAGCAACAAGCCCTGCGTCCTCGGCTATGGTGTTAAGCAATTCACGCGCTCACCGCAGAAGTCTGTCAACAAATGCGCACGTGAGACGGGAGTTAGCCGATTCAGCGTACGACAAATTCTGAAGAGAGTGAAATGGAAAGTGTACATCCTGCGACTGTTACACGCGATGAATGAGGATGATCCTGATCGACGCATGCAGTACTGCGAGTGGTTTTGAGACAAGGTACGCGAGGATGCGGATTTCGCGGAAAAAAATTGTGTGGTCTGATGAGGCACAATTTAAATTAAACGGTACAATCAACCGTCATAATTGTGTGTAGTGGGTTCCAGAAAATCCCTACATTCATGTGGAGAAAGCAGTTAATCTACCGGGGGTTAATGTCTGGTGTGGACTGACATCCAGGGGACTGATTGGACCATTCTTCATTGAGGGTACGCTCACTGGCTTGGTGTACCTCGACATGCTGCGTGAAGCCATTTTACCGGCCATCTGTGCGCTTTACAATGCGAATGAGGAAATTTACTTCCAACAAGATGGCGCACCACCACACTACCACAACAACGTGAGAGCCTACCTTGATCAGATGCTACCAGGACATTAGATAGGACGAAGGGATGCTGTTGAATTCCCAACACGTTCCCCTGACTTAACACCCCTCGACTTCTACCTGTGGGGAACCTTGAAGGATGTGGTGTACCGTACGAGACCAGCTGCACTGCCTGCACTACAGGAGGAAATCCAGACGGCCTGTAGAGCACTCGCTGTGAACATTTTCACCTCAGTTGTTCGTGCAGTGGTTCGCCGTAATCAGAAGTGTCTGGATGCCAATGGTGGACATTTTGAGAACCTAAACTGATTGCAGTAGTCAAACAGCACCTTGAATGTCTAAATACATGTAGTAAGACAAATTTCATGTCAATATTATACATACATTTGTCACGTTGAAGTGTGAGTACATTTTTTTGGACCCCTTTGTATATATATAGGTCTGCAGACCTAACTCTTTTGGATTTTTTTTATGTGGCGAAATCAAATCAGTTATTTAAGGCAGCCAATTAAAAGACTTAGATTAAATTACATGATAAATTGCTTATGAGGATTGACTTTTGACCCACCTTATCTATCTATCTATCTATCTATCTATCTATCTATCTATCTATCTATCTATCTATCTATCTATCTATCTATCTATCTATCTATCTATCTATCTATCTATCTATCTATCTATCTATCTTCTAATCACACTAGTATGGTGTTGTGCATGAGGCTGGCAATCTCGCCATGTGACACAGATTGCTACCAAACCACTACTGCAAGAGCATCTGAATGCTTTGTGCGGTCTCCATAAGGAGGCCAGCCACACTGGTGGCCATATGCTCCATAAGGAGCGAGAAGAGACATAATTTGTTCCCAAGTGGACCCACGTGCTCTCATAAATTACACTGGCTAACAAGAAAATTTTTTTTCTTTCTCTAACATTTCTATGTTTTTATGGTCAATTTTAATGCGCTGTTTTTAAATCTGCAAACCGTTTTTCTCTATCAGGTCGGGATCTCTAGAAATACGCAATTGAAGTTATTTAACAACGCATTCAGTATTACAACATCATTCGTACAAGAAGTATAACAGTTATGTAGCCTTGAATTTCTTTGCAGTCGACTTTCGTCGGTGAATGGCATGTGGTACATCGCGATGAAGCATCCAACAACAATCGGCAAGCATGGTCACACTCAACCGTCCTTGATAACATGACTCCATTACGGCGATATTTTGATGGAATCATTCTTCATGTTCATCGCTGACTTCGCCAAGGTTGTCAGGGAAAAAGTCAAGATGCGAATCGAGCAAATGGATTTTGAGAGACATGTTACAGCCCATAATTCTGTATGCATCTATGCACTGCTTAACAATATGCACATAGTCGACCGATTTGTGATTTCCCAGAAAGTTATCGACGATTGATTTGAATGCCATCAATGCGCGAAGTTCACTACCATGTAACAAGTTCTCGAATTGTTTGTCTGCAATAACTTTCCTAATCTGAGGTCCTACAAAGATACCTTCCTTTATCTTTGCATCACTAATTTGCGGAAACTTTTCTCGAAGATAAGTGAAAGCTTTGCTCGTTTTATCTAACGCTTTTACGAAATTCTTCACGAGCCCCAACTTTATATGTAACGGTGGTAAAATGATGCTGTCTTTGTTAACTAATGGCTCGTGTATTACATTTTTATGCCCGAGCTGCATACGATCCCTGATAGACCACACCTTTCTTGCATAATGTTCCTGTCTGTTGCGGCTGTCCTATTCACATAGGAAGCAACAAAATTTAGTATACACAGTCTGCATGCCCGTAAGAATTGCAATAACCTTTAGGTCTCCACAAATCCGCCATTGGTAGTCATTGTACTTTATTTTTGCCAAAAGTATAGCCATATTGTCATAAGTTTCTTTCATATGAACAGAGTAGGCGACTGGAGGTGATGAAAATAAATTTCCGTTATCCAATAACACGGCTTTTAGACTAGTCTTGGAAGAGTCGATGAAAAGTCGCCATTCGTTGACTATGTGCTCATGACCGAGGTGCACCATTAGACCGTTTACATCTTTGCAATAGCAAATGTCATCATCCATCTCAAAGTATTGAACACGTTCTCTGTGTCTATGATGAAATTTAGATATCGGAGTATTGGGTGCTAAAAGATTCCATTCTTTGAGTCGCGAACGGAATAGTTCCGCTTGTCCTTTGATAAGAGCGAGATCACGTATTAGATCTGAAAGTTCTGAATGGTTAATTAACTGAACACCATCATTCACCGGTATATAATCCGAGTCAGAATTAGTTTCTATAGCAGGTAAACTATCACTTTCTGATGGTTCATTCACGTCCAACGGATATTGTTCTGGTGAAACTGGGATCGGACACGTGATTGGATCATGAGGCCCTGGTTTTGAAACCGATTCAATATTTGGATAAACCGCAGACTTTCTAGTTTTAAAAGTGAAACCATGGATATTTGTCAAGCAGAAGTAACAATCAGTAGCGTGATTTGTCTGTTCACGCCATATTAGTGGCACTCCAAAAGGCATCGACTTATGCTTCGGCGATTTTCGTAACCAACCTGCCAATGTATTTGCACAAGTCGAACAAACTGCAATTCGCTTCCAAGATTTATTTGCATCATCAACTTTCGAATCGAAAAAAAGTACATATGCTTTCTTTAGTAATGGTGTAAAGTTTGTCTGGTGAACACGATCGGTAAAATATTCGAACACGTAACAGAACAAATCAGCCGAATTTCTACAACTTCTAGAAGCCATATTTCGCTCATAATTATTTAAAAAAACAGTAACTATATAAAAAATAGCGTAACATATGTCATGCATCTTTTAGCAGTATAAAAAGTAGAATTATTTTGCATTTTATTAATTTTTAATGTTATATAGTAAAAATGAAACGGAGCAAATAACGGTTTCCCAAAAATATTTTTATTCACAAATATCTTAAGAACCCGATGTGATAGAGATAAACGGATTTCAAATTTGAAATCAGCGCAAGAAAGTGACCTAAGAACATTTATTCTTATATAAGAAAAAAAAAATGTTGTTTGTCACATTACAATAATTAAATAATAATGAAATTGGCATAAAATAATGTTAAACGATATGTACAACGACTACTCTCATTATTGAGCATAAACCACCACCTCGCAACTGATCCATCTCAATATTCGTCCCTGCACTCTGAAGCATGTCGTATATGATGTTTGATGAGATTGGGAATTCATCACATGAAACACATCGTTACCGAAACAGCCACTGCAATAGCATAAAAATGCTACTGTGGGCTTTTGATGGACACCAGCTGCATTTGTGTTTCCATGCTCTACAAGGAGCAAACAGAGAAACTCCTCTGTCTCAAAGTGCCTTACGCACAAAGAAATGGCATTGCGCTTACCAGAATTCTAAATGACTACCATCACCTCAAAGTAACCCACTAAAGATATACAGTAGAATAATCAATTATCGGGAAATGCACTAAATTACCCTTACGTCAAAGAATAAAATAAAATTACTCTTGAATTAACAAAACTAGAACGAAATACATCACCTAAACGAAATTTAACACGAAAACTATCTCTTCCATCAGTGAAGAAAATTACATTAACCTGCCTTCACCCACGTGTCAATTCACACAATATAAAATAGCATAACATTATAGGCCTCTGCCCTTTATGCCATTGCATGATGGAACACGTGGCTGCCATCTTGCCACAGTTAATATTCTAGTCACGAATGAAATAGGTTCCTACTATATTCGCTTTTCTTGCCCGGTCTAATGAATGAAATAATTGCTACTAAACTCTCACAGCTGTGATTTGGACTTAACACTAGTAAAATCTATTCACACATTATTTTCACTCATCTATAACTTTAAAACTAAATCTAATGTTCTTGAAGAAATCTCCTTTGGAAACACATCTATCTATTTTCTCATACATGATACCAAATTTTAGGCAGACCTACAACCCTATATTCTTTCTAACACCATAGACCGAAGTATTGAGGAATCACCTTCTACCTAAATTAACTCACGTGTTCAAGGCATCTAAAGATCGAATCTGGTTTCTTTGGGGCGACTGACGAAGAGAGAGGGCCCTGCTAGCCTGGCACTTCTTTATACAGGAGCTAGAACTCAACTTAGTGCGCGCGCGTAGTAATTGGGCCACGCAAATAACACACGCGAGGGACGCTCTATAAGGAGCGAAAACACAAATATAACACACAACTATTTTTAGGCTTTATTGTGGCCTAGTAATATATCTTACTCTTGAAGATGCTGTGGTAAAGAGGCAGTGAACCACGGAGACAATGGCGATGACAAGATGGCGCGGTTACACATCCATCTATCTATCTATCTATCTATCTATCTATCTATCTATCTATCTATCTATCTATCTATCTATCTATCTATCTATCTATCTATCTATCTATCTATCTATCTATCTATCTATCTATCTATCTATCTATCTATCTATCTATCTATCTATTTACCTATCTATCTATCTATCTATCTATCTATCTATCTATCTATCTATCTATCTATCTATCTATCTTTAATTTATGTCCATTAGCTTTTTTCCAAATCAGAGGCACATCTCCAATCCAACCTGCAAATCTGGAAGGAAGAGCTGGAGAAGAGAGGGATGATCATAAGCAGCTCTAAAACAAAATCCATGGTGATATCACGAGAAGAAAGAAAACATCAGATTAAGTTGGGAGAACAGGTCCTGGAGCAGGTCGACCACTTTAAATATCTCGGAGCTATTATAGACCGAAAGGGAGGCATCAAAGAAGAGTTGGCCACTCGAATAGCAGCGGCTGGGAGACTTTTACAGGCCATAAATCGTGGATTCCTCAGCAAGAAAGAGGTTGGTAAGAAAACGAAGATGGCTGTATACCGCTCCACCTATGTCCCAGTCTTGACATATGGATGCGAGTCGTGGGCAATGACTACAACCCACAAAAGCCAGATCCAAACCTCGGAAATGAGGTATATGAGGAAAGTGGTTGAAGTAACAAGAAGAGACATGGTCCGCAACCAGACGATCCGTCAAGGCCTAAAATCCCATCCGCTGCAGACCCAAATAGAACAGTCCCAACTAAGATGATTTGGCCATGTCTGCAGAATGGGAGAAGATCGGCTACCACGACAAGCATGGGAAACAAAGAGCCAGGGATCCAGAGCTCCAGGACGACCCAGAGTCCGCTGGGAGGACAACATTAGACAATCTTTGAAGGACCGAGGACTAGAATGGAACCAGGCCAGGAAGAAGACAGCTGATAGAATGGTCTGGCGCTCTCTCTTCCAAACCTCTACACCTCACGGTAGAAGGGGAACGACTAAGTAAGTAAGCTTTTTTCCAGTGCCATTTTAAATGCATGTCTCCATAGCTTCATAAGCAAGTCATTCAGAAATTTAAACGCATGAGAATTAGGCATGCAGCCGACAGATTCAAACATAACTATGTCCCTAGATTATTTTGGCAGAAGTGCCTAGTGTAAGATTAATGAACCCATACTTTCAAGCTTCCTGTTTGTTGGAAATTAAGTGTCCAGTTTAAGCCTTCCTGTTGGACATTAACTGTCCAGTTTAAGCCTTCCTGTTGGACATTAACTGTCCAGTTTAAGCCTTCCTGTTGGACATTAACTGTCCAGTTTAAGCCTTCCTGTTGGACATTAACTGTCCAGTTTAAGCCTTTCCTGTTGGACATTAACTGTCCAGTTTAAGCCTTCCTGTTGGACATTAACTGTCCAGTTTAAGCCTTCCTGTTGGACATTAACTGTCCAGTTTAAGCCTTCCTGTTGGACATTAACTGTCCAGTTTAAGCCTTCCTGTTGGACATTAACTGTCCAGTTTAAGCCTTCCTGTTGGACATTAACTGTCCAGTTTAAGCCTTCCTGTTGGACATTAACTGTCCAGTTTAAGCCTTCCTGTTGGACATTAACTCTCCAGTTTAAGCCTTCCTGTTGGACATTAACTGTCCAGTTTAAGCCTTCCTGTTGGACATTAACTGTCCAGTTTAAGCCTTCCTGTTGGACATTAACTGTCCAGTTTAAGCCTTCCTGTTGGACATTAACTGTCCAGTTTAAGCCTTCCTGTTAGACATTAACTGTCCAGTTTAAGCCTTCCTGTTAGACATTAACTGTCCAGTTTAAGCCTTCCTGTTAGACATTAACTGTCCAGTTTAAGCCTTCCTGTTGGACATTAACTGTCCAGTTTAAGCCTTCCTGTTGGACATTAACTGTCCAGTTTAAGCCTTCCTGTTAGACATTAACTGTCCAGTTTAAGCCTTCCTGTTGGACATTAACAGTTTAACTGTCCAGTTTAAGCCTTCCTGTTGGACATTAACTGTCCAGTTTAAGCCTTCCTGTTGGACATTAACTGTCCAGTTTAAGCCTTCCTGTTGGACATTAACTGTCCAGTTTAAGCCTTCCTGTTAGACATTAACTGTCCAGTTTAAGCCTTCCTGTTAGACATTAACTGTCCAGTTTAAGCCTTCCTGTTAGACATTAACTGTCCAGTTTAAGCCTTCCTGTTGGACATTAACTGTCCAGTTTAAGCCTTCCTGTTAGACATTAACTGTCCAGTTTAAGCCTTCCTGTTGGACATTAACTGTCCAGTTTAAGCCTTCCTGTTGGACATTAACTGTCCAGTTTAAGCCTTCCTGTTAGACATTAACTGTCCAGTTTAAGCCTTCCTGTTAGACATTAACTGTCCAGTTTAAGCCTTCCTGTTGGACATTAACTGTCCAGTTTAAGCCTTCCTGCTAGACATTAACTGTCCAGTTTAAGCCTTCCTGTTAGACATTAACTGTCCAGTTTAAGCCTTCCTTTTAGACATTAACTGTCCAGTTTAAGCCTTCCTGTTAGACATTAACTGTCCAGTTTAAGCCTTCCTTTTAGACATTAACTGTCCAGTTTAAGCCTTCCTGTTAGACATTAACTGTCCAGTTCCCTGATGCGTCTGAATAGACAAAGAAAGAATAAGAATTCCGCCTTCTTGAGCATGTCGTACCAGGCCACTAAAAAAAATGATCATGCGGCTGTAAACTTCATTATGTACAACCTCATAGCCACAAAAACCACAGCTACATGAGCGTGTGAATGTTTGATGCCAGCTTCTTCTAATCTCAATAATGAACACAAAAGAAAATCTTCACCAATGGACATTAATCTAATCTGTCTGTCCGTCTGTCTGTATGTCCTTCTGTCTGTCAGTGCGTCCGACTGTCTGTCCATCCCTCCGTCTGCCAACCTGTCTCTCTGCCTGACTGTCTTTCTGTCCGTCCGTCGGTCCGTCTGTCTGTCCGTATGTCCATCTGTCTGTCTGTCCGTCTGTCTGTCAGTCCGTCTGTCTGTATGTTTGTCTGTCTGTCTGTCAATCTGTCGCGTTGTCCAGATATCTACTTCTGTCTGCGTGTGTATACGAGCCTGTATATCACTTTATCTATGCGTTTGCCTATTTCTCTACGATTAAACTGGTATTAACCCGCGTCTCTATTACTTCATCTGCCTGGGCATCATTAGTTCGCACGCTTTTGCATACCCGCATCTCTTGTATTTGCAGCCTAAATTAAGCGGTATCGAAATTGGCAGTGGTAAGTTACTAACTAATGACAGCACTCTACCGATGCTATTGCTGACTGACTTGAATGCGTTCAAACATTCTCAGCAATTTGAGATCCGATTATATTTCAATATTTCAGAGTAAGTAAACATATGATTATTGTTGCAATTGGAGACCAAAGACTCGACATTTTTTGTTTCAATAAGACTAAGAGAATTTATTTACAAACCTCGGCACGACAAGCGATCTGACAAAACATGTCTACTCTCTTGCAGCCAAAAACAACCTTTTTGAGTCCGTGGCTCCCCGGAAAAACTACATTCTTTCTGCGGCTCCCCTGTGGGATAACTGGTAAAAACTCTAGCAATGTTTCGACATTTAGCCTAACTTTTTTCGAGCAGGAGAGCTTTGGAAAGCCTTTTAAACAACGTAATTTTTTAATGTAATTTTTAAAAAAATGTAATTGGACAATCTGTGAAAAAATTACACGTACAAGAAAAAATATACACAAAGTGCACTGTCAAAACCCTTACTATAAAAAAGAAAACAGCACAGATAAAGTAGTTTCTTTCTAACACTTTTTTATATTTTTGTCTGAAAATCATTCACTGATATACTGCACTCATGATTCAATCTCCATAACAAAAAACTTGTACAGTAAAACTAAAAAAAAAATATGATGAAAAAAAGTACCAGTCACCTCAGTGTGAAACTTGAGCTTGCTTGTTGTTACACAGCTTGTAAAATCTTGGCACCAATTGAGATACAGCTACACTCATTTCCTTCTCCACATCAAGTCTTAATCTCAACTTGGTTTTTATGACAGCCAATGCTCAAAACCCAGCCTCGCAGAGATAGGAGGTTGCAAAAGGAATTAATGATTTAAGTGCTCTCTTGCTCAAGCTTGGGAACTTCTGGTTTACTGAATACCACAATTTTGGCAATGCCTTTGATGGAAACTTCGCTTGTAGTGATGAGTCTGATGAAAGTTCTATCAGTTCTTCCTCTTCTACAGTACTGAAGTCCAACGGAGCATCACTATGAAGGGATTTTGAACCCACTGAAACCTGTCACAGTTTTCAGGAAAGTATTTTTCAAAATAAACACTGAGTTGAGGTAAGTTTCATTGAATTATAGAAACAATACCTGCACTAAAATCTATTTCATTGTCGGTAATGAACTGCTGCAAACCTGGGAAGTAGTCCATTTCTCCTCCTTCATTGATTTTTCTCTTCCAAAGAAGAAGCTTCTTTTTGAAGGCCGAAACTTTGTCAATAGGTTGAATCAAATGAGTTTCACTTCCTTGCAGAGACTTATTCAACGAGTTCAACTTTTCAAAAAATCACAGAGGTATGCAACTTTTAACAAGAAGTCAGTGTCCAGAAAGCACTTAGCACTGACATGGTTTTCTTCTTCAAGATAAGAATAGAGTTCCCGCCTAAGTTCAAAAATGCATGATAATACATTTCCTTTGGAAAGCCATAGTGTGCTGCTATAAAATAAGAGAGACGTATGCTTAGCCCCCATATCGTGACACATTTTACTGAAAAATCTGACTCTATGAGGTCGAGTTTTAATGAAGTTCACCACATTTATGACAGTTTGCAGGACTTCATTAAAATCAACACTCAAATGCTGTGAAGCAAGTGCTTCCCTATGGATAATACAATGCGTCCAAACAGCATCAGGGGCTTTGCCGCGGATGAGGGCTTGTAGGCCACTGTAACAGCCCGACATTGAACGAGCAACATCGGTACACACAACAACACAGTGAGCCCAGTCTATTTTATTTTCATCCATGAAGTTGTCCACAATTTCAAATAAATCGTTGCCTGTCGTACCTGCATTTATGTCCTTACAAAAAAGAAGATCTTCCACCATTTTGTTTTGTTCATCAACAGACCGCACATAACAGATTAAATGAGCATCTCTATTGCTATCAGTGGCATCATCAAGCTGCAAAGCAAAGTCCTTCCCCCTCATTTTTTCGATAATCTGTTCATTAAGACCCTCTCCTAAATCTTGCATTCGGCGGCTGATTGAACTGTCCGACAAAGGACGGCAAAAGCTGTTTTCTTACGGACTCTCCAACCATAATGGACACCATATCAATAGCACACGGTAAAACGAGTTCTTCTGCAATCCTATGGGGTTTCTTTTATTTTGCTACCCGGTATGGTTCCTTGTAGGACGCTAGAAGAGCTTTGCTCGAGATTGTCGACTGCTTAGAAAATGCTGATTTTTGTTCTTTCATTTGACTCAACTTTGTAGAGAAATATTTTCTTGGTTTGCCCATGTCGTTCTTATGAACACTTTCTAAATGGCGCTTCAATTGGCTAGGCAGCATACATTCGACAGAGAGTACTTTGAAACACAAAACACGCTGTGGACGATTTTCATTGTTCACAAGAGTGTACGTGAAACCAAAATCTAAGTAACCTTCGTCGTATTTTCTATACTTACGTTTCCTTTCCTCATTACCACTTTCCTTGTCATCCTCAACAAGTTCTCGCTATTTACTAACACTTGCCAAATTAAAAAAAACATATTTCCATAGTTTATATGCAACTCACAACACAATCAAAAACTTTTGAAAACAGAAAATCACCGTGTTACCTACTATGGTCGCGCGAGGCGAATGCGCGGAAAGTTCACAGGTGGGTCTGGGGAGCGGGACTTTAAAGGCTGGCCAACATCAAAAGTGAAATTTCTCCGCGGTCACTCAGGTTGACTAACACCAAAAATGAAATTTCCCACAGCTCTGTGTTTTCTTTACAGCTAAATACTAAAAAAATCCACTCCCACCCACGGCGTCCCTGACCGTCAGTCATGCTCCAGGGCGCCGCGCAAAGGTTAAAAACCGCTGGTCTAGTTCATTGTTTTAATTCATCACAATGGAATTCATAATTCTTCGTTTGGATTTCCCCGCCCCCACCTCCCAAATCACTTATTCTTTAAAAATATTGTTTTTAAACAAATGTATAGGAGATTATCCTAATTTTTTTTTTTTCCTTTCTTGCAGGATACCCTAAAATTTAGCACATTGTGCCTACAAGCCGTGAATCTTTTTTTTTTTTTTTGCTGAATATTATTCGTTATTGTGAAAAATTTTAGTGATGACACATTTCCTATGAGGTGCATTGGAAGAACGGGCTCAATCGAATGGCTTGCGAGATCTCCTAATTTAACTCCAGAAGATATGCGTGGGAGCATGTCTGCAGACATCCTTATATGACCGCCAGCTAAGCACAATGCTATAGTATACATATGTGGAAGTGAACCGAACCTCTACATGTGAGACTAATTATATCCTCATTGACTCTTGCAAAATTCCATAGACTTCTAGACTTTCCCTCTATGGTGAAACATGTTGAGAACCCAGCATTGCACACTAAGCTTGGAAGAGTCACTTGAGCCCAGTACGTAACTTTACCTTCCACCGTGTCGGCTTAAGAGCCAAATACGTAACTCTGGCTTCTACCTCGTTTGCTTAGGATCACGAAAGAAAATATCAGTGTAGACCAATGATAGGCAGGAGTATCGCGTCATGTTTGATAATTATTTTGTCAACTTTGCCCATAGATCGACGCTCACTCGTTTCCAATGGTTAAGTACCTGCCCCTCTCTTTATAGACATCATTCTGTTGTATTAACTCTGGTTCCGTAGTGTCAGTCATATGAGTGACCGCCTCCCGAGTTACTTTATTCGTCTAGTGGCAGTGGTCGTATTTTTCTTTAGCTCATATGTACACATCATCCAAGGCCTCTGTTCGTGACAATGTCTAGCTCGGTAGAATTTTCCGGGTCTTAGCCCGTGACATAAAAGTCCCTCGAGCAGACGAAACTGCGAAGCGGTTGATTGCTTAACAGTCTACCCGCAAGCACGGACTTAGATTCTCGTCTCCTGCTTTCTGTATCATCTGCCTTGGTTTTAGCACTTGTCGGAGACACTGTTAATTCGCCATTTCTGGCAGAGACACGATATGTTATTGTCCTGGCCTATTCTCTTTCCTGGTCAAATTTAACTCTTTAACAGTGTCTAAAATACGAACATTCCCTTGTCACGTGTCCGACGAAAAAGAGACCAACGTTTTGAAAAGATGGTTTAGGTCAAAAGGGACTGCCAGACTATATAAATTGTGACTGTATAATGTTAGATTCGAGTTGTTTAGAGCCGTCGTCAGAAATCCCCGAAACAGTGAAGGGGAATCGACATAATAATTGCCCAGTGCCAATCACTAACTAGGAACAGGGTTAATACAGACAAGGATTAGAGACGAACCTATCTCACAAGAACAGCTATCTAGTGGAAACTACTGCGTCACTGAAAAAGTCACCTCCAGGCGTTACTTTTAGCACTCAACGCCCAATCTTCCTGTGTAAAGGGCAATTTTTACTATCTTGCAATATAATACATTTATATTCTTATTATGTTCGCAAATATTTTGGAAGCAAAGTATTTCCTTTTTAAGTGCTTAAGGAGAAGTCATTTTTGGGTTGCTTCCCTTGAAAATAGTTCCGTCATCTTCGATCGGACTCCGCAGACGACTCTAGGCCTACTGCGATTTATTCTGTGGCTGGGTAGGAATAGATTGTTCTTGCTTCAGTATATCTATGGCCTGAATTTATACGTAGTGTTTGTATGAGTAGGACGAGTCTGTCTTATATATGGATATCTTTGCATTTCTAAGTCGAACTAATTTGGTTGTCGCTAGAAAAGGTCAAAGGCTATGCAGCGGAAGTATCGCTAGCAAAGGGTGTGATCCATGGCTGTCATCCTGTGAGGATGCCGAGTTTTGTTGTAGCAGGCTTTTTGCCGAAATAGTGATCTATATATGGATGGGGAAAAGTGATAATCATTTAGACATGTTGTATGTACTTTACCCCAGTGTTTATTCTCTTTTGCCAAGGAATGGCAAAGTTATATTTCGCATAAAAAGGTAAAACCACAATTTATTATGAACTTGGGCTTCGCCATCGTTGTTGATAAGCAGATGCACAGTGGTACTTTTAAAAAGAATATCCATTCAAAGGAAGAAGACATTCCTATGTATCAGCACTGGATTGTATGATATTATTCAATTACCTCTATGAGAGAACCTATGAAGAAATGAGGACATTTAATGAATGACTAATTTTGGTCTATATTCTATAGTGAGTGAAGCTCACGAGAGAGAGAACAGCCATGTTGAAATTCATATACTTTGTATTTATCGAGTGAGAAAAAGGGATGCCTGTACTATCGCTCGATGAACCAAGAGATCACTGCTACATGTGAGAACCCATGTCTGGGATTCCTATATTATGAAATATATATATATTGAACTTTACGTGAAGGAATATTCGCTAGACGAGGTTAGGTCTAGGAGCCTTCCTATGTATTGGTTATGGTCTGACGTGCCCAGTCAGTAAAGCCAGATGATTTACATGATGGAACGCTGAATGCTTATTTACGAATGCTCCATTATGATATTTGCCAAGCATGAATGCTAACTTAAGATGATATTCCTGTGATCAACATTATGCTGTCTATGTCGACATTTGTTCCTGTAACCATACACGTACTGTCCAAGTGTGCGTCCCATTAAATGTTATAAAAAGACCACCGTAGTTCCAGTACTTCTTGAATTCGAACAGTGTGAGTATGAGTGATGTACTACCAACCTGTCAACTCTATCGAATCATTCTACCATTCGCGTACTGACATTCAGATACACACTCATTGTTTACACTCACATTCTTGTCGGAGCCTCATCACGTTCCAGGACAAGATGACCTGTATGACCAAAACTGTGCTGGGTTTGATGAGTTGACAATCGTTACACTTTACTACACCAGTCCCAACATCTACATTTATCCACTGGTGGACATTCACATCATTTAGCAAATAAAGCATGATTCAACAACTAGTAGCCAGTATGAGTTAACAACTATACAAGGAAGAGAGATTTAACAACTGGTGTGCCAGCTTCCTGGGTCAACCTGCACAGTGACCATATTGAGAAGTAAACTACTGAGACCAGACGTTCCTTGGGGTCTGTTACGACACACAAATACATCAGCAGTACAACTCTACAGTGATGTCAGCGTGACCTGTCCTGTCGAGAGTATGCAGTAACTAGGTCAGGGTTTGTTGACATTTGGTTCATTGGACATTTGCCATACAACTGACAGTGTTACACAGCGAGCTTGGTTGAAACATAGAACATTACACATCAGGACTGGAGAATATTTGACAGTGTTTGCGAAAGAAAATGTTATTGAACTGAGAAGTCCTACATTGATTGTTATCATTCAAATCAACGATGGAGCTTCTATTTCTGTGTTGAATTTAAAATAATTAGACCAGAAGTATTTGTTTAATAAAGTACCACAGTACTGTACTATTAGGCAGTGTAACTGAGCCTTCATTCCAACACATTCTTTCTGCAACACTCTATTTACATCATATTGCCATACTATTTATGCATTTATGTATTTATGTTTAACTATTTATATGTGATATTTGTTTGTATCCAGCGGGTTGTTGTTTCGGTTGGGCGGTGTCACACAGCAGAGTATCCCACGTAATAGAGGGTCTGATGTGTGCGTTTCTATAGGTGCAATTTTCTTCATTGAAAATTTGCTGCGACAGCTGTTGCTATTAGTGTTAGCTGTGAAGTCTGTACTCATTGTTGTTTTTGTAATATTCCTCTGTTCTTTAGTTTGTTTTGATTTGTTTGTAATTTGTTGGTCTACCCTATTCTATCTTTCAGTTCTATTCTCAATTTATATTTATATACTGTGGCGTTATTTGTATTTGTTATCCTCTTGCGGTTTATCTTTTATTGTTTTTCCATTTCATTTATTTCATTTCCGCAAATGTTTTCATGTTTTTCTGTATAACTGTTTTGTTTTGTGCCTGATCGACATACACTATTTAAAATATAGTTGATCATATAAATTGATGTACAAGAATCAACTGATAGTTAATTGCTATTACTAAAGGTACACAGTTGATGATATAAAACACTATTTCTGGTGCACTGCACTTATATTATAGAGTGAACCAGCAACTTATAGCTGTTATTATATAAGGATTTATACAAGACCTTTGTAAGGCTTGTTTCCCACAGTGATTGGGATAGTTAAGTACTATTTTTCCACAGGTTAAAAAGTTATCATACAAGGTCTTTGATTAAGACTAAGAAAGTAAATTTATTTACTTTTGCAAATTACTGATCTTATTAGACAAGATGTCTGCCTTGGATTATTTTATCACACAAGGCAGGGCTCTTGATAAGACTGGTCAGCAGTTAGAAGAATGGGCAGTTGCTCAATATGACAAAGCATTAGCTGCAGAAGAGAGAAAACTTGCTGCTGCTGCTGAAGAAAGAAAAGCATTGATTGAAGAAAAGAAATTAGCAGCTGAGGAGAAAAGATTGGAAGCTGAGGAAAAAAAATCACAAAGAGAGGATGAACAAAAGAAATTGCAGATACAGACTGATGAAAAAAGATTCCAGATGGAAATGGAAAAAGAGAAAAGAAAAGATGAAGCTGCTGCTGAAGAGAAAAAATTACAGGCTGCTGCAGAAGAGAGAAAATTACAAGCTGAAGCTCAAGAAAAAAAAGCAATAAGAGAACATGAACACCAAAAAGAACTTTTAGCATTTGAGTTAGAAAAGTTAAAGTTAACAAACATAAGTAATGTTAATCAAGCATCTAGTGGTAATGGTAAACCCTTTACTTACAAGGTCAAGGTACCAGCGTTCAACCCTTCCAGTGATGACATAACATTCTGGCTAAACAGATTTGAACGCTCGTGTCGAGCACATAATGTGGACAAATCACAATATGCTAACCAGTTATCAGAAAATCTGAAAGGTGATTCTCTGACTAGTTTAAGTTTGGTTGAAGAGGCTGACAAAGATAACTATGATGTTATTAGGGCAGCCTTATTAAAGAAGTATCAGTTGTCTGAAGAGGGTTATCGGAAGTTGTTTAAGACAATGGTGCCTGAGGCAGGTGTAGAATTCTCAGAATTCATTGCAAGGACACGACTTACATTTGATCGTTGGATTGAGCTATCCAAAACAGAAAAGACTTATGAAGCCCTTATGGACTTGATACTCAGAGACAAGATTATGTCAAGTATAAATAAACCTTTCCTCGAATTCTTACATGAGCGTAAACCTAAGTCTCTAAAAGAAATGGAACAGTATTGTACCCAATACGTCACTGCACATCCGGACGTAGCCATTAGCAACAGTAAGGTTAAAGAAGGTATGCCAGTTGCTTCTGCAACACCATACAACCCTAATCACTCTCACAAATTCCAAGGACCTCAAAATAGGTTTAATAAAAAAGGTAACTATTACAGTTATCAGAACCAAGGTAACCAATCATTTCAGGGTTCTTCTTCGAATACCTGGAGAAGAGCTGACAGCCCTCGATTCAGGGGTGGTCATAATTACAGGAACTTTCGCAAAGGAAGTCATTCTACAAACTATCCAAGTTTTCCTTCATGGAGACAACAGGATCATAATTACCGAGATACTCATTATAATGAATATGATGATAGTAACCAAAGGAGCTATGATTCAAACCCGAGTAGGGGCTATAATAGTGGAAACAATGATAAGTACAGAGGCAATAATAACAGAGGTAGAGCACAATTCAAAAAACATAAAGCTCATTACCAGGCGAACTCTGCACAGCAAGAGTCCCACGAAGCCTATAAACAAAATAAAGATAATGATGACTCTAATAATATGGCATGTGCCGCTTTTGATTTTGGGAGAGCATCTCAGTGCCCCCAATGCAAAACATTATTTGAGCCAACCACAGTGTCTACTTTAAGCTGTGGCCATCCTCTTCCCGCTCTTCCTGCGTCAATCGCGCATGATGGGAGAGGTTCTCTTGTCTTACACAAAGGTTTAGTAAATGACAATCCAGTCTCAGTACTTTTTGATTCTGGATGCACAACTATTGGGGTTAGGCAGTCACTCATAGATCCTTCTCATTCTACAGGCAAAGTAGTCAAATGCGTAACATTTGGCGGCACCATAGAGAAATACTCTACCGCTATCATTAGGATTGCTACTCCTTTCTTCACAGGAGATGTACACGCATGTCTTTTGCCGGATCCGATCGCTGATCTTATCATCGGTCGCATTCACGGAGTCAAAGAATGCACTCCGGAGCAAATTTCCGTTTGGGAAAATCAAAATATGCAATCTGCTAATGCAGTAGTCACTAGAGCTCAAGCTCTCAATATGCCTGAAACTTCATCTGTTGAAGATAATGAAGTGCATAACCAAGATGATCCCTTGGTAATTTCTCGTGACTCGTGTATAAAACAACAAGAAGAAGATCCGACTCTTAAGAAATTCTTCACTCTTGTAACAAAAGGTGATCCGAATAAAGATTCAAATTGTAAATCTTGGATTACAATGAAGAATGGCGTACTTGTACGTATGGTGCAAGACTCCACTAAGTCAAGTCATTCTCAGATTCTTGTACCCAAGAATTTGAGAGTTAAGATCTTACAACATGCACACGACTCTCAGTGTGCTGGTCACATGGGTTTTTCCCGTACTAAGTCAAGAGTTCTTGCGGCTTTCTTTTGGCCTTTTGTGAACAAGGACATACGGATCTATTGTCGATCCTGTAAAGTATGTCAAGAAGTCAAATCCAAAGGTCCTCGTCATGCTGCGCCTATTCAGGCTGCAGATATTCCTATTCGTCCATTCCAGAAAATGGCGATAGACATCATTGGTCCATTCAAGATCAAATCTGCTAGAGGACATCAGTTTATCTTAACGTGTGTAGACATGTGCACACGTTGGCCAGAGGCTATCCCTCTAAAGAGCATTACTACCGCTGACATTGCAGATGCTCTTTGGCTTATATTTTCTCGGCTGGGATTCCCCGGAGAAATATTATCAGATCATGGCACCCAACTGATATCGGATACCATGTCTCAAGTAATGTCTACTCTACAGATAGAGAGATCTTTGAGTAGCATCTATCATCCTATGTCCAATGGGATGGTCGAGCGACTAAATAGAACACTTAAGAACTTATTAGGGAAGATAACTGAGGATCATCCTCAAGATTGGGATAGGGTTTTACCCGCGGCCCTCTTCGCGTACAGAGAGGTCCCCAATGAACATACAGGGTTTTCGCCCTTTGAACTTGTCTTTGGCGCGCGACCGCGCGGCCCAATGTCTTTGCTGCATGATCTTATAACAGCTGACAATATTGACGATGACACAAATCTTCTTACGAGTATGTCATCGCGCTGAGACAAAAGATTATCGAAGCATGCAAATTGGCAACGTCCTCTTCTGAGTTTGCTAAGCAGAAGGCAAGACAATTTGCTAATAAGAAGAGAACTTTACGACAACTTTGTCCTGGTGACAAAGCATTTGTTTTGCTACCTTGTCGTGAAAATAGACTCCTTATTAGTTGGAAAGGTCCGTACGATATAATATCGAAAATTTCAGATGTTGACTACATCGTCGATATTAACGGGAAGCATAAAACCTTCCACATCAATATGCTTACGGAGTTCCATGAACGTCCTGACTATCTACAGCCTATTTTCCAGGCAACGGACGATTCTCATGTCAAAACATGGTCATTACTCATCACTGTCTGTAATACAGGATGAGGAAACAAGTTTTTCGGATGTTAATCTCCCGCTTCCAATGATCCCACTTCATTCTAGTGAATCATGGAAAGACGTTACTGTTTCTCCTGATTTGTCTCTAGGAGAACGGCGACAAGTTTCGTCTATGTTACAAACATTTCAGGATGTCCTCACTGACATCCCTGGACAAACTCATGTCATTGAGCATGACATTGTTCTAACTGAACATACTCCAATTAGGGTTAGGCCTTATCCTATCCCTATACATTTCCAAACACAGGTTGAAAAGGAGTTGGATGAAATGATAGATTTACAAATAATCGAACCATCCACTTCTGCATATTCTTCGCCGATGGTTATTGTTCGAAAAAAAAGACAATAACATACGTCTTTGCGTTGACTATCGCAAATTGAATCAAGTTACGAAGTTCGATGCTGAACCTATGCCTTTACTAGAAGAGTTACTTACTCGTCTTTCTAAATCGCATTTTTTCACTAAACTTGATTTGTCTAAAGGATATTGGCAAGTTCCATTATCCGAACGCGCCAAACCTCTTACCGCTTTCTCTACTCCCAGAGGCCTTTTCCAATGGAATTTTATGCCTTTCGGCCTTATGAACGCACCAGCTACATTTGTACGCATGATGCGTCGAATCCTATCGTATCGGTCAGATGTCATTGCTTATCTAGACGACATCTGTCTTTTCAGCGATACTTGGGAAGATCACTATTCAGGATTAGTTGAATTATTATCAACTCTGCGTGAGTATAACCTGACAGCAAAACCATCTAAAGCTTGTATTGGCTTTAGCGAAATTGCTTTCTTAGGCCATCGAGTAGGTCACGGTTTCTTGAAGACAGAAGACCATAATATCACTAAGATACTTAACATCTCTATCCCTAGGACTAAAAAGCAAGTGCGAAGTCTTTTAGGTCTCATACAATTTTATGGACGTTTCATTCCGAATCTGTCCTCTATCATGGCACCTCTCTCTACACTATTAAAGAAAGGGTCGCCTAACATGGTTCACTGGTCTCATGAATGCCAATCTTCACTAGAGAAGATCAAAACTATGTTTTCATCACCACCTATTTTAGTGTTACCTACAACAGATAAGACATTTGTTCTTCGTAGTGACGCTTCATCCACTGGGATTGGAGCGGCACTAATGCAAGAGTACTCTGGAACTCTGCATCCTGTAATGTACATATCCAGAAAAACTTAATGCTGCAGAAAGGAATTACTCGGTTTTAGACCGTGAATTATTGGCAATGGTTTGGTCAATTCTCAAACTCCAAAGATTCCTTCTGGGCGCGCATTTCGTAGTGGGAAACTGACCAAAAAGCTCTTACGGCTATCCAAAGTAAGAACTTGAAGAGCTCGAGATCAACTCGATACGCAATCGCTCTTCAACCTTTTCATTTTTCGGTACGAGCTATCCGTGGTTCAGAAAATGTGATGGCGGACATTCTGTCCAGATGCCCACATGATGCCACTTAACTGTTAAATATTGGATCTTTTTAATATGTATAACTTTACAACAGTTATTTTTTGTTTCTTTACTAAGATACACATTTGTAATTTAATAATAGAATGATGGTATCGCTACTTAGCGGTTTATTGATGTTAATTCACCGCTGTTCTTTGATGATTGTTTCTTCATAAATCATAAATTTAAGATTGTAGTGTGAATTTTTGGTATGCATTGTATAATTACCAGAATTGTATTATACGTACATCACACCTTCCTGGAAACATTTATTCGTAGGGAAACAATTTCTCTCAGATTTTGAGATATATATTCTCACCAGTCATATTAGGAATTATAGTTATTCCTGATATTTTCATCTGCGCAGTATTCTTGCGTTGTGAGCCTATTCTACGGTGCTCCTAGATGTATTTAAAAAAAAAAATTTTATTTTTTTTTTTTTCCCGGGAGGTGTGGTAAGACTGTAAAGGGCAATTTTTACTATCTTGCAATATAATACATTTATATTCTTATTATGTTCGCAAATATTTTGGAAGCAAAGTATTTCCTTTTTAAGTGCTTAAGGAGAAGTCATTTTTGGGTTGCTTCCCTTGAAAATAGTTCTGTCATCTTCGATCGGACTCCGCAGACGACTCTAGGCCTACTGCGATTTATTCTGTGGCTGGGTAGGAATAGATTGTTCTTGCTTCAGTATATCTATGGCCTGAATTTATACGTAGTGTTTGTATGAGTAGGACGAGTCTGTCTTATATATGGATATCTTTGCATTTCTAAGTCGAACTAATTTGGTTGTCGCTAGAAAAGGTCAAAGGCTATGCAGCGGAAGTATCGCTAGCAAAGGGTGTGATCCATGGCTGTCATCCTGTGAGGATGCCGAGTTTTGTTGTAGCAGGCTTTTTGCCGAAATAGTGATCTATATATGGATGGGGAAAAGTGATAATCATTTAGACATGTTGTATGTACTTTACCCCAGTGTTTATTCTCTTTTGCCAAGGAATGGCAAAGTTATATTTCGCATAAAAAGGTAAAACCACAATTTATTATGAACTTGGGCTTCGCCATCGTTGTTGATAAGCAGATGCACAGTGGTACTTTTAAAAAGAATATCCATTCAAAGGAAGAAGACATTCCTATGTATCAGCACTGGATTGTATGATATTATTCAATTACCTCTATGAGAGAACCTATGAAGAAATGAGGACATTTAATGAATGACAATTTTGGTCTATATTCTATAGTGAGTGAAGCTCACGAGAGAGAGAACAGCCATGTTGAAATTCATATACTTTGTATTTATCGAGTGAGAAAAAGGGATGCCTGTACTATCGCTCGATGAACCAAGAGATCACTGCTACATGTGAGAACCCATGTCTGGGATTCCTATATTATGAAATATATATATATATTGAACTTTACGTGAAGGAATATTCGCTAGACGAGGTTAGGTCTAGGAGCCTTCCTATGTATTGGTTATGGTCTGACGTGCCCAGTCAGTAAAGCCAGATGATTTACATGATGGAACGATTTACGAATGCTCCATTATGATATTTGCCAAGCATGAATGCTAACTTAAGATGATATTTAGAGATGATTGTCAGCCGAGCTAGAAAGCACGCAAAATGCAGCTTGAAACGCATTTATTCGTCATCTTCCGGCTATATTGTTGAGAGAAAAGCGAGCCACTGATTTGTTCAGCTGTAATTAGTCATACCTCACCAGGATAAAAGGAAGCGAGCGTAAATTATTTGTGTAGTTGTAGCTGTAATAGGGTAGTTTCTTGTCTGTTTTCACCTGTCTATCCGATTATTTAATTCATCAAACACCGCATTTTTGAGGGAAATAGACATGCCTGCAATCCCAAGTGAATAGGACGAAGTCTCAAAATGGATTGTTTTATATGTACTATTCTTCGCATTATTTTCGGGGCCGCGATACTGGACACAGACACTAGTATATTATACTGCATTGTCTCTCTCCTATTACCGAGTTGCTTGTGTTCATTGGGTTTATATTTTTTGTTGTGTTTGAAATGGAGTTTAACAAAGTTGAGATTGTTGATTTTGTCTGTTTCTTATAACATTTTCTTGTTTTCTTCATTAGTTGTTAAACTGAACAATTCTATTTGTGTTACTAAAAAATCAGTTTTCCAATGTGTATATATATATATATATATATATATATATATATATATATATATATATATATATATATATATATATATATATATATATATATATATATATATATATATATATATATATATATATATATATATATAGATATATATATATATATATATATATATATATATATATATATATATATATATATATATATATATATATAAAACTATGTAAACTTCATTTCCAGTCCAGGATTGACCCAATTCCTCGTCGCCTAAGAGAGTGAGTGGTCTATAGGATAATACATCCTTAAGATGACTCAGAGTGAGATCACAAATATAAATCGCACTTCTTGGTTGTCTTAGGATACTCAACATCATATTCAGTGATACAATCTTCTGCTTACTAATCTAGCAGATTACATGATTTTTTTGATCTTATCATTGTCTTATTTTACCCCACGACAACGGGAAGCTAAGAAGTGGCTCTTGTGTAGAACGTGACAATACCTTTGGAATGCCCTGAACCAGAGCTCAGTATTTTAGCTCTATATTGAGAGAGCTTCCGATTAACAGAGTAGTTAGAGCGCTGGTTTCTCGTGGCAAAGGTTCTGCGTTCGAATCACGGTACCTACACGCCCCAGTCTACCCAGATGTAAATGGGTATCTGATTGAGATAGGGAAAGAAAAAGCAGTTAGACAGGGAACTGGTCACCCCACCTCTTGATGCTGGACCTAGTATGATGAAGTCTGTAACACTACACTCCTCTAAGGCAGTATATACTATGGGACCATCTTTACCTTTTTATATTTGGAGAGCCTACTTGGATGGCGAGAATACACATAATACTAGCACTTCTTCCTAGCATGGGACCAGACGTGTTGCTCCATTAAATGCAAGGCAAGCTCGAGAAACTTGAGGTCATAACGTCAGCTCAACAAGTTCCGGAATTGCAACAACAACAAAAAACCACAGGAAAATCATAGATCTACAGTGTCAATAGTACCAAGGAGTCTTCAATTTGATATCTGCTGCAAAAGAGCGAGACGCTCAGAAGTACTACTCAAACAACAACAATAATAACTCCATCATCCTATTTTTATGGGAATATTTGAAGGACATAATTGGAAACTGAAAAGCATAGACGAACTCAAAACAATAGTATCCAAGGAGTTTCAAGGAATGGACAAAGATTAATGGCAATGTTTGTGGAAATTTTCGAAAAAGGCTGACGATGTGTATGATCGCTCATGGACAGTATTATTAATTATAAATAACTAAATAATTATCAGCAAATAATGTTAGTGTTCTGTCATTGGTGTGATGCATTTTATTTACACATACCCTTGCATATTCATGCCAAAAACGTTAAGCAAAACAGAAGGAGACCCATAACTCACACAGCATAAATGAAGAACTCATTGGAAAAACTTGACGTCATAAAATATGAAATGCGAGAAAATTGAATGTTAAACAGTGCACCGCTATAACACCAATTTGTTATTCTTCATTTTATTGGAGATGAATGTGTTTTCAAACAAAATTTTAATTTCTGCATGTTCTTTTGAAAATGCTTAATGTGCTTAGGGTACTTACTCGGTTCTTTTTTCTGAAAAATGTCAGGTTTATGTCAGATCAACAAGTAACCTTATTATTTATTTTTATTAAAAGAATTTGCACACATAGGAATGAAAGCACTTAATCACTTTTCAACATAGTCCCCACCATGTTCAATGCAGGTGTGCCAGCGCTACAATAATGCCTGGATTCCGCGAGAAAAAAAAAACTCTTCTGACTGACTGCGTAGCCACGTATGCACCGCCTCTTTCACCTCATCGTCCGCATTGAACTTCTTGCCACCGAGTGCCTCCTTGAGGGGTTCAAACACATGATAATCCCTCGGTGCGAGGTCTTTAAGTCCCAGAAGAGCATGAGCTTCAATTTGCCGGCCGGCCGCGTTGTACGGAACTTCTTGGCTTTCGGCAATGATGAATGTCGCCAATCCCCATGCTGGCTTGCTTAGTCTCTGGCTGGAAGTAGTGGACCCAGCATTCGTCACCATTGACTATACGGTGTAGAAGGCCATCTACTTCAGCTTCGTAACGTCGTAACAGTGTTTCACAAACATCGACACTATGTTCCTTCAGTTCGGGGGTGAATTGTTTTGGTACACACCTAGCGGAGATTTTTGGTACTGCAGCACGTTGTGAATGATGAGGTGCACTGAGCCATGACTGATCTTCAATTCTCCAGCCACCTCGTCGATTTTTACCCGCTAGTTTTCCCGTATCACTCGTTCCACTGCAGCGATAGTGTCAGGCATAGTCGCAGTGTGAGGCCGGCCAGAGCGAGCTGCGTCAGTCACAGTTGACACACCACTTTAAACATCCTGTGCCACTCATAAACCTGCTGAAGCGACACACAAGCGTCCCCATAATGCTTCTTCGTCCTCCGATGAATGTCTGCTGGTTTCTCACCCTCACTACCCAAAAAACGGATAACTGTACGCTCTTTTCTCTCGTGCATGCTTCCAATTTGACGGCCATCTTGGCTCTGGTTTGCTAACGTCATACTAACCATCAGGACGGCGGGCCTGCGCGAACTGGTACCTCAAGCAGGAGGGCATAACATATATGTAGTACAACCGTTTAGTACGTGATTTGGACTTTTCATTGCCATATTAAGGTTATTTTTTGACTCACCCTCGTATATATATATATATATATATATATATATATATATATATATATATATATATATATATATATATATATATATATATATATATATATATATATATATATATATATATCATCATCATCATCATCATGTAGCATGTCCTTTGCAGCCCGCCTGAAAGACTCTAGATCTCTAGCCAGCCATCCTGCCTCCTCCATAATATATATATAATAGCCCAAAAGCACTCAATTTTTTAAAATATTTTTCCATTTCAGTACTCCTTTGACTGAGGTAAGCACTGAAAATATCTGCATTAGTCTGTTCGTTTGTAGTCATACAAATCTGCATGGCTTTAAATGTCTTCATGAAATTTGGCAGACTTAAGCTTTTAAGATCACTGTCAAGTTTTTTGTTTCTAGTTTTGATGGAAAAAAAATATTTAAATACTCTCATTGTTTTCATATATACGTAAAGTCCGTACTCAAGGAAAATAACGAAAATTTCCATGGCAAGATAGTCAATGGAAATAATTTACATAATACAAACATTAATTAATTTTGGTAATTGGCAACTTCATTTCCTTTCATTTTACAACCCAGTTTAGAATTATTAATTGTACACGAATACTTTAAGTGACAATAATAAAAAAACTTTAATTTGATGTAACATTTGCGTTTATTTTACTATGTAAATCTAATCGGTTTTTTAAACGATTCTAATCTTAGAAAAACTGTATATTAAATCACTTTTTTCATATTATTTTTGGCATGTGTCATTTCACCGAAACGGATTTCAAGGTCTTTTCTCTTTCTAAATGCTCGCTAATGTAACCAGCAGACCCTGAGTCTACGTTGAACACCGTTCCCTACGTTGAGGGAGATACTTGGCCAAAACAAGACAACGTTTTAATTTTTTATAATATAGGTACTTCAACCATCTACCATGTGCATGGAGCTGTTGGTTATATCAGGACGCGTTTCGTTTATTTGTATTATTTTCTTGTTGGTGTTTATTTTATGCTCTCTGCTGTATTATTTCTCTCGTAGGTATTTGTACACTTTAGTTATACGAGTACATGTAGTTCGTATTGTTTTATGGTTCAGAGAAATGGTAGTGTCTATACTAATATGCATTTAATGTTGATAGGAGGTGTATTTATAGTATATCCGTATTTATCGGGGAGGGGGCTCAACCGGTTTGGCACACTGAAACAAACTGAAAGATAATTTGTAATTGAACATGCGCCCTAATATAACCGACAGACCCTATGTCTAGGTTGAACCAAACAGTGAAATTGTATTTAGAAACAATAGGCCTGCTCTAAAATAAATAGAAGCCTCACAGTAACGTGATAGCTCTTTAAGCTGTAGCCTTTTACTGACAGTGTCTTGAGAATGTGCAGCTCTGACCAAAACAAAGCCAAGTCTGGAGACACTAAATCTAGCTCATAAAATGAAGATGACATTATTGGAGACATCGATAGTCTATGTACTTTTGTAGGTGTATGAAACTTGAACATTAAACGCACAAAAGGAACAACAATTACAGCGGAAATAAAAGGAGAAAAAAAATAGTTTAAATTATCAACAGTACACTCTTAGTTTGAAATCTATTTAGATTTTCATTAAAACAAAAGTATACAGTTGATAATGTAAACTGTATTTTTATGGTAAAAATAACCTACACATTATAAACAAATTTCACTCAGAAAAATAAAGTAATATTATATATGGAGACAATACGTCATTATTGCGAAACTACTCCTGAATAAAAACGTTTTACCGTAATTTGTTGTGACGGTATTTCAAAATTCTACTATAAATCTGTGTCTGCGCTTAGTTTTAAAATGAAGAAAGTATCTGGCTACTGGCCAGTTGTAATAAATTCCGGTTCCGTTAAACCACAATGTTATATTATATACATCTGCTGGATCTAACTTGATTCATGTTTCCATCGGATTTTTCCTATGTTATAATGCCAGTTCAAGAATAACAAAACAGTGTTTCTACGAACATTCACTACATTAGAAACCATAAATGGCTTTGTGAGTGAGCCATTCTAGCGCCTACCAAAAGAACGTTAACCCTTTGAACCCTGGCCACCCAGCCCGTAAAACCCCATTCCCCATGGCTCCTGAGCAAAAAAAGGCACATAAGCAAAACTAGCTACTGTGACACAACCATGTGGTCAGTTTTAACTATTCTATCTCAAATTGACTGACCTGATCATTTCCAATATTCCTGCTTATTGTGCCAGTCCTCCCAGCATGTAGACCCTTCCTTTAGGCACAGATAGCTTTCACAATATTTGCACTAGAATTTAGTCTTCACTTTTATGAATGGTCTGTCTTTGTAGGCCATGTCTGGGAAGTCCCTAACATGTTTGTTGAATTTATATGCACACACAACACAAATGTTATTGCTGTGGTGAAAAATTCTAATCCACATATATCAATTAGAAAATAAATGTAAAGCCTAACGAAGTAATGCAATAGAAAGAAAGAAGAATGGTGAAAGACCAGTGCTTTCCCAATAGCGTACACCTGGGTTGTAGAACGCCATAATGGCTGAACAAGAAAACCCCTTTTTCTGCTCCATCTGCATAAACTACACTCGTTTCTAAAAATAAAACTGGTACTGTGTTTCTTAGAAAACCTTGAGATGCAAACTGTATAATGACCTAGATATAATACTACATTAATGTCATTATACACACTACGTTAACCTAAAAGACAGACGGGCTTAGAAGATAGAGAGAGAGATGCACAGAGGAACGCATGCAATGGTACCACGTCGTCTCGCGATTAAAAAGTTAACGCCAATCCCACGCGAAAGGCATGCAGGCCTGATTTTTTCAAATAAACAGTGATAAAAAACACTAACGATACGAGGTTAGGTTTTGAAAACAGGTTTAAGCTCTTATTGGGAAACCTGACATTCTACTGATTTATGTCTAAGCTCCTGACATTAGTCTGACAGTACAGAAGACATCCCTTGGTATAGAAGTGAACGGGTGGTAGAAGCAAATACACGACTGTTGATGCCACTTCATGGTGTGATTTTATCGCGGTAAATTATTATTAGTGCCATGGTTTTATCACACCGTGTCGTACCTCAACTGAACGCAAGAAATACATGAAAACGGTCGCCTGTGAGATGTGTATCGAGGTATGACAGAGGAGAGTTGGATGTGACGTCAGAGCGTCAAGATGTGTGCCTAAGACTGGCTTGTGTATCAACCATTATGTTGAAGCATATTCAAGAAATATTCATGGAAAAATGGTAAGCTTTGTGCTTTAAATGAGAGGCATGACAATATGCCAGGATTAGTTGAAGTCAGTACGGGACAGTGATTCCCAATACAAAGACGTGTGTTGAAATTATAATTGAACAGTGATAACGGGAGGACTCATTCCCCGAAGTTTATGGAATAAAGATTTGATATGCCGGGATGCTCAAACACCCCGATGTTGTTGGAAAAAGATATACTGAAGATTTGATATGCCGGGATGCTCAAACACCCCGATGTTGTTGGAAAAAGATATACTGAAGATTTGATATGCCGGGATGCTCTAATACCCCGATGTTAAATAGAATAAAGGGAGGATGTTATAAAAAGTATCAACTAAGGAAAAGTTGAGTAACATTGTATAAAAGCGAACCAAGATAATGTTGGACTGAAAGTTAGAGGGAGTATTCATGCCATGTTCGTGATTGTGACATTTTGTGAATTCGTACTTACTGTGTATTAAACTGTTACCAAATCGTCTAAGCCGAGAGGTTCCTTCAATCATTCAAGGTTCAGTTAACCAGTTGATAGCCTTATTTAATAATTGAAGATAGACAGAAGGAGGTATCCAAGAAGATTGATTTCCAGAATATTTGACAATGCAAACCAAATTAAAAATAAAAGAACTTCCACCTCTTTATTCAAACAAATGGACCCTAGACAACAAAATGAAAGAATTCGGGCAATTTCTCTATCCCTTAACAGGAGAGAAATAAACTGGGCGCTCAGTCCTGTCAAACAACTGGGAACTGTCGTCTTATAGCTGAAATAACTGATTACATCCTATCGGATAAGCCGTCCGATAACTAGCAGTTTGGTCTACTTGGGACATTAAGAAAAGAATTTTTCTTCTTTCGAAAATGAAATCAACTAAGACTGAACGATTACACTGAACTTCTACGCAGGACTTTTAACATTTGAGGAACGATACGATTGTAAATTTGCGGAAAAAAATGTACATTCACTGAATTTCACGATTTAAGATGACATGTAACGGCTGCTCCATGTAGATGCATCAAAGATCGTTGACCTGACCTTGAGGACTGTCAAGATTCAACGCTTCGACATCAAATTGATTCGGTTCGAACTTTACATCTCTACATTCAAGATTTTAAATACTAACAAAGCACGCAAATTTCGATGTTGATTGATAAATGACAATCTGGCAATTTTACGTAGTGACGTCATCAAAGCCGGCAGACGTTCAAAATACCTTTTGTTCAACTTGGAATCAGGCAAGATTTTCGTCCATTTATGGGTTTCTGAGATCAAATTGAAGCACATACACACTGATTCCGTATCTGGAGAGGTTCTGAGATACAAGAAAGATAAGTAGAGCTATAAATTATCTAATGCGTGACATTGTTTGACCATTTCGAACACTTTTGCCAGTCAACACCTAGTCCGTCATACTTGTTATTTCATCTGTATGTTTATATGTACAAAGTAAATGCTCGCTATTTGTACATTTTCTTCGGAAATTTTGCAAATGATGAGGTCCTATTAGGTTATTGTCGGTTGTCCGGTCAAAGAAAATAACAGTGGAATTTTAGTCTTTGACTGCATAACAGACATCATTATTTGTATAGATTGTTCCGTCAAGTCTACGTTATATATTTTCATGCACTAATTTACATATTAGGTCATTGTATGCACAGCTGTTTTTACTATCACTCTTGTCTCAGTGTGAAATTTGACGATTTGCTGTTTTCGTTCGTACTTCTGTCTTGTTTATTTTACAAGTAATTATTCTAATTTGTTGTTGCTTGTCAACAAGTATTTGTTTCTCTTATTCCCGTTAAATTTGTCGAGTAATGTACTGTAATTCGACATGTCTCTTTATTATCATCATCATTGACTTGTACTATTCTTCTTCACTGTGCTCGTCTTTCATTCTTGGCTTGTTCATTCCTTCATAAGGTATAAATTCAGTCAATACCATAATTTATTATACTTAATTAAGTGATATTAAGGGGAGATTTGACACTTGTTGATTCGAATCAGAACACAAGATGTCGTCATTGTCAGAGTTTGTTGACATATGTTTGCGTTTAGGCAAATCTGCAGCTGAGCTAGAGGCTTATGCTGAGAAAAACTATCATGCCTATTTGGAACGTATGGAACGGAAGGAACAACGAGATTTAAAGAAGCAGGAGCTTGATCAGGCAAGGGAATTGGAAGAGAAAAGACTTGCTCAAGCAAAAGAATTACAGGAATTGGAAGAGAAGAAATTAGTTCACGAAAGAGAACTTGAAGAGAAGAAATTAGTTCATGAAAGAGAACTTGAAGAGAAGAAATTAGTTCACGAAAGAGAACTTGAAGAGAAGAAATTGATTGAACAGGAGGCTGTTAGAGAGTTGGAAAGGGCAAAAATGGTTCAAAAAGAAAAAGAACAAGAAGCCACTCGAATAGAACAAGAAGCATCCAGAGAACTAGAACGGCAGAAAATGGAACTACGTAAGTTGGAACTTCTTCAGCTGGATCAAGCCCACATAAATGCTATAGAATTGCAGTCATTGAAATTACAGGCTGATAAAGAAAAAGAGATTGAGATTGCAAAGATTAATGCCCAACATACTGGTGCTAATCCACAAGGTTCTCAGGGTAATAATTTTAATTATCCAAAAATTAAATTACCAAATTTTGACGATAAACGGGACTGTATGGACTCGTTCATTATGAGATTTAAAATGAGGGCTATGGATTTGAAGATCCCAAAAGATAGTGGCCTATTATCTTTTCAGACTACCTAACAGGGGAAGCAATGCGTTGTTTCATGTCAATTGATGAAAAAAGTAGATCTGATTTTGATATTGTTGCCAATACATTGATGGCAAAATTTCAACTCACGGAGGAAGGTTTTCGATCCAGATTTCACTCTGCAGTTCCGTCCAAGAATGCAGATTTTGGAGAGTTCATCTCTTCTATTAAATTGTACTTGGGTCGATGGATAGATTTATCTGGTATCAATAAATCTTTTGATGAATTATTTGACCTAATGCTCAGGGATAAAGTTTTATCTACCTGTGGCGCAGATTTTGTTAGTTTTTTGCAGGAGAGAAAGCCAAAATCTATCAATGAATGTCAAGAACTTGGAAGAAACTACATGTCTGCACATCCAAACAAGGAAATTCGTAAGGTTTCCTTTGATAATGCATTACCTGTATGTGTTTCGTACCACGACGGAGGAGTAGGTGAACACCGTTCTCGCCCAAGGAGTGCAGAGGGCAGATATAGGAGTAATTATAGATCTTCCTTTCGAGGACGGTACAATTTTCCTCGTCGTCAGTCACCATCTCACTTCGGTGGGTATAGATATTCTAATTACTCTAACCGAGGTCGTGGACAACACTACGGTAATAGCAGTGATGATATACATCACAGAGACTATAGAAGAAATTCAGGTGAACGCTTCAATGGAAATGGTAGGTGTAATTTTGATGGGGTAAACAATAAGCACGGCAAACAATGCAATCACAAACCTGATCACAAAAATGATTGTAAACTGGCAAAAGGGAAAGCAGACCATGCTAACGTCTGTACCCCACTTTGTGATCATGATAGCCATGTTGAACAGGCTAATGCATGCATTGTACGCTCAAGCAAAGATAACGCACTGAGTGTAATACACTTTATGAACCAGGTGCTAAAACTAGACTTTTGTGTGGCCATATTTTACCAGCTATGTCTGTTTGCGATTTTATTGGTCGCCTTACATTACACAAAGGGTTTATAGATCACAAACCAGACACCATTCTTCGTGACACAGGATGCACGATTGTCGGGATACGGAAATCGTTGCTGGATAAATCATCATTTACAGGAAAGTCACTAAAATGTGTTACTTTTGGTGGTAACATTGAATGGTTTCCCATGGCAAAGGCGGAGATCGACACACCATTTTATTCAGGGACTGTACTCGTGTGTAGCTTGGAGAACCCTGTAAGTGACGTGATACTTGGTAACATTCCAGGTGTAAAAGACTGTTCACCTGAGGAAATTGCCGAGTGGGTCAACAAGCACCCATTGCTTGCGAATGCGGTCACTACAAGAGCTCAGCATGAAGCAAGCATTTTAACCGATGCATCTCCAACTGTCATGGAGGAGACGCCACTGAGAAATGCTCAAAACATTTCTCCGATTATCTTTACACAAAAACAAAATGAGGATGAATCTTTAAGGAAATTATTCACTTTGGCTGAAACAAAACAAATTAAGATTACTAAAAGCTCATCATATTGGTTTGAGTTTCGCAACAAGGTTTTGATCAGATGTTTTAAAAGGGGAGATGATCAGGTAAAGAAACAGATTGTGGTACCAAAAAGTTTTAGACCTTTAGTTTTAAATACAGGTCATGATGTACCTATGGCAGGACACTTAGGTCGTAATCGGACTTTGTTTCGAATTACTACAAATTTTTATTGGCCTGGCATCAACACAGATGTTAAAAGATATTGTAGATCTTGTCATACGTGTCAAAAAGTCGCACGCAGGGGTAAGAACCAAACTGCACCCTTGCAAGTCACAGATGTGCCTGTGCGCGCATTTAAGAAACTAGCTATAGACATCATCGGTCCATTGTCTGTAATGTCGGATCGAGGTTCTCAATATATTTTAACGTGCATCGATTTGTGCACTAGATGGCCTGAGGCCATACCGTTAAAAAACATTAATACCATATCAGTTGCGGAGGCTTTGAACTTGATTTTTACAAGGATAGGTTTTCCTGAGGAAATACTGTCGGATAGAGGGACACAATTTAAGTCTGAACTTATGAGCGCGATAGAAAGCTTGTATTGCATAAAACATTCATTCACAAGTCCATATAGACCAAGTTCAAATGGGGTTTGTGAAAGATTTAACGGCTGTCTTAAGTTAATGCTTAGGCAGGTTACTGATACACACCCTCGGGATTGGGATAAGATTCTCCCATCGGTTCTCTTTGCTTACAGAGAGATCCCTCAGGAGAGTACTGGATTCTCTCCCTTTGAACTCGTGTATGGCGCGAGTCCGAGAGGCCCGTTATATCTACTGAATGATTTAATCCTCGGTACGTCTCAGGATGACGCAACTCGCAGTAGTTACGAGTTCGTTGTTGATTTACGACAAAGGTTAGTGGATGCATGTCAGATCGCATCACAGAGTATACAAACGGCAACTCAAAAATCGAGGTTGCTACATAACCAATCTCGTACCCTAAGATCATTTGTCCCAGGGGAAGAAGTCTTACTACTCCTACCCATTAAGGAAAATAAGTTGTTAATTTCATGGCAGGGGCCATACAAAGTAGTGAAAAAGATCACAGATGTTGATTACTCAATTGATATTAAAGGGAAAATTAAAACGTATCATCTAAATATGTTGAAATTATACACACCAAGACCATCTGAATTGGTGGATGTCTTGGATGAGGTTCATAGATCCTCATGCGCTGTGGTTCAGTCTGAGGATGCTACATCTGATATTCCGTTGGAATTTACTTTACCTTCTATTTCTGCTCATGAGACGTGGCAGGATGTTTCTATTTCGTCATCACTTTCGCATTCTGAACAAATTCAGATCCGTGATGTTTTACGTTCTTTCTCTGACGTATTTTCAGAACATCCAGGTCATACTGACTTAATATCTCATGAGATTGTGATCACTGACTCTAATCCGATTAAAATCAGACCATATCCTATTCCTCTTCACTACAGAGATAAGGTAGATAAGGAAATCTCAGATATGCTTAAAATGGGTATTATTTCACACTCTTCATCTTCTTATTCTTCTCCAATGGTATTGGTGAAGAAACCAGATGGATCTTTACGCATCTGTATTGATTTTCGGAAACTAAATCAAGTTACAGTCACAGATGCTGAGCCAATTCCAATTTTGGAAGATCTTCTTCCACAGCTGGCTAACGCGACATTCTTTACTAAACTAGATTTGGCAAAAGGATACTGGCAAATTCCTTTGTCCGAAAATTCTAGACATTTAACAGCATTTTCCACACCTAAAGGTTTATTTGAATGGAATTATATGTGCTTCGGGTTGGTGAATGCACCTGCGACATTTGTTCGCATGATGCGCCGTTTGGTTGGCGATAGACCCGATGTCATCACATATATAGATGACATTTGTTTATTCCATAACACATGGGAAGAACATATTGTGGGTTTCAGTTCTTTGCTAGAACAGCTTAGAAAGCATCATTTGACAGTTAGACCTTCGAAAGTACAGATAGGTTTTCAGGAAATATCTTTCCTAGGTCATAAAATCGGTAATCATCGACTTTATCCTTCTGATAGTCTGGTGAATAAAATCCTGAACATTCAGATACCGAAAAATAAGAAAGAGGTACGTAGTCTGTTAGGGCTCATTAACTATTATCATAAATTTATTCCGGACTTTTCGTCTATCTCTGGTCCTCTTTCGGAGTTGACGCGCAAAGGTGCTCCTCTTAAAGTAATGTGGTCAAAGAACTGTCAGTTAGCATTGGATAAGATTAAAATTCTATTTTCGAATCATCCTATTTTGATTCTGCCAGATATCCATGACCCATTCTATATTCGCACAGACGCTTCTCAGATGGGAATCGGTGGCAGTTTGATGCAACTTGCCGACGATATACTCCATCCTTGCTTCTTTGTGAGCCGGAAGTTGTCTACAGCAGAAAAGAAATATTCGGCGGGAGAAAGAGAGCTCCTTGCTCTCGTCTGGACTATATCAAAACTTTCTCGCTACTTGATCGGACGAAAATTTTACGTTGAGGTAGATCATCATCCTTTGACCTCAATGAAACCAAAAGCATTTAAGAACTCAAGAATTTACAGATGGTTTCTACTACTGCAACAGTTTTCTTTCGAAATCAAGCACATACGCGGTGAGGACAATTGGTTAGCTGACTTGTTGTCGCGATTTGCAACTCACCAGGACTAATATATTTCACATGGAACTTTGCATCCAGGTTTATGGTTCCACTGTGTTTGGACATCATAGTGTGTCTTCTGGACTTACTATTTCTTCCGGATATATTGACTCAAATTTTGCTGCAATTTTGGTTATTTAATAATTGCTCTTCACATTTTTATGTATATTTCTAAATATCTGATACTTCTCAGTAGATTGCTTGTATGCATGTATGTATCTGTACGTAAGATTGCTGGAAGTTATACCCTACAGGATCTTGCGCGTTTCCTGAAGTAAACGCTCGGGAGCGTGAGGGGTAATGTTGAGGCCACTTCATGGTGTGATTTTATCGCGGTAAATTATTATTAGTGCCATGGTTTTATCACACCGTGTCGTACCTCAACTGAACGCAAGAAATACATGAAAACGGTCGCCTGTGAGATGTGTATCGAGGTATGACAGAGGAGAGTTGGATGTGACGTCAGAGCGTCAAGATGTGTGCCTAAGACTGGCTTGTGTATCAACCATTATGTTGAAGCATATTCAAGAAATATTCATGGGAAAATGGTAAGCTTTGTGCTTTAAATGAGAGGCATGACAATATGCCAGGATTAGTTGAAGTCAGTACGGGACAGTGATTCCCAATACAAAGACGTGTGTTGAAATTATAATTGAACAGTGATAACGGGAGGACTCATTCCCCGAAGTTTATGGAATAAAGATTTGATATGCCGGGATGCTCAAACACCCCGATGTTGTTGGAAAAAGATATACTGAAGATTTGATATGCCGGGATGCTCAAACACCCCGATGTTGTTGGAAAAAGATATACTGAAGATTTGATATGCCGGGATGCTCTAATACCCCGATGTTAAATAGAATAAAGGGAGGATGTTATAAAAGTATCAACTAAGGAAAAGTTGAGTAACATTGTATAAAAGCGAACCAAGATAATGTTGGACTGTAAGTTAGAGGGAGTATTCATGCCATGTTCGTGATTGTGACATTTTGTGAATTCGTACTTACTGTGTATTAAACTGTTACCAAATCGTCTAAGCCGAGAGGTTCCTTCAATCATTCAAGGTTCAGTTAACCAGTTGATAGCCTTATTTAATAATTGAAGATAGACAGAAGGAGGTATCCAAGAAGATTGATTTCCAGAATATTTGACAATGCAAACCAAATTAAAAATAAAAGAACTTCCACCTCTTTATTCAAACAAATGGACCCTAGACAACAAAATGAAAGAATTCGGGCAATTTCTCTATCCCTTAACAACGACTATCTTCGAAAAATACATATTTTGAACGAAGCCACATAACCCCATTAAACTTATATATTCGTGTACCTTAGGACTTGCTGACAAAGAATATGTTATGTGTTACGCAAATAGTCTAGTAATATAAAATTATATCCAAAATACTATAGTGGGGTTGTCTGACAGCACAAGATCATATTTGCTCATAATGGCATGTTTGAAAAACACTGCTTTAGGGGAAATGAGGCCAACAAGTTAGATACGATTTGATTGGCTGTAGTAAAATGTAAGGCGAAACCTTATTAGTCGAGCTGCAAATACTATTATTGTAGTTAATGGCTACGTGTAGGATGGGTAAAATTTGTTCAAAGGCTCTTGTAAACATGGTCTCATTGGTTAGAACGTTCGATATAGTCATATAGAAGCGTCAGTTCAGGGCCAGTTTTGAAAATAAATTTTGTGACAGGCGGGTGCGTTGAGATCGGGCTAATGTTTTTCTAGTAAAGGACTGGGATGGGGCAGATCGGAGTTGTGCCAGAGTTCATCGCCAGTCGGCGTTACTTGTGTATGTTTCCTTGAGTTGTGGGACCGTGGTGCTGAAGTATTGGAGCGGCACCTGGTCTGAGTTTTGCTGGATCCAGAGGGCTGGCAGCTGACTCCTTGTCCAGGATGTCGACCGGTGGTGTGTTTCAGGATAGCTGAAAGGCGGGCGGGCGGAGGAGACAGTTTCCTGCCGCCGACGTGTGAGCTGGGAATTTGTCAGCCAGAGCAGCTCACCCTTGTATAACCCACCCTGGGGTTGACTGTAATACTGGGTCAGGAGGGACAGTTGTTGTTTTGCAAATAAAAAGAAACTGTGATCCCTTCAATATTGTTTTCACCAGTGGCAAACACATGAGGTCGTGATGACAAACAACAACCTGGCTTCGGGGGCCAGTATTGCCTCATAATACTACATCACGGCCCTACACACATATTGTGATGGTATTGTATGTCGGGACAGGGATCCTTTGTGTGGGTTTTGTACATAGACATTGTGTTTGCATTTGATTGTGATTCCTGATTCGCTCTGTAGTTGGATCGGGATGTCTGTTATTGAGAGAAACTAATATATGGTTTGGAAGTTAACACTTGACTTACTTGGTCTGGTCTTCTGGAGTGTTGTATGTGTGTGCTTGTCATAGTGTTGTAAGGTGTTGTGGATCTTAGTTGGGGTGTTTGTCTGTCTGTTGGTTGATGTGGACTTGCACTTCATCACTGTCGTGGCCCTAGACATTCAACGTAGTCATCACAATATTCCAGAATAAGTCTGATTGAGGTCTAAATGTGGTAGCAAAGTAAGGTCATCTGTAACACACCACACTTATTAGATACAGATACCTTCACAGCTGATCTCAGTCAGTACACTAAGTCCCCTATAACTATTTATATAATCACAACTTACCACAATTGCATGTAGCTTGTGGAGATACTAGAGGATGATGCAAGCCCACATTTTGCAGCCTCTGATGTGCATCAACACGGTTGTGAAGCTTCATTGCCGCTGTTCTGTAATCACCAATAAGTGATAAACAGATTTCATTCATGAACATACCAAATGTTCTGTAGCGTCTTCCAGTTACATTGTGGGGATTGTATTTATTCGTTAGTATATAAGCATTATTGCATACCCACATGAAAACTTTCACTATGAGCCGTCCATACAGCAAGAAAGCGATCGCGTTCCATTACAGTGCGAAATCCAGGAGTTTGGGAAATGAAGTTCAAAGACGAGCTGGACCAGTAATCTTCGTAACGTTGTTTACTCACACTGTGCTCCATTTGAAGACGTAGTCCAAAGAATGCTTTTACCTCTGGCAGTGTTACATCTTTATAATTTTTAGCATAGTAGCTGGTTGGCTTTTTGCTCAGCACGTCTGTTTGTCTGCTCACACAAATTGTGCCAAAAATTACTGTCGAGGAAAAGTTCCAAAAATTCAATGGCTTTACTCTCAGGAGAAATTGATTCTGGATTATTCTTGGGGGCCTATCTGTTCCACAAATGTTGTATCTATGGTAGACATAGGTCTGAATATATTTACGGGAGACCAACCTGTATCAAATTTACTTGATACATTACGTGGGATACGCCCCTTTCCACGCCCCTGTACCATAGCCCGATCCCTTGAGGGGCCAGGAACAGGGCTAGAACTAGCTTGATCATAATCTGATTCACAAGTTCCGTCACTCGATTCAATTTCGATGTCTTTTTCAGAATAATCACCATCTAAATCTAATTCATCATCCTCCGAATAATTGAGCACAAGTTCATAAGCTTGTTCCGTTGTTAGCATTTTAGAATGGCTATTTCCTGGATTTTCAACACGCCTTTTCATTATGAAAACAATTTAAAAAATTGCAAAATATTATCACTTCGTGGGCGCCGCCACTTTAGTGTAACATTCCACAAGACATGTGTACTTCCTGACGTCATTATTTTTCACACATTTCCATTCCGGCCCCGTATTGCTAAGCTAGGTGTGCCAGACCGAAATTGCGGTCGCTCGGGGAATGGATTATTTACACACGGATCAAAATTTCGGGACCTCGGGTTCAAAATTTCAACGTTCAAAAACGTTAATAGTGTTAATCTCCAAAAACCGAATCCATTGCCGGGCATTGCCACAACATGCAAATCCATTGACACTGTCACAGACAGCCAGTGGGCTGTATTTTATCCGACTGAGTTCCCCAACTCATTGGAAACAACCGGAAATCCTCTGAACAATTTAGTTTTTGAAATCGGTGCAACGTTAATATTGCTGCAAAATCTTGATCAGTCTAAATTGTGTTAAGAACCTCATGCCAAACGTGAGAGCAGCCGGACTATTAAAATGGTGTGCCAGAGGAGAAGATGCAGCCATTATACGTATTCCTCTGATCCTCACTGACATGCTTTTTGATTTGAAACCACTGCAATATATGGACAGTTGAAAAAAAAAACACACACCCACACAAATAGTAATACGTCTTACAAGAAGAAGGACAAGAAAAACCTACGTTGCGGCCACAAGGCCTTCGTCAGGGACTGACAAACAAGAGACAGGAGGGAAAGAAAATGAGAATTAAGTAGAGAACATGAAACTATAAAAATAAGAGAAAAAAACTCCCTTAATATTAAGTCCAGTCACATGTGAAGCAAGATGGCCAATATATGGACAGTCACTTAAGGTACCGGGCATTAACTTAGAAAATCCGTGCTTTTCACACAGATAAGCTATATGTCGCTTGCTCCAGAGTGGACACACCATGAAATTTATTCATTTTTGCCCCCGATGGCAACACTAAAAATATTGTTTATCAAAAAGCACTGCAATAATGTTGCAACAATAAATTTAGAAAATAACGATAAGTAAATATGCCACAATGTAGTCAAATCTATTAATTGTAACGTATGTAACTTTTCAGAAGTTTCATAAACCGTTACTAGAAAAAAGAAACGAGCAACGCCGGGTACTTAGAGCTAATGATAACATAAATAACAAATAACAACATCCCTTGTTCAACGTTAAGAAAGCATGTCGAATTTGGCAGGGGTGGACCTGGGACAATATGGACCAATGAATCCAAAAAAAGACCAATCTTACGTAGTGTGATGGGTAGGGTGTTTGTGGGTGGATGTAGAGGCTCGTGCAACAAACATACACCATCGACTGACTCACTGTCCAGGTAATAATTTTTAATACTACAACTCCAACAGCTGGTTCAAAGTCCATAGATTTATGTAACAAAACAAGTCACAATGGGCGTAAGGCCATTACGATCACAGGAGACATAACAAATTCGTAGTATTTTACAATCACTCTGGTACTCGGAAAAACTACATCAGCAAAGTAGGCTACTTCATAAATAAATCAACTGCTCAACATCACTGGTCCTCTACTCGCACACTGTTCTGGCCATCCACCCTTCTCTTCTCTGCGCTCCTCGCTGTCTACTGTCTACCAACTCACCCTTCTGTCCATTCGTCCCCTTCCATTCATGTTCACTAAAACACGTGAAACTCTTACACACTTCACTGAGCATCATTCACATTCCAGCTCACAACATTCGCATGAGGTAAAATTAACACAACTCAAGCATACACAACTCAAGCATACACAACTCAAACATACACAACTCATAGCAACTGAACATACCAATTAAGCTCCCACCGGAGCAGTGGATCATTCATACAAGCACACAAACCCAAAAACATTCTTTGACACGTAGGCTACTGGTTCTGCCGCTCACTACTGTCTGGCCCCAGGCACTGCCCAAGTCGCCCAACTTTTAATCCGACACTGCATCCTTGCTAATTGTCTCAGAAAACGGCATATCTTGTTGTACTGATTACGTCATCAAAATCATCATCATCATGCATTTCTTATTTTATTGATACCATCGTCATCATTATTATCCTGTTCACTCCATTAGTGGGTCCACTAATGTAGCTGGCCCGCATTCATAACGCCCGCACGAAGCAATCTCATGCTCTTGCACCCGTGGTTTCTGTAGCACCTCATTTACATGTTAAGGCCATTCCCTGTCACAACCTCATATTTTTCACATTGTATGACTTCCCATGAGGGAGCAGAAATCCTATTTTAGTCTTTGTCGCCTAGGGGACCGCCGGGAGCTTCATCGAACGTTAAGGAAGTAGGATTACTTTATATCTCGGCTTCATTCGTGTCACGCTGGGATCTTTTCCCAAATAGCAAGTTAATATCATAAACGGACACGGTATTGAAGTTCTGAAGTTATTATTTAATAGGACGTATATGATGACTTAAATCTATGTGCATAATATACTTACTGACAATTGTTTTCAAATTCATGTGTGTCCTTCACAGAACAGAGACGAACGAGACGAAGGTGAGCTTATTATGTTAGATCGTTCTCGTAACAATCTGTGTGTCTGTCTGTCTGTCTGTCTGTCTGCCTGTCTGCCTGCCTGCCTGCCTGCCTACCTACCTACCTACCTACCTACTTACCTACCTACCTACCTACCTACCTACCTACCTACCTACCTACCTATCTATCTATCTATCTATCTATCTATCTATCTATCTATCTATCTATCTATCTATCTATCTATCTATCTATCTATCTATCTATCTATCTATCTATCTATCTATCTATCTATCTATCTATCTATCTATCTATCTTATCTATCTACCTGGGAGCCGCGCTGGTGTAATGGTTACAACGTTGTACTGGCGACCAGGTTTTCAAGGTTCAAGCCCGGGCGTCGGCGCTTGAAGGAGTGTTAACGACTGGGATTTTGACTGAATAATCTGTACGGCTCCTGAGATAAACCCTCTGTGGATGGGAAGGAACGAAGCTCCTAACCGGGTTGGAAGGAAAGTCCTCAGGTTCCCCAGCCTCGCAATGACATGTCATTGGGCCGAAGGGCTGAAAGCCCAAGTGCAGCTGGTTAAAAAAAAAAAAAAAAAAAAAAAAAAATATATATATATATATATATATATATATATATATATATATATATATATATATATATATATATATATATATATAAATATATATATATATATATATATATATATATATATATACCTAATCTATCTCTTTATCTATCTATCTAAAGGAAAGGATCCCGTTACACGCCCACTGAGGCATACTGGGAATATGGTGTGTTGTAAAATCTGCGAGAATAATCGCTCATTTCAGTAAGATTTTAGTCATAAAATGATAATAAATAAATAATAATAATAATAAATTCTTTAAGCGCCAAACACGGCGCATAAGGCAGAAACCAGTGCTCTCCAGGTTGTTCGTTGTGACGCCACTCCTCTTAGCTCTTGCACATTATTTAGGCCCAACGTTCTTCCTTCTCTTATTATTGTTCTTCTGAGTGTTTCTTTTGGTCTTCCTTTTTTCCTCTTACCCTCAGGAACCCAAGTGAGCGCCTGTAGTGGTATTCTGTTGTTTTGCATTCGTATCCTGACATGACCGATATATGACCATCGTCTTTTCCTTATATAGTCGGAGACATATTTTGCCTAGAGTCTTCTCTTATTTGTCGATTAGTCTTGAATTCTTTCCAACTGATGTTCATGAGTTTTCTAAGACATTTGTTCTCGAATGTATTCAGCTTGTTCTCCAATGATTTTGTTATTTTCCAACTCTCACAGCCGTATGTTAACACTGAGATAACATTTGAATTAAAACAGACGAAGCTTGGTATGTATATTCAATGATCGTAATTTCCAAATGTTAGATAATCTATTGAAGGCGCTAGCTGCCAAAGCAATTCTAGTATGGATTTCTCTTGTTGTGTCACCATCCTGAGTCATTTTACTGCCTAAATAATTGAAACTTAATAAATAATAAATAAATAAACCCGCCCTATTGTGTCTGACGGTGATGTTCTCACACGCCAGCATAGCGCCGATTTTGTGCCTTGGAACGGCTTAGAACCTATCCCCCCGTTTGAACCTACTCGCTTTCCTTGTGACGTACATTTTTAACATTTTGCCAGATCTGCTGCATACACACTGCAGCCAAGACTTATAATTAACAATTTTGCGGAAGTATGCCGCCAAACTGCTATCTGAATTAACGTAATAGTTAACTTTAACGCTGGTAATAAGTAGTAATCCTTACATTTTTTGGTAGTTGTTACGCACAAATAATTACTTTTTTCCAAAGTCTTTGTATGATCGTTTTTCGTATGTATGATCATTATTTGACTGAAATGCATGTTATATATATTTATGGTCAAAGGGACAGAACCCGAAATATCGATACTGCTATTTTTTATGAGTTTACCTCCTCTTGTATAGAGACACGTTCGGTCTATAATGTCTTGAACGAAGCGTGACCATATCTCCTTATTTGGTAGTATCAGTCAACTGTTGTAGATGTTTGAAACCTTTCTTAACGCTTCTGTTCATGTCCATAAAAGGCGCGACTGTGTAAGACTTTTATCTCGAATGTTCTTAGAATCGTCTTATTGTGAACAGCGACTCAGAGATTGTCACTCTGCGCATGTCTCGACTGGGTTGTCGTTTTGTTGTTCCGCCCAGGTCGGGCAGTTGAGAAATGGACTGATTAGCGAGCGGACGCGACTGCGTCTTGTGATTCTCTGAGGGAAATACATTGTCTTTGTGAGTTAGTTAGCTAACTAGACTATTTCCCCGTATTATTCAAGCCTGCCTGGAGGCATATGTTCATGGTTGATTTTCCGAAATAAGGTAATTCCTCTTGTATCGAACTTTAGGCTATCATCTAGAGGTTCGTCATTTTGTCGCCTTTTTGCTCGCCTGTGTGATTCAAAATGGAGAGGTACTTTGACTAGGATTAAGTCACCGGTATCTTTATACCTGAACTAGTTATATATCTATGGGTCGCTCTAGACCAACAAGACTATTGTCTGTGTTCCAGGATTCGTTATATCAGAGATCACGTCCAAGTCAGATGGTTAGACTTAGGAAGGTTATAAAGGTCGAGCTGACCTGTAATCCATGTATGCTACTCACGTGCAGACAGTAAACGGACGTATTGTATACATCTGATCTGCTAGCATCAGGAAGGAATAATTATTATTGTCTATGAACATTAAGGATCTGCAGCTGACCACGGTTGCAGAAGTTATATGTATTATTTATCAAGCTTCGCTATGATATTTGTTTTCCATACAACTATTGAGTATTGACTTCTACATGACTGTCAGTTAACATGAGTTTGAATGCTGCATTTGTTGTACTATGCCGATGATAACATAAGTATCATGACTGTTTTGTGGCGTGCAATAAATGGTATAAACCTAAAGCGAAGTTACCATTTCTATGACTCTACACGTCATGTTGCCTGTGGTGTACCCTGTGAACTGTTCTACTGCAACACACACAGCAACAATCTAAACCAGATAAGACACCCACATCTTGCATTGTAATACCTGGTGTCGATAGAGGTGGTAATTTGACGGCATCCTAATTCCACCCTTATCAATTCATGGTGGCCAATAGTTGGTTTATTCTGGTACCAACTCTCAAGGGGGTCAACAAACCCAGACATCATCAGCAGACTACAAGACAACATTGCAGTTGCTATTCATCACCTTTGATGAAATTTTTTTGAAAGACGCAGCAGTACTGACAGTTGTTGATATTTTGAAACTACCCGGCGCTGCTCGGCGGTATTGAAGTTTGTCTACAAATAGAAGGACAAGTACCGAGCGAATGGATTTCCTGATCTGTTGAGAAGAAGGACAAGTGCCGTAACAACTGTTCCGGTCTCAGAATTACTGTTGCAGATTCAGAAGGTCAAGTTCAGAAGCTGTTTCCTGTCAGAAGCTGTTTCCTGTTAGAAGCTCATTTCCTTCGTCATGGCAGTTTACGAGAGCAGATATGGATCAACGTTGGATCATTGTCCTAAGAATGCTGATCACATCCTGTTCTGACCTGTGCTGACGTTGTGGATACATAGAAGTTAAGTGGCCTGTTTTGTTTGTGAACTGTGCCCTTATATTCTAACTGAGCCTTCTGTCTATCACATTTTTCGCACTTTTTATATGTTTACATGTTATATGTTATTTGGATTTGTATTTATATGTTTATATTTCAGCGGGTTTTCTCGGTTGGGCGGTGTCTTTCAGTAGAAGATACCACGCCACAGAGGTTCTACTGTTAGCGTTTTCGTTAGGGACTGTGCGAATTGCCTACTGTGGAATTTGCTAGCGACAATCGTTGCTATATCTGTTTAGTTGTGACGAGTTGTGCTTTATTTTCGTTTTTTGTATATTTTTTTTTTTGTTTCTCTCTTTCTTTCTGTTTTTTAGTTTCGATTTCAATTGTTTGTATTTGTAGGTCTCCTCTTTTCTATTATTCAGTTCTTCACGTAAATTTTTGTGTATATACTGTAGCGTCATTTGTTTGTCATATCTTCGCATTCTGTCATCATATTCTTTTTAGTTTCGCTGTTTATTTATTTGACTTATGCGAATGTTTTCGTATTGTTTGATCTTTGTTATTGTTTACATTGACTCTGATCTTTGTTATTGTTTACATTGACGTTGATCTTTGTTATTGTTTACATTGACTCTGATCTTTGTTATTGTTTACATTGACTTTGATCTTTGTTTTGTTTACATTGTTGGTACTTTGTTATTGTTTACATTGTCTTGTTATTGTTTGCATAGTTCTTGCATAGTTAGCTTTCACTATTGTTACATATATGCTCATGCACTATTGATCTATAGTGCACTTATCATAACTAGCTGGTGGTTTTTTCCTTATGCACTATTGTAGTGCAGTTATGATAAATAACTGATGGTTATGCACTGATTTGGGTAGTGCACTGATAATTAAGAGGTGACTTGTGATATTATTGTACAACTGATAATACAAATTGGTGTCAAGTCTTGTTTCCCACAGAGATTGGAGTGAACATAGTAATTATACAAGCACTTTATTAAGTCTTGTTGCTATTAAGATTGAAATAAGATAATTAATTATTTCAGGTTCTGTACTCACATTTTAGACATCATGTCTACATTTGAGTACTTTATTGAGCAGGGTAAAGCCCTTGGGAAGACAGGTGATAAATTAGAAGAATTTGCGACTGTTCAATATGCCAAGGCATTGAAGTCGGAGGAAAAGAAAATGAAAGAACTAACTGAACAAAAGAGAATAGATGCTGAAAATTTAAAACTGCAGATGCAGGTAGATGAAAAGAGATTACAAATGGAAATGGAAAAACAAAAAAGAGAAGCAGAATCTCAGGAGAAGAGACTTCAGGCTGAGGTTGAAAATAAGAGACTTGAAAAAGAAGCTGAAAATAAGAGACTTGAAAAAGAAGCTGAAAATAAGAGACTTGAAATAGAGGCTGAAAATAAAAGATTAGAAAAAAAGTTACAGGCTGAGGCTGAGGAAAGAAAGTTACAGGCTGAGGCTGAGGAAAGAAGGTTACAAAGAGAGTCTGATGAGAGAAAAGCAAAAATGGAACATGAAGAAAAAACTCTTAGCTTTGGAGTTAGAAAAGTTGAAGTTATCTAGTAATGCTAATGATGCTAATAAGGTATCATCTGCTAATAAGTCTAATGCTGTTGATTTCAAGCTTAATTTACCAGCATTCAATGCTTCAATTGATGATATAACATTTTATCTAGATAGATTTGAAAGTGCATGTAAGGTGCATAATATAGATAAAACATTATATGTTTATCATCTGTCCAAGATACTTAGAGGTGATGCTTTGACTTTGTTGGGTATGGTAGATGTGCCTGACAAGAACAACTATGAGGTTTTCAGGGCGGCATTGTTAAAGAAGTACCAACTTAACGAAGACGGATATCGTCTTAAATTTAAAAACATGTTACCAGAAACTGGAGTTGAATTCTCAGAATTCATCTCAGGCATACGTCTTACTTTTTTACGATGGGTTGAGCTTTCTAAGACAGAAAGTACATTTGAAGCCCTCATGGACTTACTTCTTAGAGACAAGGTTATGTCTTCTGTTAATGAAGCTTTTCTTTCTTTTCTTCATGAGCGTAAGCCTAAAAATATAAAAGAAATGGAAGAATACTGTAGCCAGTATGTTACTGCACATCCTCACATAACCGTTAGCAACTCTAAGGTAAAAGAAGGTCTGCCAGTTGCTTCGGCAGCACCTTATGGCCCGAATTTTATGCGTAAATTTCAGGGTAGCCAGCAAAATTTCAATAAAAAGAGTAACCATAATTATGCCCAGAACCATGGTAATCAATTTCAGGGAGATTCTTCTTCCCAGAACTGGAGACAACCTAATATTACACGGTATTCTATTCCCGGTAACTTTAGAAATTTTCATAAAGGTAATCGGTATAGAGGAAAATATTATTTGCAGAGATCTCAATACCAAGATAATAGAGGTTCTCAACAGCATAGAGATGGTAATGACAGTTATGGAAACTGGAACGCAAACCAGGATAAAAATTACAGTAGGGACTTTAATGATAATTGCAGAGGCAATAATGGTCGCGGTAGATCGCAACAGAAGAGAAAAAGATATCAACAGACAAACTCTGTTCAACAAGAATCTCAGGGAGCAGATAAACAGGTTAATAATGATAAAGACCATAATGCTATCGGATGCTCATCTTTTGACTTTGGTAGGGCAAATAAATGTATCCAATGCAGTACCATTAGTACTCTAAGCTGTGGTCATCCTTTGCCCGCTCTTCCTGCTAATGTTGCTCATGATGGGAGAGGTTCTCTTATATTACATAAGGGGCTTGTAAATAGTAATCCAGTCTCGGTGTTGTTTGATTCTGGATGTACTACTGTCGGGGTTAGGCAATCTCTTGTAGATCCATTCTGTGCTACAGGAAAGGTCATCAAATGTGTCACATTTGGTGGCACGTTGGAAAAATATCCTACTGCCATAATACATATTGCTACTCCTTTCTTCACGGGAGAGGTCCACGCGTGTCTACTTCCAAACCCTATTGCGGACCTTATTATTGGTCGTATTCACGGAGTTAGGGAATGTACCCCACAGCAGATTGCTGTTTGGGAAGAGCAAAACATTGCAGCTACCAATACGGTGGTCACAAGAGCACATGCTCTGGATCCACCTCAAACTTCATTAACTAATAATGATGAAGTAGATGAACAAAATAGTCACTTGACTATTACACGTGACTCATTTATCAAATTGCAAGAAGAAGATCCGTCGTTACAAAAATTCTTCATTCTAGCAAAAAAAGGTGATCCTAATCAAAATACTAATAGAAAATCTTGGATTTCTATGAAGAACGGCGTACTTGTACGTATGGTACAAGACTCGACTACATCCACTCATTCACAAATTCTTGTGCCTAAGAGCATGAGGGTGCAAATATTGCAACATGCTCATGACTCGCAATGTGCTGGACATATGGGTTTTTCCCGTACAAAGTCGAGGGTTCTTGCGGCTTTCTTTTGGCCATTTGTGAGCAAGGACATACGAATGTACTGTCGCTCTTGCAAAGTATGTCAGGAGGTCAAATCTAAAGGACCACGACATGCTGCGCCTATTCAGGCTGCTGACATTCCAATTCGCCCTTTTCAAAAAATGGCAATAGATATTATCGGTCCTTTTAGAATTAAGTCGGCTAGAGGGCATCAATTTATTCTTACATGTGTCGATATGTGCACACGTTGGCCAGAGGCAATACCTCTCAAGAGCATCTCAACTGCTGATATCGCAGACGCTCTTTGGCTGATATTTTCTCGCTTGGGTTTTCCCGGAGAAATATTGTCAGACCATGGCACTCAACTTATATCAGACACTATGTCACAGGTAATGTCTATGCTACATATAAAAAGGTCTCTCAGCAGTATCTATCACCCAATGTCTAATGGGTTGGTCGAACGTTTAAATAGGACTCTAAAAACTTTACTGGGTAAAATAACTGAGGATCATCCTCAGGATTGGGACAGGGTCTTACCCGCGGCTCTCTTTGCGTATAGAGAGGTCCCCAATGAACATACGGGGTTTTCCCCTTTTGAACTTGTCTTTGGCGCGCAACCGCGCGGCCCTATGTCTTTACTTCACGATCTAATCACTGCCGATAATATTAGCGATGAGACTCAGTCTTCTTATGAGTACGTCATTGCTCTTAGGAAAAAAATCATTGAGGCATGCAGACTAGCAACTTCGTCTTCCGAATTTGCTAAAGAAAAGGCAAGGCAGTTTGCGAATAAGAATAGATGTCTACGACAACTTTGTCCAGGTGACAAAGCTCTCGTCCTACTTCCTTCAAGGGAGAACAGACTTCTAATTGCATGGAAAGGTCCATATGCAATAGTCTCCAAAATTTCTGATGTCGACTATGTTGTCGATATTGATGGAAAGCATAAAACTTTCCACATAAATATGCTCACGGAATTTCATGAAAGACCAGACTATTTGCAGCCTATTTTCCAGGCAACGGACAATTCTCAAGTACCTCATGGTCAATACTCATCGCTGTCAGTTATACAGGATGAGGAAACTACTTTTTCTGATGTCAATCTTCCTCTTTCTATGGTCCCACTTTATTCTACGGAATCTTGGAAAAACGTGACCGTTTCTCCAAATCTTTCCGCTGAGGAACATCGACAAGTTTCTTCGATGTTGCAAACATTTCAGGATGTTCTTACAGACATCCCGGGACACACACATGTCATTGAACATGACATTGTGCTAACTGATCATAATCCTATCAGAGTCAGACCCTATCCAATACCTATCCATTTCCAGTCTCAAGTCGAGAAAGAATTGGATGAAATGATACGTTTGGAAATAATTGAACCATCCACTTCAGCATACTCTTCGTCTATGGTTATTGTTCGAAAGAAGGATAATAACATTCGCATTTGCGTAGATTATCGCAAATTGAACCAAGTTACGAAGTTCGACGCTGAACCTATGCCTTCATTAGAAGAGCTACTCAATAAACTTTCTAATTCTAGATTCTTTACCAAACTAGATTTGTCTAAAGGTTATTGGCAAGTCCCGCTAACTGAACGTGCCAAACCTTTTACAGCTTTTTCAACACCTAGGGGTTTATTCCAATGGAATTTCATGCCTTTTGGTCTTATGAACGCCCCTGCTACATTCGTACGCATGATGCGCCGAATTCTCGCATATCGTACAGATGTCATAGCATATCTAGATGATATCTGTCTATTCAGTGATTCCTGCGAAGATCACTATTTGGGTTTATACGAATTACTGTCTACTCTTCGCGAGTATAACTTGACTGCAAAACCCTCTAAAGCCTTTATAGGATTTAGTGAGATTTCTTTCCTAGGTCATCGTGTTGGTCATGGTCTTTTAAAGACAGAAGACCACAATGTTTCAAAAATACTTAACATTTCGGTCCCTAAGACAAAGAAACAAGTAAGGAGTCTATTAGGTTTGATCCAATTCTACGGACGATTCATTCCGAATCTGTCCTCCATTATGGCACCGCTTTCTACTTTATTGAAGAAAGGGTCGCCATTTGATCCGCTGGTCAAAAGAATGTCAATCCTCATTGGACCAGGTTAAAGACCTATTTTCATCTCCACCTATTCTTAGGTTACCTACTATTGAGAAGACTTTTGTTCTTCGAAGTGACGCCTCGTCAACTGGGATTGGGGCAGCACTAATGCAGGAGTATTCTGATACTCTGCATCCGGTGATGTATATCTCTAGGAAATTAAATGCTGCAGAAAAGAATTACTCGGTTTTAGACCGTGAGTTATTGGCTATGGTATGGTCTATTCTGAAGTTACAAAGATTTCTTCTAGGCGCACATTTCATTGTGGAAACCGACCAGAAAGCGCTTACTACTATTCAGAGTAAAAACTTGAAGAGCTCGAGGTCCACTCGTTATGCCATAGCTCTTCAACCATTTCATTTCTCGGTTCGAGCTATCCGTGGTTCGGATAATGTAATGGCGGACATTCTGTCCAGATGCCCACACGATTCCACATGATTCTTCTGTCATATATATATATTTCCTGATATACAGTCCAATGTTATAATGACATGTTGGTAGATTTTTTTTTCTCACTTTTTTGAGGGGGAATTTATAACATTGTTCCATGTAATTATCTAAGAAGGCTTAGTTAGTGATATACGGGCCAAAAGATCACTCGGCCACATTTAAATAAATTATTTTCAGGATTGTATTGAGAGATTTACCAGTTGTCTTTAAGATTTGTGTTATTGATATTTTCGCAGCACATCATTGAAGATGCGAGATTGTGTCCATTGTGGAACTTTGAGTATATCAAGTCCTGTCCTAGATTGGGAGCGGATGATGTCCACATCTTCTTCTATTGAATGTTTTATGTCAACGAAGATCAACACATGTATTACTTATTAGTTACTGATGCATTACATAATGTAATAAAATAGTGCGGTATATTAATATATTACACCGCTATTTGCAACACATTGTATGATATCATAATAATATATTTGATTTCATATATTGGTATGAGAATAATTTGACTTTTATTATGATGTTGCCAGCATTGTGGTTTGTGTTGGTGGCACCTTCCTGGGATATATACGCGTATACTTAGATAAATTTTTCTCTAAGGACCTGGGATATGATCTCAGTTTTGCTCCAAGTGTTGAGCTATTTTGTTAGGTATATCCGCGCATCATACGTGCGTTAGGAGCCTAGATTTTTCCGGCTCCAGGATTTAAAAAAAAAAAATGTTTCATTTTTTTTTTCCCGGGAGGGTGCGGTAATGTTACGCACAAATAATTACTTTTTTCCAAAGTCTTTGTATGATCGTTTTTCGTATGTATGATCATTATTTGACTGAAATGCATGTTATATATATTTTATGGTCAAAGGGACAGAACCCGAAATATCGATACTGCTATTTTTTATGAGTTTACCTCCTCTTGTATAGAGACACGTTCGGTCTATAATGTCTTGAACGAAGCGTGACCATATCTCCTTATTTGGTAGTATCAGTCAACTGTTGTAGATGTTTGAAACCTTTCTTAACGCTTCTGTTCATGTCCATAAAAGGCGCGACTGTGTAAGACTTTTATCTCGAATGTTCTTAGAATCGTCTTATTGTGAACAGCGACTCAGAGATTGTCACTCTGCGCATGTCTCGACTGGGTTGTCGTTTTGTTGTTCCGCCCAGGTCGGGCAGTTGAGAAATGGACTGATTAGCGAGCGGACGCGACTGCGTCTTGTGATTCTCTGAGGGAAATACATTGTCTTTGTGAGTTAGTTAGCTAACTAGACTATTTCCCCGTATTATTCAAGCCTGCCTGGAGGCATATGTTCATGGTTGATTTTCCGAAATAAGGTAATTCCTCTTGTATCGAACTTTAGGCTATCATCTAGAGGTTCGTCATTTTGTCGCCTTTTTGCTCGCCTGTGTGATTCAAAATGGAGAGGTACTTTGACTAGGATTAAGTCACCGGTATCTTTATACCTGAACTAGTTATATATCTATGGGTCGCTCTAGACCAACAAGACTATTGTCTGTGTTCCAGGATTCGTTATATCAGAGATCACGTCCAAGTCAGATGGTTAGACTTAGGAAGGTTATAAAGGTCGAGCTGACCTGTAATCCATGTATGCTACTCACGTGCAGACAGTAAACGGACGTATTGTATACATCTGATCTGCTAGCATCAGGAAGGAATAATTATTATTGTCTATGAACATTAAGGATCTGCAGCTGACCACGGTTGCAGAAGTTATATGTATTATTTATCAAGCTTCGCTATGATATTTGTTTTCCATACAACTATTGAGTATTGACTTCTACATGACTGTCAGTTAACATGAGTTTGAATGCTGCATTTGTTGTACTATGCCGATGATAACATAAGTATCATGACTGTTTTGTGGCGTGCAATAAATGGTATAAACCTAAAGCGAAGTTACCATTTCTATGACTCTACACGTCATGTTGCCTGTGGTGTACCCTGTGAACTGTTCTACTGCAACACACACACAGCAACAATCTAAACCAGATAAGACACCCACATCTTGCATTGTAATACCTGGTGTCGATAGAGGTGGTAATTTGACGGCATCCTAATTCCACCCTTATCAGTAGTGTTACACGAGACAATACAAATTATCAACGCCAATTCTTAACCCGCCACGCCAAACCCCGCTTCGCTTGACACATTCTACCATGCATATATACACGCTAAAGCAAAGCCAACAGAGGCAAACACGCAGACATATTTTATTTCATCTTTGCGGTAGTATTTCTGACGTCACTAAAACAAGTTAGTTATTTGAAAAAACATGCTGGCGAGATGAAAGAGAGGGAAAGATGGCGGTCTTGTGTAAAATATTTATTTGACGATTGACTATGACAAAAATTGAAAATCTAAACCAATATCAATCTGACCATAAAAATCATATGCTAGTATAACTTAGAGTTCACTGAGCAAGAATCTGTTTTAAATAATAGGGTAGTCCAAGTATTATCCAAGTCATTGAGTGAATACTAAATGTCTACGGATGCTCGACCAGACAGACTGTCGTTCATGCTTGTTTTTTATAACGGTAGTGGGGACGCGAGCTTAGAAGAGAGGCATTGAGGAAATTCAGATTCGCTTGGGTAAAAAGAGTATAGGGAAAGGGGAGCGGTAGGAAAAATGTAATCCAAAACGAAACATCTTTTTGTATTGGGCATAACTAAAGCAGACTGGCCAAAAGACTACCAGACGCAGAGTTGTTTGGAATAATTTTTGTTTTTTCAAAAACTGCATTTGAATTCTGGTAGTCGCAAGCTTTCGATTGGCCAGTGCTAGTAAATATTAGCAAAAGGCTTTCATTATTCATTGCCAGTTGACCAAAACTTTTATTCAGATACGCTGAGAACAGCTGTGATAAATTTAAAAGTAAATTAAATAACTAAATAAGTATTTCACAGTCTGGACGGAGCAGAAGAAACTGAGGGCACTTCTTTGCAAGTCAGCGTCATTTGTTTATATTTCTTGATAATTGTGGTAAGAATGCTTTATGAATTCATTTGTTTAATCCCACTGCCAAAGTTAGATACTGCTATTGGGGGAAAGTGAAGGACATGTCGGGAGCAGACATTGTTGAGTCCTCACATTGAAATGTATCTAACTGTTGTATGTTGTCATGATTATGTTTGAATATTATTGCATTAGAAATATGTTAGTAAGCCTCTGTGTTCCATGAACACTGTTAAACATGCCTGAAGCATTTATATATATAAACAAGAAAAGAAGAGAAAATCATATCAAAGGAAATGTGGTTACTCCACATTATTTTATGAAGGAAAACTATGTAAACGTACAGTGGCGTATCTGCCATAGGGACCTGAGGTGTGGTCACAGCAAAGTGTGAGTCATTTAAAATTAGGGGCGAGTGCACCTGTAATGCACGCGAGGCTGACCCCATACCCACGTATGCAATTAAATAAAAGAATAAGTGATCAGATGTAAAAGGCCAGGGTGTCCTTTTCTTGCAGAGGTTTTATTTCCTGTTGACAGCTGGTAACAGGAAACCTGCTGAGAGAGAATAAAAGCTATCAAGTCTCCGACCATTCATTTATGCTGTCTAAAGACAACGGGAGGAGCTTGGGCAATTTTGAAAGATCGAGAATTTCTGCAACTTCATACTGTATTATCATTCTACAAGGAATCCCAGGTGATGTGTTAAGCATCTGGGTATATCTGACATTTTCTTATAAATAACACTGGTATTTCAAGTCATACTCAGGACTTTACTGGGGTATGATGACATTACAGCCCTCATACACAGTGACTCTCCCTCTTATATGAAAAAAGTGTAAGCTGTGAACATTCCAACAGGAAAGACATATATATATATATATATATATATATATATATATATATATATATATATATATATATATATATATATATATATATATATATATATATATATATTAACTTTATAGTTAGTGGGCAAATTGTCCCCACAAATTTTAGTTGATCTTTTCTGTAAACTATCTTGTCCTCATTGTCAAAGACCTGTCCAAAAGATATGACTGGACAGGCAGATTAAATTGTACAGAAAAAAATTTAATTTAAAGAAAAACTTAACCACTCGGTTTATTCACTTCCTCATAGAAACTTAAAGTGTTTTTGTGTTGTGTACCATCATTTCATTTCTCCCCTAGACACTAGGTACATCATACACCAGACACTAGAGCCAAAATAGTGACCGTGTGAGATCTAGGGAGGTAGCGTTAGGTTCCCTGCATATATTTCATCATCATCTTTTAGAGTCAGGGGCCTACATGTGCTTGACCTCACACGGTTAATGCAGACACGGATTTCACTCTTTTAGGATACCATCATAACCTCCCCAGCAAAATCAAACTTTGCTACATGGTGTTAGTCCCATATTTTCTTGACCATCGGCACACTAGGGGTGTTGTGGTCAGCATCACGCCGGCCGCCTTAACCTTCCCAGAGTTGTTCTGGTACCCAATTGGGGCTGGGTCGACCCCGGTGCCGTTTGCGGTCTAAAAAAATCCTACCTCATCTGGAGATCGAACCATAGACCACTGAGCTAGGAAGCCAGTGCACTAACCACTATGCTACCACGGCTCCCTTTGTATGTCTATCTATCTATCTATCTATCTATCTATCTATCTATCTATCTATCTATCTATCTATCTATCTATCTATCTATCTGTCTGTCTGTCTGTCTGTCTGTCTGTCTGTCTGTCTGTCTATCTATTTATCTATCGAATCTGTCTCTCTGTCTATCATCTATCTATGTATATATGTATGTATGTATGTATGTATGTATGTATGTATGTATGTATCTATCTATCTATCTATCTATCTATCTATCTATCTATCTATCTATCTATCTATCTATCTATCTATCTATCTATCTATCTATCTATCTATCTATCTATCTATCTTTCTATCTATCTATCTATCTATCTATCTATCTATCTATCTATCTATCTATCTATCTATCTATCTATCTATCTGTCTATCTATCTATCTATCTATCTATCTATCTATCTATCTATCTATCTATCTATCTATCTATCTATCTGTCTATCTGTCTATCTGTCTATCTATCTATCTATCTATCTATCTATCTATCTATCTATCTATCTATCTATCTATCTATCTATCTATCTATCTATCTATCTATCTATCTATCTATCTATCTATCTATCTATCTATCTATCTATCTATCTATCTATCTATCTATCTATCTATCTGTCTGTCTGTCTGTCTGTCTGTCTGTCTTTGTCTCTGTCTCTCTCTCTGTGTCTCTGTCTCTGTCTGCCTGCCTGCCTGCCTGCCTACATACCTACCTAAACAGATGTCTTGTTGCATAATAAAGCATATTGTAGCACATACAGAATGACAAAATAAAGTCACTTTCTACTTTTAAATGTTTACATCTTCCCTTGTGTTTCAATCATGTACATAAAACAAATGTCAACATAAGAAGTAATAATTGACATTTTAGTTTTAACTAATAAGTTTATTTTCCTAAAACTGAATAAAATAAATATTAAGTGCCCAATAAACTTACGTTACAACAGAGAGCTTAGACTGCTGTCCACGAAGAGATTATGGGATGAACTTCATGTTGAGTTGTATTGTCAATGCGACATAACATTGTAATATAAAAACATTTGATTCTATTTATTTTAACATTCATTTCGTATAAATTAATCACATAGAAGTGAAAAAAAAGTAACTCAAGAATAGTGACTGGCTTTTTAAATCACTCTTCGTAATTTATCGCAGGCAGTATCATATCCACTACTCCAGAAACAAATAATGGAAGCACAAGTGCGAGAACTAGTAATGCTACCACGACTGCTGCTGTAACAACTATCACCACGTCTACCACTACGACTACTACTACGACTACTACCACGACCACAACACCAGATCCTATTATTAAAGAGATGAGGAACAAAATCACCTACTTGGAGGATAAAATCGAATTTATCGTTGCAGGCAAGTCAACTACGTTCGTAAAGGTTCTAACCGGATAGGAAGACAAAGATAATTAATATCATTAGGTAAAAATATTAATACTTCCATAACAAGAAAGATATAGATTGATGCAAATAACAAAAGCTGACTTGAAACACTGCAGTCATCCACATACTTTAGCTCCGTGTGTGCATTTGTATCTTATCATTAATAAGAAAAAAAAAATGTGCTTCTCTATGGTGCGGAATGCTGGAGAGTAACAGAGAAGGAAATGTCGAAACTATCTGCCTAAGGAAAATTCTCCGAATCTTTTGGCCAAATACTATTACTAACCAAGAACTTCTTACTCTGAGTACCCGAGACGCCATGCACACCATCTGTAGTGATATCTTCAATGCAATCGATAAATTAGATAAAACATTATAGAGTATACAGTCAAAATAAGGTAGAAGTAAAATATTGGGTTGCGATTAGCTTCTTCGCCCCGCCTGCAAACATATCGCTTAATGGAACATGTTTGAAACAAATCGAGGCGTAATTTTTGTTCTAGACGGAATGAGAGACAAGAAGGAGGGGAAAGGAGAGACAGAAGAATGCTACTATCAGCACGCGTTGTTTGGAATCAAAAGTTGTAACGAACTCGCGATATTGCTAGTGGCAGATTTGAAAATACGACACAAGGCCAATACTTGCATCGCCTTATATTCACGCAGTGGAAATATATAAACACCCACACAGCCCTTTTTTCTTGTATTGTAGCGTATTTTCTGACAAAACACATACATTATCGTTTTAGTTTGAATAAAACGATAGAGAGAGGGGGAAAAGATGGTGGATTTCTAGATTTGAATAATATTCACGACTAACATGGGAAAAAATATGGAAATACGAATTATAATACTTAGGGCCATAAAACCTAGATAGTTTTGGGGAATAGGGTCTCCTGATCAATAATATATTTTAATTTACAAAATCGTCCAATTAATAACCCAGATATTGCCATAATACTATATATGTTAGGACAGACTGACGAACGGACTCATGCCTGCTTATCTTTATCCATAACGTTTTTTGAACGCGTTGTTGAAATGAGGCAGAAGAGGGTACATGTAATCCGATTGGGTGTAGTTAGAAAGAGGGAGAGAGGTTATTGGTTGGCCCGAAACTAAAAATATTTTTTGCAAGTAAAGCCTAAGATACCAACGTACCGATAAACAAACATTATTTTTGCAATGGGGTTTTTTAACATTGAATTCAAAATTTGATAGACGCCGATTTATATTGGCCAGCGTAGGGAATATTGAGAAAAAAATTGGAAGGCTGGACGCCATTTGAAAAAAAACGTTCCCTTAAACAGGTCGATTGATAGACCAGAAGTTTGACTTGCTTCACCATATAATGAAGACATAACTAAAGAAAAGCAGTCATAGTCTAGCAGCGACACAGCTAAATTTGTGCCAAATCATCGTACCTGTGTGTATTTCATTGAATTTGTGGTAAGAACGAAATTATTAATATTTCATTTAAAAATTTGAGTGTGAGATACTGCCATATGAAAAATATTTTACGACAGTAAGTACATAAGTCAATAGCCGATTTATGCAAGGTCTAATTGTTGCTCCACCATCTTAACATACTACCAGAGAGGTAGGTCTAACAGATTATATAGGTTGTCATCAAGGATCATATCACCCATCATTTTTTATGGAAAAAAAACAATAATAATGGAGAGATGTTGCAGCCATTAGAGGAGAGGAATGTGAAAACTGGTACAAGTTGTTCCATGAATCTAGATTGGATGAGCTGTGTTGGTCAGAGAGATCTGACCCTGTTCTTTTATTTTTATACATTATTAATTGTGAAGTTGGTGGATTAGATATTGTGTTAAGACAAACCATAATCTTCATGTTGCAGTGTTTGTTACTGGCACTATGCTAGTGCCAGCTTCCTGAATATAAGAAACATTGTAAAAGTGGAGGTTGCTGTAGTGGTACAAGCTCTCTACCACTGGAACTGCAATCGTGGTACAAGCTCTCCACCACTGGAACTGTAATCTTGGTACAAGCTCTCTACCAAGATTGCCCCAGGAAGATTGAGACAGTGGCCGTTGGCCGGAATGACAACTATCATCTAGCTTCACGTGCCAGATAAGTGTATAAGACCTTGCACGGAACGATTCATCAACGATCTACCATATAATAAAATAACTATATAAACTAAAATCTATTTCCACCCAATAAAGTGAAAAGAATAATTGTGAATAAAGACAGGGGATGATGTATAAACCCCAACCCGCCATCTAGTACCAGTTAAACAGTAATAGAGATATATTAACATTATTCTTAGATTTTAAATTATGTGTTTGGACATATTGTCCCTTTTTTAAAATTAAATTTCATATATACATATATATATATATATATATATATATATATATATATATATATATATATATATATATATATATATATATATATATATATATACTGATTTCATTTGATTTTGATAATCCTGACCAAAATGATATTAGGTTTAGGACAAAATAAATTGTAAAAAAATTGTTTAATACCAAATTTAAAACACTGTGTTAGTTGAGTTGATCATGGAATTTAATATCTGTGTGTGCGTGTTTGTGTATTGGGTTACCATCACACCACACTTACATTACTCTAGACATTTAGACGTAGTGATCATTAATTCTAAGTGTAAAATATAACTCTGAGTGATATCTTAGTGTGGTAGCAGAAAGGGTCCCTGAGAACACACCCCATCAATAGTTAGACTCAGGGGCCTTCACAGCTTGACCTCACTCAGTTACAAATTAAATACAACACCAACATTCATAACATCTAAACCCACCACATATATTGGGTAGCTCGCTCCGGGATTTAAAATTATCATTTATTATAAAATTCAATATTGTATCACTATTGTCCCTAGAGGTTAAAAATATCCTATAATAAAGATAAAAGTTCTTTAAGGTGGAAATTAACAGTTGATGAATTGTCGCGGCCAGTAGTTAATTAATTAATCATAGTTGGTACTTTGTTTATTAGAGTTTAAATTTGTCTTAGAATATTAATAAAGTTGCTTAAGACAGAATGGCAGACTTGGTCAAATTTAGATCTGCTGCTGTGCAGACTGCAAGAGAGATGGGTATGGATGGGCCAGAACTGGTCTAGTATGTAACCTCAGAGTGTGATAAATTTATTGAACGAGATAGAGAAGACAGGAAATTAGAAGCAGAAAGAAAATTAGAGGCTGATAAATAAATTAAATATTTACAGATTGAGGCTGACAAAGAGGCTAGGGCATTAGAGGCTGATAGAGAGGCTGAGATTAAACGGCTCCAATTTGAAGAAAAGAAATTGGAGGCTGAGGCTAAGAAATTAGAGGCTGTAGAAAAACGAATGACGATGCAGATGGAAGCAGAAAAGGAGGAAAGAAAACAGATTGCAGAAAGGGAAGCAGAGGATAAGAGATTACAGAGGGAGCACGAGTTACAAGGCCATGCTCCTGAAAATGGTACCAGTATCGCTACCTCCGATGCCACTGCCAGTCACTGGGCCTAAACCTCAGCCATGGGGTTCCGTTTGGATCATTTTGTTGAGGAATAGGATGACATAGAGTCATTCCTCAGTAGATTTGAGGTTTTAGCCACCACTTATGGGTTAGAAAAAGAAAGGTGGAGTTTAAAGTTATCCCAGGGTCTTAGGGGAACATCTTATGAAGTGTTTGCAAAGATGAGCAGGGATGACCAAGACAATTATGACATGTTAAAGCAGGCTTTGTTGTTAAGATATGAGAAGAATGGTGAATTTTATCGTAAGAAGTTTAGAAATGCCAAACTTTTGTCTGGGGAGACATACCACTAATTCTCTGCCAGATTGGAAACATATTTGGAGAAATGGACTGCTCGGGGGAAGACCCAAGATCTGAAAGAGATGATCATGATAGAGCAAGTAAGAGAGCCCATGGCTCCAGACCTGAGAAAGTTTCTTATGGAACAAGGTGCAGAGAGGTTGAGTGAGGTATTAAATGTCGATGAGAGGTACCAGGCAGCCCAGGCAGAAATGGCTGGCACTAAGAAGAAACATTTAGAAAATTATAAGGCCCCACAAAACTCTAATAAATTTGAAAATAAAGATCAGGGAAACCGAGGTAAACCCAACTTTGATAGGCAAAGATTCGATTATCGAGATACAAACCCACATTTCAATGACCGAAAATATGATGAAAGAAAACCTTTCCACCAAGGAAAGCTATGGTGTAAATGGTGTAAGACGGACACTCATAACTCCAACTTTTGTAAAAAGAAACCTTCTACCTTAGCTGCTATGTTAACGGGGAACAAGGGATTAAAGGACAAACCAGCTGGACAGCAGGAACATTATCACCCCCCAGTTTGTGAGGATGTTGTATGTAATGGGGACACCATAACGTGCCTTTATGATACAGGTTTAGATTATGATTCAGTCGTGAGTTCTCACCTAGTAAACCCAGATCAGTATACCACGGAAACCATGGAGATACAAGGGGCAACTAAGGACGTAGCAACCATGACACTTCCAATCGCCAGGATAACTGTGAAAACTCGCTATGTGGAAGGAGTAATCAAAGCAGCAGTGATAAACGAACCAATCTACCCTCTGATATTGGGGTGTAGATATGTCTTCTTGGGGAATCCCAAGAGACCTGTGATCATGGCAACAGTGCAGACGAGATCACAGTCAAAGAAGGAGGAGGATAATCCTATAAATACTCATCCAGAGGAGATGAGGAAGGCACAGGCGGAGGACAGATCACTCAAGCCGTGTTTTAAGAAGTTGCCTAAATGCCATACACCTCCAACAAAAGGAGACTACTAGATGAAGAATAAATTAATCTATAGGAAGGCTGGAACTTGTTCAAATGGTCACGGACAGCTGGTCCTTCCCACTTTGTATAGGGAGAAAGTGATGGAATTAGGACATGCGATTCCCTTCAGTGGTCATATGGGGATCAGCGCAACAGGACAGCGTATAGCTTGTCATTATTTCTGGCCAGGGATAACGGAAGATATAAAGAGATATGTAAAATCCTGTCCAGAATGCCAAAGGGTAGCTCCAAAGCATTGGACTGCCACAGCAACTCTAGGGAAGATGCCCATAGTAAGAACACCTTTTGAGAGAGTTGCAGTGGATATTGTGGGACCTCTCACTCGGATCAAGAGGAGGAACAGTTACATCCTCACTCTGGTGGACACTTGTTCTATGTGGGGAGAGGCGGTAGCCCTGTCGTCAATCGATTCGAAGCATGTGGCAGAGGCATTACTTACTATATTCACGAGGTTAGGTTTACCGCCTCAAATCTTGACTGATAACGGCTCACAGTTCAAGGGGAAACTAACGGAAGAAATTTTCAGGTTATTCCAAGCCAAGCACTTTCACTGTAGTCCGTATCACCCCCAAGGGAACGGCCAGGTGGAGAGGTTCATTTCTATCCTGCGAAATCCGGCACATGAAAAACCTGATACGTGGGACCAATATTTGCCCGCTGCGCTGTTTGTGTACCGGGAAGTTCCACATAATTCGACCGGAATGGCACCGGCAACACTGTTATTTGAAAGACCAATCAAAGGTCCATTGAAAGCCTTATTGAGGATGTGGACAGATGAGAAGGCAGAAGAGACTGTTACCTCATCATATAATATGTGACCGAGCTGACTACTCGTCTTAAAACTGGCTGGAAACATGCTAATGATAATTAGAGACAAGCCAGGAAAAAACATGCCTATTATAATAAGAAAGCGAAGGATAGGGAACTAGCTGTAGGAGAGAATGTGCTTCTTCTACTACCCGGCAGCAGTAACAAGTAACAAATTGGATGGCAAGGTCCATATACAGTTCTAGAGAAGGTGTCTAGAACAAATTACAATATAGATAAGAAGGGGAAAGAGAAGATCTATCATGTGAACCTTCTAAAGAAATATCTGGACAGACAAATCCAGGAAGGAACACACTTAATAACCTTGTCTATCGCAACGGAGATGAAAAACGAACCACTCGCCTTTCATGAATACCCCCTAAACCCCTGTGAGACAGCTGCACAGGTAAAAGTCAGTAGACACTTGACAAAAAATCAGAAGGAGAGGGTTCAAAAGGTTCTGGATGATCATACGGATTTGTTAACGGACAAACCGGGGCACACCAATTTGTTGGAATATAATATGAAACTTGTAGACCCAACACCAATCTGTATGAGAGCTTATACGATCCCATTCGCTAAAGAAAAAGCTTTGAAAGAGGAGATAGATTACTTATTGAAAGAAGGGATTATTTCTCATAGTGAATCTCATTATAGTTCTAGTGTGGTTTTGTTGAGGAAACAATCTGGGGAACATAGACTGTGCATAGATTACAGGAAACTGAATGCTGTCACAGAAGGTCAGGTGGATCCATTACCTAATACAAATCAACTATTTGCCAAGCTGAACAAGGCAAAATATTTTTCGAAGGTGGATCTGAGCAAAGGCTATTATCAAATTCCAGTAAAGCCTGAGGTTCGACCTTATTTAGCTTTTAGCACATCGGAAGGACATTATGAGTTCAACATATTGCCGTTTGGGTTGAAAAATGCTCCGAGTATGTTTTCTAGGATGATGCGAAAATTATTGGATCCCCTGAATAATCCATGTATCACGAATTTCATGGATGATATCCTCATCGCTACAGAAACATTTGAGGAACACATTAACTCTTTGACTATGCTGTTTGATAGACTCAGAGAGGCAAACCTGACTGCTAGACCAACCAAATGTTGTATTGAATGTAAAGAGTTGGAGTTCTTGGGACATACGCTATATCAGGGTAGCATGACTCCTGACCCCAAGAACTTAGAGAAATTACAAAGAGCCCCGAGGCCACAGACAAAGAAAGATGTGCGATCTTTTGTGTCGTTGTGTGGGTTTTACCAGAAGTACATTAAAAATTTTAACTCTATATGTGCTCCTCTGACGGATTTAACTCGTAAGGGAAATCCTGATAAAATTACTTGGTCAGCGCAGTGTGAATTGGCATACCAAGTGTTAAAAGAAAAGCTCACAAGCAAGCCTATATTGAAATTGCCTGACTTGAGTCAAGAATTTGTTGTGAGAACGGACGCAAGTAACGTGGGATTAGGGGGCCACATTGTTACAGAGGTCCACCTCACAAGATGGGGAACTGAACCCAGTCGCTTATGGTAGCTGCAAGTTGAACAAAGCGGAACAAAACTATTCAACAAGTGAGAAAGAGTGTTTAGCTTTAGTCTGGGCTATAAAAAAGTTTCAGATCTATCTATATGGTAGAACATTCGTGGTCCAAACGGATCACCAGCCACTCGTATTTCTGTAACAGGCAAAGCATGAAAATGCTCTGTTATTACGATAGTCGTTGCTCATACAGCCTTATTCATTTACCATCGAATACATTCCTGGTTCGCAAAATGTGGGTGCAGATTTTTTGAGTAGACACCCTTATGACGAAAATCAGAGTATTCACAAGGCATAAGGAGCAAAATTTTATCTATGTGTATTTCGGATTATGAACTTGCATCAGATGGCATGTTCTTAAGTGGGGAGATGTGTAGTGATATCCTCAATACAATCGATAAATTAGATAAAACATTATAGAGTATAAAGTCAAAATAAGGTAGAAGTAAAATATTGGGTTGCGATTAGCTTCTTCGCCCCGCCTGCAAACATATCGCTTAATGGAACATGTTTGAAACAAATCGAGGCGTAATTTTTGTTCTATACGGAATAAGAGACAAGAAGGAGGGGAAAGGAGAGACAGAAGAATGCTACTATCAGCACGCGTTGTTTAGAATCAAAAATTATAACGAACGCGCGATATTGCTAGTGGCAGATTTGAATATACGACACAAGACTTGCATCGCCTTATATTCACGCAGTAGAAATATATAAACACACACACAGTCCTCTTTTCTTGTATTGTAGCGTATTTTCTGACGAAACACATACATTGTCGTTTTAGTTTGAATAAAACGAAAGAGAGAGGGGAAAAAGATGGTGGATTTCTAGATTTGAATAATATTGACGACTAACATGGGAAAAGTATGGAAATACGAATTATAATACTTAGGGCCATAAATCCTAGATAGTTTTGGGGAATAGGGTCTCCTGATCAATAATATATTTTAATTTACAAAATCGTCCAATTAATAACCCAGATATTGCCATAATACTATATATGTTAGGACAGACTGACGAACGGACTCATGCCTGCTTATCTTTATCCATAACGTTTTTTGAACGCGTGGTTGAAATGAGGCAGAAGAGGGTACATGTTATCCGATTGGGTGTAGTTAGAAAGAGGGAGAGAGGTTATTGGTTGGCCCGAAACTAAAAATATTTTTTGCAAGTAAAGCCTATTCCAGACTAACCAACGTACCGAAAAACACAACATTTTTGCAGTGGGGTTTTTTATCTTTGAATTCAAAATTTGATAGACGCCGATTTCTATTGGCCAGCGTAGGGGATATTGAAAAAAAATTGGAAGGCTGGACGCCATTTGAAGACAAACGTCGATTGATAGACCAGAAGTTTGACTTGCTTCACCATATAATGAAGACATAACTACAGAAAAGAAGTCATAGTCTAGCAGCGGCACTGCTAAATTTGTGCCAAATCATCGTACCTGTGTGTATTTCATTGAATTTGTGGTAAGAACGAAATTATTAATATTTTATTTAAAAATTTGAGTGTGAGATACTGCCATATGAAAAATATTTTACGACAGAAGGTACATAAGTCACTAGCCGACTTATGCAAGGTCTAATTGTTGCTCCACCATATTAACAAACTACCAGAGAGGTAGGTCTAAAAGATTATTTAGGTTGTCATCAAGGATCATATTACCCATCATATTTTATGGAAAAAGATCAATGATAATGGTGAGGTGTTGCAGCCATTAGAGGAGAGGAATGTGAAAACTGGTACAAGTTGTTCCATCAATCTAGATTGGATGAGCTGGGTTGGTCAGAGAGATCCGACCCTGTCATTTTATTTTTAATGCATTATTAATTGTGAAGTTGATGGATTAGATATGGTGTTAAGACAAACCATAATCTTCATGTTGCAGGGTTTGTTACTGGCACTATGCTAGTGCTAGCTTCCTGAATATAAGAAACATTGTAAAAGTGGAGGTTGCTGTAGTGGTACAAGCTCTCTACCACTGGAACTGCAATCGTGGTACAAGCTCTCTACCACTGGAACTGTAATCTTGGTACAAGCTTTCTACCAAGATTGCCCAAGGAAGATTGAGACAGTGGCCGTTGGCCGGAAAGACAACTATCATCTAGCTTCACGTGCCAGATAAGTGTATAAGACCTTGCACGGAACGATTCATCAACGATCTACCATATAATAAAATAACTATATAAACTAAAATCTATTTCCACCCAATAAAGTGAAAAGAATATTTGTGAATAAAGACAGGGGATGATGTATAAACCCCAACCCGCCATCTAGTACCAGTTAAACAGTAATAGAGATATATTAACATTATTCTATTATTCTTACGTTTTAAATTATGTGTTTGGACATATTATCCCTTTTGTTTAATTGAATTTCATATATATATATATAAATATATATATATATATATATATATATATATATATATATATATATATATATATATATATATATATATATATATATATATATATATATATATATATATATATATATATATATATATATATATATATATATATATAGTATATATTCTGTTGTTTTGCATTGTATATACATATATATATATATATTGATTTCATTTGATTTTGATAGTCCTGACCAAAATGATATTAGGTTCAGGACAAAATAAATTGTAAAAAAATTGTTTAATACCAAATTTAAAACTCTGTGTTAGTTGAGTTGATCATAGAATTTAATATCTGTGTGTGTGTGTTTGTGTATTGGATTACCATCACACCACACTTACATTACCCTAGACATTTAGACGTAGTCATCATTAATTCTAAGTGTAAAATATAACTCTGAGTGAGATCTTAGGCAGAGTCGTATTAACGTGGTAGCACAAGTAGCGTATGCTACGGGCCCCGCGCTTTTAGGGGCCCCGCGCCAATAAATATGTACATATTTTTTTGGTCATCTTCTAATACGAGCGTTGATGGGAAGGAGCGAAGCTCCTGACCGGATTGGAAGGAAAGTCCACTGACCCCCCAGCCACGCAATGACATGTCATTGGGCCATAAGAGCTGGAAAGCTCGAGTGCCGCTGGTTAGAGAGAAGAAAAAAATACGAGCGTTAAACCAATGATCTTGTGATTTATGCCATCTTTAGCGCCTTTTCATTTCGTGTCACGAAATTGTGAGCATAAGAGGGTGACTTGGTGTGACTCTTCATTATTTTAATCTTAACTGTTTGCGGACGGAAGCCATTTAAGTGGCGTTGAAAATTTGGTCACGTTTGGACGGAAGCCACTTTTTTGGCTCTAGGCGACTGCCCCTCTAAATTTGTTTCGTTCTTTGTGAAATGAATTTGCATTAACAATAAAAACTAGAATTTAGGAAACGGAAACTTCCTGTTTTAATTGAGGTATACGGCGTGCTCGCACTCTCTTTCGATCTTGATTAAAATTTCTTGATTTGTAAGGTTAGAAAACTCAAAAAATGAGCAGTAGACACAGAGATATTGGACGTAATTATGCTTCTGGAAGTAAAAAATGTAAAGCGAAGGAAGAAAAAGAAAGAAGAGATCAACTTGTGATATAAAAAACACCTACGCTGACAGAAGATTTTGATGTTCATGGTGGTGGTACTCTAACCGCTGAAGCTGGAAGTACATGAACAATTAGTACTAGTGCAGGCTGTGCAGCAGAAAACATGCAGCAAAACCCAGTATACACTTAGTCTGAATGTGAAAGAATATGTGAAACGAAGAAGTACTCTAATGATATTGGTGACTGGCCAAACAATATAAATGACTGAGAGCGTGAATATTGCATATCCAAGGGAAGTGAAAAATGTCAACATGTTGATAGTGCCTTCTCTTCATCCGTGCGATTGTATGACACTGAAAAGAAAACTCGATACTGTCAGAAGTCTTATTTTACACATATTCATAAACTTACAAACAAGCAAAATGCAAGAAAATGGTTATGCTATTCAGAAAGTAAAGTGCGCCTATTCTGTTTCCCATACAAGCTTATGAGTTCAGAATGTTCATCAAAGTTTACTGTGGAAGGGTTTAATTATTGGAAAAATGCAAGCAATCTATTGTGTCGACATGAAGAAAGCTCCTCACATAGACAAGCTTTAATTTCATTGTTGATGCGTAAAAACAAAGGTGAACGTGTCGATTCCCATCTTGTGAAACAAATGGACATTCAAGAAAAGTATTGACACAAACTTCTAGAGCGAATAATTGAAGTTGTGAAGTTTTTAGCAGAACGAGGCCTTTCATTTTGTGGCAGTGATGAAATTGTTGGATACCCTTATAACGGGAATTACTTAGGGTTGTTAGAATTACTGGCCAAGTTTGACGCTTTTCTGGCAGAGCATATAAGTACTCATGCAAACAAAGGATTTGGACATACATAATATCTATTTAAAACAACGTGTGAGGAATTCATCAATCTGATTGGATCCAGCATACTGGATCACAATCTCTGAGAAGTGAAGAAATACAAGTATTATTCCGTTTCATTGGATTCTACTCCAGATATATCTAATATGGACCAGCTGACTTTGACTCTGCGCTATGTTTTGCCATCTGGACCAGTTGAAAGATTTGTGACATTTTTGGATATGGAAGGTCATAGTGCTGAACAGCTTACTAAAAGTCTACTTAGTTTTTTAAAGGCAAATGACATTGATATTAAACACTGCCGTGGTCAAAGTTATGATAACGCCAGCAACATGAATGGCAAGTTTATAGGATTACAAGCAGGAATTAATTGATAATGATAATTACTATGTAAATTAAAAATGTATGTGTTCAAATTTGTTTGTGTTGTTTTATTGTTTTTTCTTAAATATAGGGCCCCTTTCTTAACATATGCTACAGGCCCCGCTCTAGCTTAATCCGGCCCTGATCTTAGGGTGGTAGCAGAAAGGGTCCCTGAGACTACGAACACACCCCATCAATTGTTAGACTCAGGGGGCTTCACCGCTTGACCTCACTCAGTTACAAATTAAATACAACATCAACATTCATAACATCTAAACCCACCACACCATCTTAGCTGGCAGACGCTGGAGTTGGGCTGGCCACGCCCACAGAAGAGATCCCGATGCCATCATGAAAACAGCTATGATATGGACCCCTGAAGGAAAGCGAAAGAGAGATCGACCAAAAACAACTTGGCAGAGAACTGTGGAAGCCGAGATGCAAAGAATGAACCAGAGCTGGGGCACTGTACGATGGATGGTCCCCCGACCGAACATAGAAGCAATTTGTTGCTGCCCTACAAGAAACCAACAGGCGTGATGGCTACTGACAGCTTTGACAGTCGGTGGTTAAGGATCAAAGAAGAAGGAGATTAGAAGTGAGGTAAAAGTACTGAGCCCCTTCATATTCATCATCCACAAACTTTCAAGAAATTAAGTCTCTGCGCCTTTTCAATCAAAACTCTTTAGCTCCCCAAGGAGCATAGACCTTCAACTCAAGCCAAGTCCTCATGTTGAACAGTGATTAAGAAAGGCAGCTAAAAAAAAAGCCTATTCACTATGCTGAAAGCACGGACGTTTGTTTAAAAGCATCAATGCAAAATATGTAGTGCGTTGGCCATTATTTGCTATATTTTACTTCATCCTGTTACTTTAGCTTGTGCGCTATCTTCATACCTCTGAATTTCTAAGGTTTTATTAAAGATATATTTCTTATCAATGTAGTTAGTATGTTATATTTATATTTTCTACCATGAGTGTGTGGTTCTATTTTATGCTGTAACATGCTGCTGTAGTTACTTACGTTTATTATCAGCGGTTCTGTTTTTATCAGTATTCTGCAAAGAACACTGTAACGAACAGTTGTAGTGTAAGGGGAAGTAAACTGGAGTATGTTAGTAGTTGAAATAGATTTTGAGTTATAGCACTTAGTTGCTTGTTAGCTATCGAATTATTTAGAGAGTATCTCGTGATACTTTCGAGAGACAAATTACAGACAGCGTGAAAAGCGCTGATATAGTTATTCTGTATTGTTTTGAGTTGGGTGAGAGAAGCTCGCTGCTAGCCCGCAATTGTTTGTGTTGTGTGAACAGTGAGAAAGTCTCGTGTCTGCTTTTGAGCGGAACGAGTGTGTTATCTGGGGAGAGTGTTCCGGGCGTTTTGACCGGGTAGGAAGACAGTGTTTTTGGGAAGTGTGAAATGCCTGTACAGTGCTGAATTTTAAAAAAATGTCGACGGATTTATCGCTGTGGGTACAGCGTAGTATGAAACTGCAGTTTTAATTATTGTGGAAGTGTTTATAACTGCAGTGTACAGTACTTTAGGCCATGAATCATGATAGCTCCTGTGAGAGGATTGTTATTGAGGATTCTTTATAGCGCTGAGTTTAATAAGAGTACTTTAGGCCATGAATCATGATAGCTCCTGTGAGAGGATTGTTATTGAGGATTCTTTATAGCGCTGAGTTTAATAAGAGTACTTTAGGCCATGAATCATGATAGCTCCTGTGAGAGGATTGTTATTGAGGATTCTTTATAGCGCTGAGTTTAATAAGAGTACTTTAGGCCATGAATCATGATAGCTCCTGTGAGAGGATTGTTATTGAGGATTCTTTATAGCGCTGAGTTTAATAATAGTACTTTAGGCCATGAATCATGATAGCTCCTGTGAGAGGATTGTTATTGAGGACTCTTTATAGCGCTGAGTTTAATAAGAGTACTTTAGGCCATGAATCATGATAGCTCCTGTGAGAGGATTGTTATTGAGGATTCTTTATAGCGCTGAGTTTAATAAGAGTACTTTAGGCCATGAATCATGATAGCTCCTGTGAGAGGATTGTTATTGAGGATTCTTTATAGCGCTGAGTTTAATAAGAGTACTTTAGGCCATGAATCATGATAGCTCCTGTGAGAGGATTGTTATTGAGGATTCTTTATAGCGCTGAGTTTAATAAGAGTACTTTAGGCCATGAATCATGATAGCTCCTGTGAGAGGATTGTTATTGAGGATTCTTTATAGCGCTGAGTTTAATAAGAGTACTTTAGGCCATGAATCATGATAGCTCCTGTGAGAGGATTGTTATTGAGGATTCTTTATAGCGCTGAGTTTAATAAGAGTACTTTAGGCCATGAATCATGATAGCTCCTGTGAGAGGATTGTTATTGAGGATTCTTTATAGCGCTGAGTTTAATAATAGTACTTTAGGCCATGAATCATGATAGCTCCTGTGAGAGGATTGTTATTGAGGATTCTTTATAGCGCTGAGTTTAATAAGAGTACTTTAGGCCATGAATCATGATAGCTCCTGTGAGAGGATTGTTATTGAGGATTCTTTATAGCGCTGAGTTTAATAAGAGTACTTTAGGCCATGAATCATGATAGCTCCTGTGAGAGGATTGTTATTGAGAATTCTTTAGAACGTTTAGTTTAATATGAGTACTCTAGGCCATGTATTATGATATCATTGTAGCTGCCGAGTGCGCAGTTCTTATGTGGTAATTTATATCTTGTGTTGTGCTGTGAACGGTATTCTATGTGTATTTCATCAATGTGTTGTGACGTGAATAAACCCATATGAAATGTCACCAGTCGTTTACAACCATCCATGACTCTTGTGTACGTACCTGTGGTGTAAACGACTAAACCAACACACGCACTTAGTATTACAAGTGTGACAGGGAACTTAACACGTATTTAGAAATAGCCCCGGAGTGGGCGTGGTCTATTTGTATCGAGAACCTGTGCATCGCTTACCAGTAGACTTCTACAGTGTTTGCCTGTGTGGCGTATATGTAGGTATCAACTGTAGACATTACCAGATCCACAACACAACAGTAACGTTAGCAGATAATCAATATCCACCAAACCAATACGTTATCAGTGATTGGCGATATCACATGACTTTCCATGGGCTTATCTTTAGGGGGGTGTAACAGTGGTGTGCTAGTTTTATAGGATCAGACACCCGCGAAATTCGCGTGATATTAATTCACAAGTGTTAGCGTGTAGCCTGAGTGGCGTTAGTATATGAAAGACAGACATCACATTTGAGAGCTGTATCCAGGCCCATGGAAAACTTATTCAGTATCAGTTAAACTGGGAACTGTTAACTCAAGTCGCAAGTCGCAACTCGCAAGTCAAGGAATTTATTACTCAAGATTATGAGATGTCATGATATACAGTGGCGTCTGTATACCAGTACAAGTAATCATCTGGCAGTATGAACGAGTGGTGTACCTTCTTTCAACGAAATTGACAGACGGTGACCCATTTCCTGCTTTCCTGTGCGGTGTGTTAGCACGTAGCGTGCTGAATCGAGGACCTGAGCGGAATCGAGTGTGTCAAGTTCCAATGCCTTTCTGTTGTCGATTGTTTTACCATTGAACTTTGTGATATCCAGGGTGTTAACGGAAAGGAACAGAAGAATTTTCATTCAAGATAAGTAGTTATGTTTGTGGTGTGAACTGTGTCGCCTTAACTATGTCAACGAGCCTTCCTGTGCTTTGCATCTCTTATACTGTTGAAATCTGTTGTTTTTGTTGTCTAATTCTATATAGACATATTATTAGGATTTAGTATTGATGCTAAGTATTGATGGTTGTATGATATATGTTGACTTCCCTCATATGGAAGAGGAATTGATGATACAAAGTTATGAATAATATTTTTGGTATACATACTGAACTGTGTGAAATGGAAGGGTAATTGTCAGAACTTCTTGAAACATAAACTTGCGACATTAATAATTATACTGATATAGATATATAGTTAACTGAGTGATTAAATCACCATGGATTTTGATAATAATCCTGCAGATATAAGGCCTATGTTGGAGAGTGCATTGTTAATAGGTAGAGATGAAAAGGGATTGAGAGGTCCAAGACTTGGAGTATGGATCATGGACGATTTGTTGGTTAATGTGTCATTATCCCTAAAGTTATTTGCTGAACATAACTTTAAGCTTCTTTGTAATTCAATAATGGCTAAGGATTTGATTGATTTGCTACAGCACCTTCGTGTGTTTTTACAACAGTATATTGAACTTGAACACGGACAGATAATGCAAAATATATTCAAAATGATCCACAACGGTATTCCTGATGAGCAGAAAAAGGAATTAGGAAGTGAGAAACAAATAAAAGTCAACAAACAGAGTGCCCTACGGGAAAGGGACAATTGTTTAAAAGTTACTACTGAAGTGAGTAAACTACACGAAACAGTCTCTAAACTCGAAAATGAGTTAGATAAGTCAAACACGGAACTTACTAAAGTACATGCGGCGTTAGATGCAGCATTGAACAAGAACAAAGAGTTGGAAATTCGGGTGAAAGACAAAGATGACGAAGTTGGTAATCTCAGACAGGAAGTTCAAGAGAAAAAAGAAATGTATGACATATTAAAGATTGAGAGCAATGTTCGTGAAGAGACTTACATAAATATGCTTCATGAGGTGTTGGAGGATAATGATATTATCAGTTGCCAACTGAAAGAAAAGAAAGACATACATGACAAATTAAAAGTTCAGGATAAGAAATGTGAGAAATTAGGTAATGAAACATGTCAAACTAGAGCAAATAAAGAAAAGGATGAGAAAGACAAATTAGAAGAGTTAACGACTGAGAGAGAGGAGATGATTAAGATTGAGAGATTGTTAACAGAAGAGAGAAGTAAAGTTTTGATATTTGACACATTAAATAGGAAATTAAGTGAAGAAATTTCACAAAAAAATGTTGAAATTGCAGAAAGTACAAAAAGGGTACAGGGTCTACTCGATGTTATTTTAAATAGCGGAATATGGTCTTCTGTAAATGTGGACAATGCTAGACAGAAAGTTGTTTGCCAACAGGTTAAAAAGATCCAGCCCTATACAATCTGTGCTGATAGAAAAGTTAAATGTGATAGACAAATATCTTTTCGAGGAAAATATAACTTTCGAAGGTCTTTTGATTCTGCTTCCAATAGCAACGAATCTTGGCGGAAGTGTAATAGAGAGAATGATAATGTAACAGTCAGTCCTGATAAAAGCCTAAGGATTAAACGAGTAACTGATTTTGGAAGTTCTCATAAGACGATAACAAGGGATAAAGTTATAAGTAGTGGTTCCAAGGATGAAACCCATTATAGGCGTAACGATAAAGATACTTATAGATCTGCAGATGATACTGTAAACAAGCATATTGTCAAAGAAAAGAATGGAAAGAGTTTTTGTAGGAGAGATGTTTCTAAGGTTAGAAAGTGCCAAGGAAATTCATATGATAATAATTTTCCTTCTCAGAGAGATAAGAGACAAGTTAGTGTATCTCAACATTTTAATTCTCAGAATTTTGAAAATAATGGTACAGACAAATACAAGAAGAGTTTTCAATCGTGCAATAATTTTTCTGACAGATTTTTTTGTGCGGAGTAGAAACGTTAATCATAACAAGTCTAACTGGGATTATAGACATAATAATAGTCTCAAACAAAGAGGAAATGATGATAAATATTTTGATCAAACGACGAATAATAAGAGCAATTATGCTAATTTTGCTCGACATGAGCCTAGAAGCATTGTTATTAAGCAAAGTAGCAATGATAATGATGTCACAAATACTACTGCTTGTTATGTTTCTGATTTTGAAAGAGCAGCACGTTGTTGTGAACTTAAACGAAGAGTCGATGACATCGTGGGGTGACCAGATTACTGTAATGTTATGATGTATGTATATAAGCATTACCTCGTCATCTACACAAGCACACACATGTTTCAGAAAGCACTCAGTAAAAGCATGTTCAGTTCGTAGCCATGTTTATTTACAGGATATCGTACATGTCAAGATTCGCATTATATTACAATGTGTGGTTCGTACTTTAATGTATTCATATTACATCCCCCCTTTTTTGAAAAAAAAAATGTGTGCAAACATTTCCAACGAAATGTTTCATGTGAGAAAGGATAAGTATGTGTAATGCTCAGTGTGAGTATATATATGTCACTGTCTGTATCGGCTGGGAGGTGTCACTGTACGGCCAGAACGAGTGGTGTAAAGTGCTGGTGGTTCTGCGGAAGTCCCTGGTTTAGCTTGAGTTGGTTGTGATTTCGGCCTTGGCGCTTGTTGGTTTTGTGGGGCACCAAGGTCTGGAGTTACTGCATTGTCTGTTGAAAGCATGGGAATTCTCTGTTCTGTTGTATTCTGTGGGATTTCTCTTATGTCCACTCTGTTTCGCCTCAGGAGGTTGCTGCTGCTGTCTGGTCTTAAAGTATAGCTCCTGGGTTCAGGGTTTCTGGAAATGATTGTTGCTTTTGACCATGTGTCATTGTTGTGGTTGTAGGTAGTCACATGCTGACCAGGATATAATGGTGGTAAGTCTTTAGCACATTTGTCATAGTTGGATTTCTGAACTTGCTGACGATGCTGAAGTTGATCGTATGTGCTGTCTCTATGTTGTGGACGGAAGTGGACCTTAGATGGTAGAAGGTCTTTAATTCTTCTATCAAACATAAGTTCTGCTGGACTGTCGATCTTACTGTCTACCGGTGTTGTTCTCCATCTCAAGAGTGCTAGGTGTACATCCTCTGTTCTTGTTTTCTTCATGATTGACTTGATAGTTTGTATCTGTCTCTCAATGAAACCATTAGATTTAGGGTATCTAGGTGATGATGTTGTGTGTTTGATCTTCCAGTCCTTAGTGAAGTTTCTGTATGCTTGACCTGAGAAATGTGGACCGTTGTCTGATCTAATTTCATCTGGGATGCCAAACATGCTGCAATACTTCTTTGTAATGTCTGCAATAACAGCTGATGGTGAGGGTTGTGGAAGTTTCTCAATGATGGGAAATTTGCTGTAGTAATCAGCAATAATAAGATAGTCATTATTGTCGATTGAGAAAATATCAGTTCCTATAATGCTCCAAGGGCTCAATGGTATGTCTGATGGTATGAGAGGTTCTCTGCACTGCCTATTTGCATGTTCTTGGCAAATTGAACAGTTTTTACATAGTGTTTCTATGTCCTTGTTTATCTGTGGCCAGTAAACATCTTTCTTTGCTCTCAGTTGTGTCTTCACAATACCAAGGTGACTATTATGGAGCTGTTTAAGGATGATATCGCGTTGTGTTTCTGGTACAACAATGCGATCTCCTTTAAGGATCAGACCATCTTCGATGCTTAACTCGTCCCTCATCGAGTAGTATGGACGGATGTGTGTTGGAACTTCCCTGATAGAGCTTGGCCATCCATGGTATATCAGTTCTTTGAGAGAGTTAAGGATAGGATCTCTCATTGTGTCTTCTCTGATGTGTTCAAGCCGATTATCGCTAAACTTGACAAAATCAACTTTGATGTTTGGGGTAAGATCTGCTGTCTTGTTGGGGTTTGGTAGTCTGCTGAGAGCATCTGCAAGACCTATATCCTCTCCTGGGATATACTGAATATTAAAATCATAACCTTGTGTTTCCAATAACAGAGCTTGTAGTCGTGGTGGTGCTGAAGCTATTGGTTTTTTATGAATCATCTCAAGTGGCTTGTGATCTGAGAGAATTGTAAATGGGCGGTTGAAAAGAAATGTGTGGAAGCGTTTGATTCCAAAACGTACAGCTAGCATTTCTCTTTCAATGTTTGCAAGTTTCTTTTCGCCAGAACTTAATGATTTGCTTGCGTAAGCTACAGGACGAAGTTCTTTGGCATAGTGTCCTTCAGGATTTTGTCTGGTTGCAAAAGTGCTGCTCCTAGGCCTTTCAGACTGGAATCAACCATGAGAAAAGTGGGTGCTTGCATGTCATAGTATTTCAAGCATGCATCAGATGATATGAGGGTCTTCAAGTGGTTGAATATGTGTTGGTAGTCTTCTGACCATTCATACGGAGTTTCATTCTGTAGTAGAGATCGCAAAGGTTCTGCAGCAGCTGACAAATTTGGTATGAATTGTGCTAGGAAATTGACAGCACCTAAGAATTGTTGCAGTTCCTTCTTTGTAGCTGGTGTTGGCATGTCATTAATATCTTCAACCTTTTTAGGGTCTGGTTTTACACCATTCTGGGTGTACAGCAATCCAAAAAATTGTATCTCCGTTGCCTTAATTGTACACTTTTTGCTGTTGAATGTTAGCCCATTGGCCTGTGCTACATGCATCAAGTTAATCAAGTTACGGTCGTGTTCTTGTTCTGACCTGCCGCAGACTACAATGTCATCCGCAATAGCCACTGTACCAGAACATTGCTCAACAATGTTGTCAATCTTCTGTTGAAAGATGTCTTGTGATACATTCAAACCAAATGGGAGTCTCTTGAAACAATATCTGCCGAATGGTGTTCGAAAAGTTGTAAGGAGTTGACTTTCCTCTGCTATCTCAACACTCCAGTATCCGTGTACAGCATCTAGTTTAGAAAAATATTTGGCATTGTGGAATCTGTGAGTTATCTCTTCCACTGTATGCATTTTGTGTGGACAGCGCTTTAGACTGTTGTTTAAGTGTTTTGGGTCAAGGCAAACCCGAAGAGAACCATCCTGCTTCAGAACGGTTGTGATACTACTACACCAATCAGAATGCTCTTCAACCTTTCTAATAACATCATTCTGCACCATTTTTTCTAGTTCTGTGGCAAGTTTCTGTTTAACATGTATAGGATACTTTCTAGGTGGGTCTATCTTTGGCTCAGCGTTGTCTTTTAAAAAGAATCTTGCCTTTCCTGGAAGTTTGCCTATTCTGTCGAACTGTTCTGGGAATCGCTGTTTAAGGTCATCTACTCCAGTGACGTGTAGAGTAAGATGTTCTTTTTTGTCAGCTTTAATGTTGTTAATAGTTACCACACTCAGCTTTTCGCACATTGGTAAACCCAAAATTGCAGGTCCTTCAACATCTACCAAGTAAAATGTTGACGATGTCCATTCAGAGTCTCTGTATAAACATTCAAGTGTTACTGCTCCGAAACAGTCTATACTTGTTCCATTGTAAGCTCTTAGCTTTGTCCTGCCACTCCTACTTTTTACATCCCTTGTGTGAAATCCTTGCTCATCCACCTTGTCAGGCATGATCTGTCTGAATATTCTTAAGGGTAGAGTGTTACCTTGGGCACCTGTGTCTATCTTGAACCGAATATATCTTTCTTTGTGCCTTTTAATTCCTGGTATTCGGAATTGTACCTTGCAGAAAGCCTGCGTTCTCTTTGGTTCATTACTGAAAGTTAGTATCTTCACAGTATCAAAAGTGGAAGGATCACTTTCTTCACTGGAGTCAAGGTCCTCGGTCATCATAGAGTGTGTTTGTTTTGACGACTTTCTGCTGTGAAGTTTGTGTTGAGCACTGTCTTGTTTCCTCTTGAAACATAATTTTATCCAGTGGCCCCTCTTTCTGCAGTAATGACATGTAGAGTCTTTAGCTGGACAGTGGTTTTGTATGTGGTTTAGGCCACAACATTTATACATAGCACCTCTGCTTGTGTTGTGTTTTTCTTGTTGCTTCGAACCAGTTGCTTTGTTTTGTTTGGGTTTATAGCTTTTTACTGCATCTACCTGGGCTGTTACTGTACCTTGCTGAATTTGTTTAATGTTTAGTGCTTGTGCCTCGTGTTTCCTGCCTTCATCCAGAAGTTGTTGTAAAGTTAGTGTATCACTCTGGCTCAGTAGCCATTTCTGGAACTCTGGCATTGGTGTGCTAAGAAGGATCTGTTCAATAATTCGCTCTTTTTCTTCTTCTTTGTTAAATTTACATACACTTGTTTTCTCCTTGATGCGAGTGAAGAAATCATCTAAACTTTCATCAGGTTTCTGTCGCAGGTGGTGGAGTTCTAATCTTGCCGCTCTAAAGTTTGTGTGCTTTATGATCAGACGTTTTTCAAATTCGTCCAATATGGCTACGGGGTCGGTCGCTGACTCAACAGGCATGGCGGTAGCAAAACTGTTGTAAATTTTCAACCCTTCATCGTCCAATGCTTCTAGGATATATGGAGTTAAGGTTTGTCCTTCCAGACCAGTGGTCTTGGAATATAGATCTATGCGTTGGCGCCATAACAAGAAAGCTTCACTCTTATCATCTTTACCGGCGAATCTCATTTGCGGTGCGTTGCGATATTGTTTCGCCGCCATGGCTGACTTCGATGACGAAAATTAGCCGAATACTGTACTCACGTGTTATCGTGTAGCTGTTTTGCGTCAGTCCGGTATCGACCGCTGCCACCATGTAATGTTATGATGTATGTATATAAGCATTACCTCGTCATCTACACAAGCACACACATGTTTCAGAAAGCACTCAGTAAAAGCATGTTCAGTTCGTAGCCATGTTTATTTACAGGATATCGTACATGTCAAGATTCGCATTATATTACAATGTGTGGTTCGTACTTTAATGTATTCATATTACAATTACCACACGGACCACAGTGCGGGGTAATTGTTTGTTTAACCTCTCCGTTGTTCGTAGTAAATTTCACCATTCATTAAAATGGAATTTTCATTTGTATTTTTTGAACAGAGGCGACTTCTTGATATGGGTCAGCGCTCCTGTTTACGTTAACGGCTGTTTACGGTAGCGGCAAGAATATAGGTCAACATTGTGCCCGAGCGAGTGTTTTCTCAAGCAGAACATATCAGCGTGCTAACCATGATTCGACGTTTTTAGAATGTTACAATAGTTATTTTTAATATATCAGATGGAGATAGATATAAATTATTAACTATATAACACTGTAGCTAAGCTGAACGTGATTGTCAGCCGAAAATATTTAAAAGTTTAAATTGAACTGTATAGAGAAAATTAACAGCGTTTGCTGATATTGTTATTTGATTGAGAAATCTAGAGATCTGATTTAAGCACTTGCTTAACATACTTTACGTTGTTTTCATGTATTTGGAAACTTGTATTTTGGTAATAGTGTGTTTTTCTGTGTGTTTCTCTGTGACGTATTTTTTGAAAAACTTACACGTGTTGTTTAGTGTTTGCTTAGATGCAGGAATTGTTATATGTCTCTCATTTTGCTAAAACTAGTTTTTTGTTAATTTGTTAATTAAAGATTTGAATTAATTAATTAAAATACTATTTTTATGTAACTTAGCATTACGAAATATTTTTGTACTGTATTTTTTGGAAAATATTTTTTTCCCAGACATTGTAATTTTTTATTTTTGTTTTTGTGTATGCCTAGCGTTTGACTATGTGCTATGTTTGATATGTAGAGTAATGTTAGTTCTTTAAAGAAAGTTTTTTGTTTGTTTTTTGGATGTTATGTTGTATTAGCGCTTGATTATGCGTTGGTCTTATAGCAATGCTATCACTTTTTTGTGTGGTGTCGATAATTTATTGTTGATTATGTATAACTTGTATAACTTGTTTAAATTACTGATTATGTTTTGTTTAGTTATAAACTATTTTTTGTAGTATTACTATAGGAATACTTTGTTATTTTCTTTTGTGCTTTTCGATCGTGTTTGTATGTATTTTGAAATACGTTGTTGATCTAAATTGTTATTAGTATATATTTTTACCAACGTTCTCTATATTCTTACCTTTTGCTTTCTATCTGTCTCTGTTGATTATCCTTCATTCCATTCTTTCTTTTCTATTGTCTTTTCAGTATGGTTTCATATTTTGTTTACATTTCGTGCTTTATTTACGTTTCACTTCATTTTCCTTGTATACTTCTTCTTTCGCTTCTTATACTTTCATTCTATGTATTGTTACTTTAATGGTATAACTTAATATAGTGTAGTTACTTGTGATATTTGTAATTATTTTACATATAAGAAATTGTTTGAATGTAATATTATTGTTTTTTCCTCATATTCTGATTTCATACTTACCTTTATTACGGATCATTTTTTCGTTTGCTTGATCTTGTCTTTTCCTGTACTATCGGTTGTTTTATATTTAATTGTTCTGTATTCACTTAACTTGGTTTTGTAATGCATTATTTTTGGTATGCTTAATTGATTACATTGGATACTTCATTTTTACATTTCACTTAATGCTTATATTTGGTAGATGTCTTATTTTGACTTAACTTAAGGTAATTCTTAGACGCATATGTTAGAGTTTCATTGTCCTCTTAATCTTTTTTGGTTTTGGGGAATGTATTTGTCAAAAAATTGATAGAATCAATTTTTTTCTCTGGGGGTAAGTGTTACGTGCAGTCTTTGATATCTTACAATATTATACATAGGTAATTTTTTAGTGCTTAAGGGAAAGTCATTATTGAGTTACTTCCCTTGAAAGTTGTGCCATCTCTTCGATCAAACTCCGCGGATAAATCCATTTTACTGCGATTTATTCGTTGTTTGGGTAATAATAGATTGTTCTTGCTTCAGAATATCTATGGCCTGAATTTATGTGTATTGTTTGTCTGAGTAGGACGAGTCTGTCTTATATCTGTATATCTTTACATATCTAAGTCGAACTATATGTTCTGTTGTCTCTAGAGAGGTCAAAGGCTATTCGGCGGATGTGTCGCTAGAGTGTGGTGTGATTTGGCTTCGTCCTGATAGGGACTGTGTGTGTTTCCTATGTCGGCCTGTCGCCGGGAAAAAAGTGATCTCAGTATTTGTGGGGAAAGTGATAGTCGTCTAAACCTATCGTGTATGCTTTACCCCAGTGTTTATTCATATTGCCAAGGAATGGCAGTTTCATATTCCCTCTACCAAGGTAATCAAAGACACTCTTATGAACTCTCGATCGAAGCCACCATTTTCGATAGTTACGATTTGAATGTCTAAGAGAATATATTTGACTCGATGAAAACGACTTCGATTCCTAGCAGCACTATATTCTGTAGAATGCAGTCAATTGTTCATGATCAAATCTACAGAGCAATGCAATGTTTTATGAATGACTAACTTTAGGACAGATTCATTATCTGCATCCATACGTGAGTGACAGTTCACGAGTGAAGCCATCTTGGAACCAAAACATGTAGCGACTTTCAAGAAGAGAAAGGGGATGCCCGTATTATCGCTTGTTTAGTCCAGAGATCACTGCTACACATGAGAACCCGTTATTAGCGGTTCAATATTATTATATGAAAAAAATATGTGCTGAACATTATGTGGGAGAATCGTCGCTAAACGAGATTAGGTTTAGAAGCCATCTGAAATATTGTTTATAAGCTGACGTGCTCAGTCAGTGAAGTCAGATGATTTATATGTATGGGCGATGCTGAGGGCTTGGCTACTGACAGTCCATTATAATATTAATCTACATGAGTGCCCATGTAACATAACATTGCAAGACCATTTATCCACTGTACTATGATGTATTATGCCAACCTGTGATTTGTCACTATCTGTGCTGTCGAGTGTGTACGTCCAATTAAACTTTAGAAAAGGTACACAGTCGTTGGTGTCGATGACTTCCAGTCATACATGAGTGTGAGAAAAGAACATTTGTCAACAACACGAACCCTTATCATCATTCGCACATTGTACACTCAATCCATGTCTACACACCACTGCGTAGGTCAAGTTGACATTCCATACACTACAGTGGAGCAAACAACACCATAGAGATCTTATCAACTGATGATGATGATGATGTCTGCTTCCATCCACTTATATCTATCTTTTGGTGGATATCATTAACGGGGAATAAAAATCCAACATTATCAACTTTATCAGTGAGGTAAGATGTTAAGAATAGAATTGGTGTAAGGGGCGTAAATCTGGGTAAATTAGTAGCCAAGATAGATTCTGAGTTGGAGCACTTGTTTGCTTGTAGCTATCGAATTATTTAGAGAGTATCTCGTGATAGTTTCGAGAGACAGATTACAGACAGCGTGAAAAGCGCTGATATATTTATTCTGTATTGTTTTGAGTTGGGTGAGAGAAGCTCGCTGCTAGCCCTCAATTGTTTGTGTTGTGTGAACAGTGAAAAACTCTCGTGTCTGCTTTTGAGCGGGACGAGTGTGTTATCTAGGGAGAGTGTTCCGGGCGTTTTGACCGGGTAGGAAGACAGTGTTTTTTGGGAAGTGTGAAATACATGTACAGTGCTGAATTTAAAATGTCGACGGATTTTTCGCTGTGGGTACAGCGTAGTATGAAACTGCAGTTTTGATTATTGTGGAAATGTTTATAACTGCAGTGTGCAGTCTTTAAAGGCCATTATCTCCTGTGTGAGGAGTCTTGATCAATAAGAGTACTTTAGGCCATGAATCATGATAGCTCCTGTGAGAGGATTGTTATTGAGGATTCTTTATAGCGCTGAGTTTAATAAGAGTACTTTAGGCCATGAATCATGATAGCTTCTGTGAGAGGATTGTTATTGAGGATTCTTTATAGGGATGAGTTTAATAAGAGTACTTTAGGCCATGAATCATGATAGCTCCTGGGAGAGGATTGTTATTGAGGATTCTTTATAGAGATGAGTTTAATAAGAGTACTTTAGGCCATGAATCATGATAGCTCCTGTGAGAGGATTGTTATTGAGGATTCTTTATAGAGATGAGTTTAATAAGAGTACTTTAGGCCATGAATCATGATAGCTCCTGTGAGAGGATTGTTATTGAGGATTCTTTATAGCGCTGAGTTTAATAAGAGTACTTTAGGCCATGAATCATGATAGCTCCTGTGAGAGGATTGTTATTGAGGATTCTTTATAGCGCTGAGTTTAATAAGAGTACTTTAGGCCATGAATCATGATAGCTCCTGTGAGAGGATTGTTATTGAGGATTCTTTATAGCGCTGAGTTTATTAAGAGTACTTTAGGCCATGAATCATGATAGCTCCTGTGAGAGGATTGTTATTGAGGATTCTTTATAGCGCTGAGTTTAATAAGAGTACTTTAGGCCATGATTCATGATAGCTCCTGTGAGAGGATTGTTATTGAGGATTCTTTATAGCGCTGGGTTTAATAAGAGTACTTTAGGCCATGAATCATGATAGCTCCTGTGAGAGGATTGTTATTGAGGATTCTTTATAGCGCTGAGTTTAATAAGAGTACTTTAGGCCATGAATCATGATAGCTCCTGTGAGAGGATTGTTTATTGAGGATTCTTTATAGCGCTGAGTTTAATAAGAGTACTTTAGGCCATGAATCATGATAGCTCCTGTGAGAGGATTGTTATTGAGGATTCTTTATAGCGCTGAGTTTAATAAGAGTACTTTAGGCCATGAATCATGATAGCTCCTGTGAGAGGATTGTTATTGAGGATTCTTTAGAACGCTGCGTTTAATATGAGTACTCTAGGACATGTATTATGATATCATTGTAGCCGCCGAGTGCGCAGTTCTTATGTGGTAAATTTATATCTTGTGTTGTGCTGTGAACGGTATTCTATGTGTATTTCATCAATGTGTTGTGACGTGAATAAACCCATATGAAATTGTCACCACAGTCGTTTACAACCATCCATGACTCTTGTGTACGTACCTGTGGTTGTAAACGACTAAACCAACCCACACGCACTTAGTATTACAAAGTGTGACAGGGAAATTAAACAACGTCATTTTTTTATGAAATAGCCCCGAGAGTGGGTGTGGTCTATTTGTTATCGTGATAACTCTGTGCATCGCTATTACCTAGTAAGACTTCTACCTACAGTGTTTGCCTGTGTGGCGGTATATGTAGGTACAACTGTTCGGAGACATATGCCTCCACGATCCAGAATAAAACACTAACAGTAACGTTAGCACGTTTTAATCAATATCCACCAAACGCCAATCCTTGTACGTTATCAGTGAATCCCCATAACCCCATTGACTTTCACGTGCTTTACGGAGGGACAATAGTGTAATGACCTCATTGAAAAAAATACACATTAGGGGGGTGTAACAAACAACAATGTCTTCAGGATGTACATGACCATTCCCTATTACAATATGTTTCTCCTTTCGTTAAGAGTTGCGTAAACAAAAACAAAGAAGCAAAAATGCAAGCGCGAAATAAGTTCACGAAACAACCAAATGTGACGAAAAATTAACACACGAGGAAGTCGTGAATGATGTTCAAACACATTAAGTGTAAACATGACTTAAGTGAAAAAAGATATAAATTCTAAATTAACCTTTACACGCGCAGCTTCTCCCACTGTGGTTTCTCACTTTTTTCCAGCTATAGTAGTTTTGTCCATGTAAATTGTCAATATGTATTGATTGTGTTTTGTCCACGTAATTGTCTCAGTATGTATTGTCTTGGTGTAGCTGTTTGCTGTTGGTAACGCAAGAAACAATCAGCACTGTCGTAACAAACCACTGCAAATTCGTTCAGTTATTTTTCTCCATACCTTACTTTCTGTCTCCTGGGGTCTTGTTCGTTTTTGCTCTCTTTTTTTCCCTCGTGCGTAGAATCCTGCATAGTTCAAAGTTTTTCTCCTTTATTCTGACCACGAATCAGCTGCTTTAGTTTTATTC